>CM023944.1:3648019-3709388 GCA_013407115.1 Glycine latifolia | reverse complement strand
TAACCCCTTGAAATCATAAGAAAAGAGAGAAAATTATGTAACCAGCAAGAAAGTAAAAGTGATACATAGGTACCAATCGTAACTCTAACTTAAACATTTTTTATATTTATAAAGACAAAATTATTTTATAAGTTGTTTGATTTTTTTACTTTCGATAAGTGCATTGTGATCATTATTATCTTACTTTTTGTCACTTAATGAAAATTATGTAATTGACCCATCATATTGTTAATTTGTTAGTACGGTAGGAATGATATTTTAGCACTGTCAAATCGTATATATTAAACAATCGCTAACATTAATTCGTTTATTCATTAATACTGTCACATCATATTGTAGCATATTGATAATGTTTTAGATGCATTACAGTAATAACTAGTAATATCTTGTAGCATATTGATCATATTTTAATTACTAATTTTATGGGATATATTTAAAAACATATAAATACGATTAAAAAAAAGCTGGTAAAAAGTTACATGAAAAGTGTTGTACAAGCAATCGAAAAACTTAAAAGAATCTTTCAAAATCAATTGAAGAATTTCTCCTGAGACTCGATTTTCACATATTTTTGTTATGTTTATGTCTCTCTTTTTTTTTTGTCGAATATTTGTTAGGTTTTATATTTTTTTAAGTGAATCTTACGAGACAAAATTTATGTTTTAAATTAGTAAAAAAATAAAGTTCAAAATCTTGTTCCAACATTAAAAACAATCAATATTTCAAAAGAATAAACGTACTATAAAAGATATTATTTAGGAAATTATTTTACAATTTTTAACAATTAAGAGATTAAATTATAACTTAAAATAAAGTTAAGGGATCAGTATGAAATTTAGCCAACAATTAAAGTTTTCCCTCACTAATTGGTCTCTAATTCCGTCGCAATCCTTTGCTAATCCCTCTCTCGCTAATTGGATGACCTCGTGTAGGCACTTATAACTAGCAACAACATACATCCCTCGGAAATCCCTTCCAATTATTCCTTTGCTACTCTGTTGCAAATCTCACAAACATATTTGTTGCAAACCTTGATATTTGCTCGCCAATCTTTGCACATCATCCCCCGCACTTCCCTCAAAAATCCCTCTCGCAAATTGTTTCTGGTCATTTCCTTGCTATATACGTCGCATAATGTCTCGTAAATCCCTAGCTATTCCTTCACAATTTTTTTATTATTTATGTTTTTAAAATTATATCCATTTTATTAAATATATATCAATTAAATAGTATAAATTAAACCTGCACATTCAAAATTTAAAAAGTAATTAACTTATATAAAATAAAATGTAATCTAAAGTAACATTCAATTAAATAGTACAAATCAATATCTTGTACCAAAATAATTTATATCAAATAAAATGTAAGAAAGACTAAATTTAAATTAATTTAAACACTAAAGTGTCAACACATAAATCAAATAACTTTATTGTTGAGTCTTACAAAAAGATGAATAAAAAACATGACTTAATAAAATTAAAGTACAATATAGCAACATCAACAACATTTATGTTCTCAATCCTTCTTAATGTGTCAGTGTCTGTAAGGCAAGCGATATCTCTGTCTAAAAGAACTACATCTACAATTGCATCTGGACATTGCAAGATCTGGACAACTTTGACATAGAAACTATAATTTTTTTTGTTGAAATCTTTTTTGGTTGTTTTCTCTCTATAACTCCAAACAATAAATAGAGCCTGCAATTGTAAACAAAGAAGTAGAATTTCTAAGAAAAATAGAAGTTGGAAATAAGAATTATTAATTGGCTAGCAAATTGGTGCAATCCTTTGCAAACTGAAACGAAAAAGCTGAAACCGAGTACAATTGTTACACAATTTGTCCAATCGGTACTTCATCTAGAGAATGCTACTTTATTTCAAATGAACTTTAATTTAAGTCCTCACACGTACTGAAAGCATGCAGTTTTTTTTTATGAAGGAATGTAATATTAGTATATATGCAAAAGACCATTTTGTCTACCTTTTAATCCATTTTGTTGAGAATGTGCGTGTGAGTAATTATTTCTTTTATCCCTCTTTTTATTCTTTTCACAAATATATATAGTTTGAGTGTAAGAAGAGTAACGAATTACAAACTCTGAGAAGAAAGCGCTTGAAGTAGAGGTAATCGAAATAGCCGAATCCCAAGTCCATGATGATGATGTAGCACAACATATAATTTAATTATTATAAGGTATATTAATCGAAACAAATCGAAGGGTGCAACCTATAACGACTGTAGCGACTGCGTCTTTGGTGTGGACTGCATCAAATCGCCACCATTTTCAACTTGTACCTGCTCCATGACCACCATTTTCAAATTGACTGAAAATCTAAGTGCCTACAAATTCAGAAAATTTAATCTGGTAAGGAGGGTTGATGTTCATTGAAAGATTTATTAGAGTCAAAGACAGAAAATTGTGACAAAATCAGTGATAATTATTAACCTGTGAGCTTGAAGATAAAAAATAAAAAAACTGCTTCAAATCAGAAAAAGCAAACTTCAGCCGGCGCCATCACACGCAGGTATATCAATCTTTCATATTCATTTTATTTTATTGCATTGAAAAGCAACACCTGAAAACAAAAACAAAAGGTTAAGCCTACTATATATACCCTCACGCTCCAACTTAGAACATGTTTCAGAAAGATTATAATTTTCAATTGCAGCTGATTTTTATGATACAAAAGAGAGGCTTCTCCTCTCTTCTCTTTTTTCTTTGCCCATCATTGGAGTAATGAGTAAGTAAACATTGCCTTTGATAATTAGTAGCTTCTTTTCATCTAGATTATTAATTATTAAATTTTGTTATTATATGTATTATAATTTTGGCAGTATAGCATCAACGTACTCCCCCCCTGCAAAGTCATATTTTAAATAATATTTCATGTTTTTATTTAAATCATTTAAATTTTTTATTTTATAGAATTTAATAGATACTAATAGTATAAAAGTTTTTATTATATGTTTTATTGTTATATTAAGTCAGAGACGGTAATAACCATAAAAACATCGGTAAAGTTATAGTGAAGTAAAATCAAGTATTAAAAAGTTTTTTAAAAAAAAGAAATTGTTTATCAGAGAGAATTGAACTTGATTAGGAATATGTAACATTTTTTTGAATATTTAGAATTTTTAGCCACGAGTTATAATAACTTGGCATATAAATATTCAAAAAAATTTCTTAATTGTCTTTAATCATTCTTAAAATAACTATTATAATAAATTATTTTATCTAAAATTCTTTTAGAGATTTATTCATAATAATAAAAATAAAAATCATAACACAATTTTAAATAAAAGTATTCCATAATTATTAAAATCAAGTATTTATAATCTAACTAATTAATATTGACAAAATTACAATGATTTTCTTAATAAAAAAATGAGATTAATTAAGTATGACAACGACCTCTGTAATGGTAAACCAAATACACATATATGATCCTTGAACACATCATCTTCAATCTTATTTCACAAACCCACGTAGTACTAGCTTCGATCCATTTGTCTCAACGCCAATTTCCATCGTCCTCAATCCTATTCCACAAATCCATTTAGGAATTTGTTCACGTTTAGTTTTACGTTACGTCTGAGAATTGATTTTGAATTTATAATTAATTTTAAATAAATATTTACAATTTTACATGTATTTATTTTCAACCATTGTTATTAATCTTCTTGAACGTTCACAAATTTAGTTTTCTAGATTCTCACTCCCTCAAATTCCCTTAAACTAGATAGTGTATTTTTTTAAAGAGGGGAATAGATTTGATTATCTAAAATAAATAACACTTGATTCTATTTATAGAATTTTGTGGTTTGTACATCATAAAGGCTCAACTTTTAGAAATTAAAACGTGGGATAAAATCATGAATTGTTGTTGAAAGTTGTACAAGTGGATTGAAGATGACCAACAAATAGATCATATACTAAAATGATTTTTTCAAAAAATAGGAACTGAAAAAATAGAAGATATCTACCTCTGTTCCAATATTATTCAGGAGAGAATCCAACACAGGAAATAGCCATAAAAAAATGTGTGATTTACAGAAGTGTGGTTGTTTTAATTTGAAAGTCATATTCTTCTGTTTAGATTTTTAGATTGATAGTAATTGGCTATTTGGTTGTTAAGTGTATGTGCTTTTCGTTTGTTCTTGATCCTTTATACAAAGGGAAGAAAGTGGAAGTCTAATAGATGATACAAACGCGAGATTGGCATGTCGGGACCAGACCTGTGCAAGCTCTTTGGAATTATTCATCCCATGATTCATGAATAATAGTTGCAGAGCGGTGTTATCGTTTCTCAAGTTATAGAAGACACGTGATGACGGAGCAGTTACTTTGGAAGATTTAAATTTGACATCAATACGTAAAAATAATTGCAGATTTACAGTTTTTAAACGATGTGCTAAGTTATCCACGTGTCGAGCTTTTCATGGCTGGAACCACAACTGAAGTGGTCCGGATCATAGTATAATTTCTCCGTTTGAGTGAGTAAGACAAATCTGATTTCTACACACTTTTAGACGCCAATTAATTAACACACATGTTGGATAGACCCGCAAGTCCGCAACTTTCCATAAATAGGTAAGGGTGGGAATAGGCTGCATTTTCACGAAACATAGTGCACGGGAATATGGCAACTTCCATCCAGAGATTATTTTTTTGTGTATGGCATGACATTGTCTTACTAGCTATAAGAGTACTATTTATCCAAATATAATTAAAAATATATATACACAATTAATAATCTCTATTATATAAATTATATAAAGTAAAAGAGAGAGAAACACATACAAATGGTAATATTGATTGATAAGAAAAAAAGATAAAAATAAATAAGTATTAATAATAAACTGTATGATATGTTAAAGTGTCAACCTAGCTATCATTATCATTACTCTAAAAAAAAGATAAAATCGTATTTAAAGAGTAAGAGTACAAATTATCTTATTTTACTGAAAAAATATCATGTTATAGTTGTATTTACAATATATGATTTTTTTTAAATAAAATATTTTGTATAATATTATACTTCACTTCAAATTGTACAATATATGCGCATGCAGATTAAATACTTCTTTTTACTTAATTTTAGTTTCTAAGCTTTTTTAAAATTTATATTTTAATCTTTAGACACTAGTTTGATTGATAAAGATTTTTTACTTTTTTTTATTTAGATTTTTAGTCTTAAAATTTTTTTTAATCGGTCATTCTTAAACTTTTAGAATTTCAATTTTTAGTCCCTAATAAAAAATGAACTTATTATTTTTATTTATTTAATATGATTTTAAGGACTAAAAACTGAATTTTTTAAAAATTAAAAATAAAAAATCTTAATAAAAACTAATGGATGGATCTTTTGTCAAATTTTTGTTAAGGGACTGAAAATCAAGTTTTAAAAAAATTAAGAAACTTTCAATCGATAAAATTTTTATTTAAGAACTAAAAATCGAATTAAAAAAATAGTAACTAAAAACTTAATTAATCCTTTTTATAATATTCTTTATTTCATTTTCCAGTTCATTATTCTGTTTACACTGTTCCTCTTTATCTTTTTATTAATTATAAAAAAAATATAAATAAAAGCATTGTAAAAACAAGATTCCGCGCACAGTTATTTATACAAGTATATATAACCATGGCAATAGCGTATTGCTCATTGATTTCAACTCTTTGCAGGACGATGATTACTCCAGTTGTTCAGCGCGTTTCAGAATGCTTCATCAGGCCGCAGCACTCCAACCATGAATCAAACCAGTTCTGCTACTTAACACCTTGGGATATTGCTATGTTGTCTGCTCACTATATCCAAAAGGGCCTTCTCTTCAAGAAGCCCTCATCACCACTTGTTAGTCACAATAATTTCATAGAGAATCTGTTGGAGAAGCTCAAGCACTCTCTTTCTCTCACCCTCTTCCATTTCTATCCTTTGGCTGGTCGCCTTGTCACCCACCAAACCCATGACCCTCCCTTCTATGCTGTTTTCGTTGATTGCAACAACAGTGATGGAGCCAGATTCATCCATGCAACTTTAGATATGACCATATCTGATATCCTCTCTCCGGTTGACGTTCCACCCATTGTTCAATCATTGTTTGACCACCACAAAGCTGTCAACCATGACGGTCACACAATGCCGTTGTTGTCCGTCCAAGTCACTGAATTTGTGGATGGTGTTTTCATAGGTTGTTCCATGAACCACACTATTGGTGATGGCACTTCTTATTGGAATTTCTTCAACACATGGTCTCAGATCTTTCAAGTTCAAGGCCATGAACATGATGTTCCCATTTCGCACCCACCCATTCACAATCGCTGGTTTCCAGAGGGTTGCGGTCCAATAATTAACCTTCCCTTCAAACATCACGACGATTTTATAAACAGATATGAAGCACCGTTGCTGAGAGAGAGAATCTTCCACTTCTCAGCAGAGTCTATTGCAAAACTGAAAGCAAAGGCTAACTCGGAGTGCAACACAACCAAAATCTCTTCGTTCCAATCATTATCAGCACTTGTTTGGAGATGCATAACTCGTGCGCGGCGCTTGCCGTATGATCAGAGAACAAGTTGCAAGTTGTCTGCAAACAACAGAACAAGAATGGAACCACCACTGCCTCAGGAGTACTTTGGAAACTCAATTTATACACTGAATGCAGGAACCGCCACCTCAGGGGAATTGCTTGAGAATGGTATAGGTTGGGCAGCATGGAAGTTGCACAAATCTGTAGTAAACCATAACGACAGAGTGGTGTTGGAAACGCTCAAAGAGTGGTTAGAGAGTCCTCTGATATATCATCTTGGTTGCTATTTTGACCCGTACTGTGTGATGATGGGTAGCTCACCCAGGTTCAACATGTATGGGAATGAGTTTGGAATGGGAAAGGCAGTTGCAGTTAGAAGTGGTTATGCCAACAAATTTGATGGAAAAGTAACATCATACCCAGGCCATGAAGGAGGAGGAAGCGTAGATTTGGAAGTGTGTCTTTCGCCAGGTGTAATGAGTGCGCTGGAATTGGACCAGGAGTTCATGAATATTGCAGTAGTTTCTGTTTACAGTCCTCTCTAGTCATTATTCACTGTTACTTCCATCGCCGCATAATAATCTTGGAGAAAAAATTTATCCTAAAATGATTTTCATTTTAATTTTTCAGCATAGATCGTTATTTTTTATGTTATTTTAAAATAGGTTATATTAGTGTGTTCTATGTATTGTCAATTCATATATCATACAATGACACAATTTGTGTAAGATGATTAAATAAGTTTAATTTTTTGTTTTTTATAATTAAAGTCAGAAAATCTTTTTATAAATTTGATATTTTTATTTTTAAAATTTTTTATTTTAATTTAATGTTAAAAACACACTTTAATCTAATTAATTCTTAATTTTTTAATTTTAAATCTAGTCTTTCCATTATTCTATCAAACTCTTTCACTGTTGTCACTTGTTTAATAATCGACTTTACAAGGCCAACAGGCATAAAAGCTCTTATAATCTCCATCTTTCTGGTGCCTCACTTTAAACCAAAGGATTTTTCATACACTACACTAACCATTTGTATTCTTCATCACTTGTATATTCTTCATTGTTAACATATCAGTTTGAATCTCTGCGTTCTATCTTCTTCCATTGAAACCATTAAAAATATTTTTCTATTGTTTTAAAATCTCTCACACTTCATTATTAAATCTTCCATGTTTTTATTTTGTCCCTCCATAACTAATGAATCCCTATAATCTCCCAATCATAATCACATATTAGCAAACTACACTAAATTGTTAAATTAGTCGCTCAACTTGGTTAAATGAGAATATATATTCTGCTTGTTGGCCTTGTGAAACCAATACTCAAATAGTTGATGACGGTGAAAAAAATTGATAGAATACAGGGAAGACTAGGTTTAGAATTAGAAAAATTAGGGATTAAAATGTCTTTAAAAATAAAATTTGTAAAAAGATTCATTAAACTTAATCACACCACACTTTAAAACAAGTCACACTACATTATAATGATTAAGACAATATATAACATACATGCACTGATATAAATTCAAAGTAAAAACATTTCATATTAATTACTTCTTTTACTTATATCTCTTATAATATTAATAATATGGACTATAAAAACAGAAAATAAATTAATGTTAATAAAATTAATTTTATAAAATTATTATTCTCTTTTATTTATTTATTAATTTTTCATTTATTATTATTGATAAAGAACAATTATAATGAAATCAATGGAGTAATATTTTATCTGACAAGCGATAAGTCATCTTCAATATTGAAATCTTTAATTTGTCCCATGCTAGTGTCTCTGATAAAAACTTGACACGTTAGTTAAATATTTATTCTGGCATTTAATTATTTAAGTTTTTTATTTTTTACAGGCAAAGAGAATTAGTATTATAAGATAATAAAACTGATTGGGTCACGAGAGATGCCCCAACCAGACAGACTATACCGTTTATGCCATATAACAAAAGCTGGACAGCATAGTTCCACATAGCTACTGCATACAGCATCAATGCAAGTACAACTAAAAACAGCATAAACCAAGTTAACCAACTGATACTAAAACCACAGACACCCTACTGCACACACGCATACCAGCAATTACTACATAAATCTGCAAAGCAAAGGACCATAAAGCTGGGCTTTCTAGTATTTATCCATAGTGACTAGTGAGTAGGAAAAACCTTTGAAGTTAACTTTCAGCCACATCCATGTCTTGAACCGTATGCTTTCCAGCAAGTCTTCAAAAGCATTTATTTAAGTACTATAACTTTTATGTAAATGTTGTAGTATTAATAATTTAAATAAAACTTTCTTAATCAACAGAGTTTAACTCAATTAATTGAGTGAGCAGGATGTCTGAACTGTGTTTTAAAGAAAGTGGTGAAATATTATGGAGTGGTACTATAAATGATGTTTTAATTAAGAATAATTTTTTAACGGAATTATAACAGAAAATTCATGAAAAAAATGAAGTGTCATGTATTTAAATCAACTAGGGGAAGGAAGAGTCATTTTTAACTTAGAGGGAAGAACGGTATAATATTCATATCTCTCATAGGAGGAGAATGAAGTGTCATGTATTTAAATCTACTTGGGGAAGAAGGAAGTGTAATTTTTAACTTTAGCGGGAAGAACGGTATAATATTCATATATCTCATAAGAGGACAATGTAATTAATTCAAAAATTAATTAATTGTGCTATAATGCACATTAGAAAGGAAAAAGAATGAGAATCCAAATAAGACTTTGATACTAACCAATTATTCTCTGAATCCTCCTCGCAACAACTATCGTATTGCGGCACTGAAAACTCATCAATAATCTAGCACAAACATCTCTTCGTACACATTTTTTAGACGTCTTTGTACTATTTTTAGACTTTTCCTTGGTGTCTATCTTCTCTGACGTCCTTTCTTCATTTCACTATCATCTTACTTTATTATTTTCAGATTTTTTGTCGTTTTTTTATTGTAAAAGCGTGTACACAAAATATGCGAGCTATTATCTCATTGGACTTCTTTTTAAGTCATATGACGTAATAATCATTTCTTGGAACAAAAATGCTACTCAATCACGCAAGACGAACACCAAATATTAATGAATTGAATTGATGTATGTATGTCAAATATTGTAACACTGATTCTATCCAATTTGAAAAAATATTCGTACCTAAAAAATTATCAATCATATCATAAATGGAAAATTAATTATATGGGTGGCCAAAGTCCAACGGTAGGAACTATTGGATTTATGCGGAAGCAATTTAAGAATCTAGTACATTGGTATACTTATCGAATCATCATTATTTCATAAACACAAAAGGAATATTACCTTTTGGAGAGCAGATCTTTGATGATCTCTCATGCTTTAGAATTCTTGCGTCACCGCACGATTGATCTCCTTGTAGTCTGTTGATGGCAGACCTTCCAGACTATCTCTCAAGGGGGAAAGGGATAGTGTGTGAGCACTTTCTCACTATCAGGAGATGATCTTGCCTCTATGATTACTCTTTTTTTTTAGAGAGTTAAGTGTAGTATATATATAGATTTCTAGAAAATCTAACCCTTAGGTGTTAACGGGCTCTAGGTTTCTTGGACTCTTTTTACACACTAGGCCCTATTGGACTTTAGTGAAAGAGTTAAAACCCAACAATCTCCCACTTGCTCTTGAGTATAAACTTGAGCCTGAAGCCCAAGACCATGTAACTCACTAGTCGTCATCAACTGAAATTTCTCCATCCCTTATCTTGAGCTAGCCTGGGAATCTACCAGTTGTTATTAATCAAGGCTCCTGATAATCAACAAATGATTATCTAATTCGGTGCTACTCCACTAAAAACCCGAACTTAAACTCCAAGATTAATAACATATATAACATGTATATGCATCACCCCTTTGTAGAATGTCTATAATTGATTGACAAGTTTTCTGTTACCCAATCAATTATTTATTTCATTGACTATGATAGTTTCTCTAATGGATTACATGCACTGGCCAGTGTCTTCAATATCCAAGTATCGAAACATATCAAGGGGACATTTCCAACAAATTTCATATTGTTTATCTCATAAATACCGATAATCAAATAATCTCGCTCCCAAAATACCGAGTTATTGGCTGTCAATAGATCGCACCTCACCCGTTGGTAAATCAAAGAATGAAAACTATTTGATTACCTATTTATAATAAACTCATAATTAAGAGCAATCTTATAACTATAGTTATTTGGAGATTTGATACCTTATGACAGAAAAACACCCTTAATCAAATCTCTCCTTGATCCTTTCAATGTGAATGTTAATTCACACCAATATTTTACAATGATTCGGACAAAACCATTTCATAAAATATTGCAGCCTAAATAAAGTGCCCAACTTTATTTAACAGCTGTAAATTTGTTCATCAATTATGAGAACCTATGATCATGTCCTCCATGAATGTATCCATATGATCATATACTATACAATTGATCCGGACCTTGGAGTTTGTAAATAGTGTGCAAAATAAATGAATAATACCTCATTTAAAACTTTCAGAAAAAAATACAATGTCATAATGTCTTGCACAAAAGGCACAAAAATAACAAAGTAAAAAACAAGCTCCTAAAGCTACAGCAAATCCAGAATCCTCCTAAGACCTATAGATGTAACATGCCTCTCGAACACACGTTCAGGCAAACTCTTTGTAAACGGGTCAACAAGGTTTTCTTCCGATGTTATCTTGGTTATCACTGTGTCTCTTATTTCAATGATGTCTCGGATCAAGTGGTACTTCCTCTCTATGTGTTTTTGCCTTTTGTGACACCGTGGTTCCTTGGATTGTGCTACTGCCCCACTGTTATCACAATAAAGTGTGATAGGACGGCTAGCACCTGGTATCACCTGAAGATCCATAAGGAACTTCTTCAACCATGCGGCTTCCTTTGCAGCTTCTAATGCTGCAACATACTCAGCCTTTGTGGTAAAGTCAGCCACACATGATTGTTTGATACTTCTCCAACAGATGACCTCGCCATTAAGAGTGAACACATAGCCTGAAGTTGATTTTCTTGAGTCAATGTCTCCTTGGAAATCTGAGTCTATGTAACCAATGGTTTCAAGACTCCCACTTGAATAGACCAACATATAATCTCTCGTTCTCCGAAGATACTTAAGTATATGTTTAACTGCTATCTAGTGTTCCTATCCAGGATTAGATTGGTATCGGCTTACTACTCCCACTACATAGCAGATATTTGGTCTGGTGCATAGCATAGCATACATAAGGCTACCTACTGCTGAAGTGTAAGGTATCCTACTCATGCGTTCTCTCTGCTTAGGAGTTTTAGGAGAATGTTCCTTAGAGAGATGTATCCCATGCCTGAAGGGTAAAGTTCCCTTCTTGAAATTCTACATGCTGAACTTGACAAGTATTTTGTCGATGTAATTAGCCTAGATAATGCCAATACCTTATTCTTCCGGTCTCGTAAAAGTTTAATACCAAGAATATAATTGGCTTCTCCTAGGTCCTTCATATCAAAATGCTTGCTCAACCAGGTCTTTATGCCCGATAATACCTCTGTGTCATTACCAATAAGGAGTATATCATCTACATAAAGCACCAGAAAAGATATTGCTTCCCCTTGGATCATTTTGTACACACACGACTCATCAGGACTTTTCTCAAAACCATAAGACTTAATGGCTTGATCAAACCTGATGTTCCATGATCTGGAAGCTTGCTTAAGTCCATAAATGGACCTTTGCAACTTGCATACCATGTTTTCTTGTCCTTTGGCTATGAACCCTTTTGGTTGCTGCATATAGATATCCTCTTCCAAATTTCCATTTAAAAAAGCATTTTTGACATCCATTTGCCAAATCTCATAATCAAGATTTGCTGCAACAGCTAAGAGAAAGAATCTATTTCACGATTCATAGCCTCAAGCCATTCCTGAGCATCAACATCTCCTAGTGCCTCATCATAACTCGTGGGATCATCATCTTCTTCAATGATGACATCCTGATATGATTCGCCCAACAAGAGAAATCTTACGGGTTTACGAATCAATCAGCCACTACGACTTTGCCACACTTGTTGTTGTGCATCTAAAGGATGATCCAAGTTAGGTGGATTAACAATTTCTGGAGGAACCTCATTACGTGGATTAACCAATTCTTGATTTTGTTCTTCCACAAGTGGTACTTGCATTTCTATAGGTTCCACTTGTTGAACATCATGTTGAGCTTCTGGTTCTGAATCTAGTTCAACTACAAGTATATTTTCCCCTCTTTGAACAACCATAGGAACAAAAGCTAGAACCGCCTGAGGTTGAGGTGAAACTTGATCTGAGACTAGCTTATCAAGAATAACCTTACTTCTTGGCTTATAATTTGTCATATAGTCCTCCTCTAAGAAATTCGTGTGAGTGCTCACTATGACCTTCTTTTCTTTCGGACTATAAAACAACCAACCTCGGGTTCCTTTAGGATCGTCTATAAACATGCATACTTCTATACGCGAGTCCATTTTATTTGGCTTCTGTTGTAAGACATGTGCCTGAGCACCCCAAATCCGAATATGATTCATGGTGGGCTTACACCCTTTCCATAATTCTATTGGTGTCTTTGAAACCGACTTGGACGGAGCTAAGTTCAAAAGGTACATAGCAGTTTCTAAGGCATATCCCCAGAATGAATCAGAAAGAGATGAATAACCAAGCATAGATCTTGCCATTTCTAAAAGGGTTCTATTTCTCCTTTCAGCAACTCCATTCTGCTGGGGTGTCCCTGAAGAAGATAATTGTGAAACTATCCCCTCTTTGGCCAAGTAAGACATGAACTCTCCAGATAGGTATTCACCCCCTCGGTCAGACCGAAGAGTCTTAATTTGAACACCAAGATGCTTTTCTGCCTCAGCCTTGAACTCTTGGAATTTTCCAAAAGCTTCAGACTTGTGACGCATCAGGTACACATGTCCAAATCTAGAGTAATCATCAGTAAATGTGATGAAATACTGATACCCTCCTCTGGCCTGGACATTTATTGGTCCACATACAACAGTATGTACCAATTCTAGTTGAAGTGTGGCACGATTTCCCTTGGCCTTGAAAGATCTCTTAGTCATTTTACCCTCTAAACAAGATTCACAAATAGGTATCAGTTCAAAGTTCAGGGATTTTAAAATCCCACTATTGACCAAACCTTATATCTTGTTAGAGTTAATATGACCCAATCTCAAATGTCAAAGATAAGTTTCATTGGAAACTTTTCTTTTCTTTGATGAATGAACATGCTCAACATCTCCTAATTCAACATGATTAACTTCACAGGGCACAAGACTAAGGAAATAAAGATCATTAATCATTTCACCGGAACAAATAAAAGAAGATGAACTTCTTATTGAAACTAAAGAATTAAACTGAACTGTCAAACCATGTTTAATCAAACAACTAACAGAAATTAAATTCCTCTGAAAATCCAGAATAAATAAACAGTCTTGTAAAACCAAAGTTCTGCAATTATCAAAAGATAAAATAACTTGTCCTACTGCTAGTGCAGACACAAGCTTCCCATTTCCAAGCTTCAAAACTCTTTGTCCTTCACTTAAAGGCAAGCTATGTTTGAACCACTGCAAAGAGTAACAAACATGGTTAGTGGCTCCTGAATCAATGATCCATTTATCATTGCAATTCTCCACTAAACAAGCTTCAATCACATGTAAATTACCCATACCTGGTTGATTTATATGTGGGCAATTTTTCTTCCAATGCTTCTTTTTTTTCGCACTTGAAGCACTTGCCTTTTGGCTGTTTCATTGCAACTGGTTTGGCAACTGGAATACTTGATTTCTTCTTTTTGTTCGTGTTCCTTCCCTTGGGTTTTCGCTTAGGTTTCACAGAACTCTCACCAGCAAAAAAAGCATTGCCCTGCTTGACTAGAGACTGTTCAGCACTCTCAAGCTCGTGCATCAGCTGAATAAAGTCAAGATTCATCTTATTCATATTATAATTCATCTTGAACTAATTGAAGTATTCAGGCGATAATTGCAAGAGAATGTCAACTTTTACTTCCTGTTCAAATCTGACCCCATGGTCTTCAGCCTTCTTGAAGTTTGCTATCATTGCCAGACAATGATCCCACACACTCCCTCCAGACATCACTGTCTTGGTGACTGCATTCAGCACATTCTGCCTAGCAGAGCTACTAGACGTAGCAAACATGCCATCAAGAGTCTGGAGCATCATTGCTCCACTCTCAATCATGCTCACTTGCTCTTGAAGATGACTGGTGAGATTGGCTAAAATATAGCAGCGAATTGCCATTGTTGCCTTCTCCCATCTTTCCTTCTCCTGTTGAAAACGTGTCTTTGTTGCCTTAGGCACATCCTCAATGGGCTGCGCTGACATATGGGTAGTCAGAACAAAATTGGGCTTTTCATATTGAAGAACAATATCTAAATTAGTTTTTCATTGTTTGTAGTTTGCACCATCCATAGATTTTTGGCTCAAAATAGTAGCTAAAACATTGAATGAAGACATTTTTCTGAAAAAACAAGCACACTAATTACAAACAAGAATAACAACAAACGGATATAACGCTAGTAGATTCTAATAACTACTACTCGTTTATAGTTCAACAATCCATTAGTTATCTTTACAAGGCTTACGATGGACAAGATACTTGTAAAACTAATATTGTTATTTTGGGCCTTCAGTTCCATTGCCAGAGCCTTGATGGGAGGGTTAACAATTTTACCAAAGTTGAATGTATTTAACCATTGTTTACTTTCAAAATTATCTTTAGTGTCTAAGTGTTGCCGACGATGGGCCGTACAAAACTTTACTAAAATTTTGAAAATATTAAGGTTTAATCTAGCGAAATCCGATTATCCTTATCCGATGGGGCTTCAGTGATAACCATTTCACTAATAAACCCACAATTGGAGCCCGTAGGTTTTTAATTAATTACTTAATTAAAAACCTTCACCCATTCAATATTTTAAAATTTAGAATTTTCCAATTTCCAATAATTGTTTAAATTCAAGTATTCTTTGTTTGATTTCAAAAACTATATAAGCAGCCGCAAGTCGATGAACGTGCAAGCTTAGCTTATCAAAAATTTAAAATCATTAAGGTCCTAAAATCCGGTCATGATAGGCAGCGTGTGTTCTACACAATCATGATACATGATTGTGGTATGCAACATGTGTTTACACATGACCATTTTAGAAGAGCAATAAATTACTCGCAATGTAAATAGTTCTTTTAGGAAATAATTTGGATTGTTTGTCTTGATTTTAATTATTCAAAATTAATTAATTCAATTATGAATCTAGATTTTTAACAAAAATCATAATAATTTTAATTAATTTTTGAAAATAATTTTGAATCAAAATAATCCTATAATAACTATCATACTAGTTGTGTGATGACAAAATAGCTATTATGCTCATGTAATTTTCAAGTTATGCAACAATATGACACCACCTATTCTATATGACATGTTATCACAATAAGCATGTTATCATATTATATAATTCATCTATTCATAAAATAAAACAATTTAAATAAAGCTTTAATCCATGGTTTCCTAAAAAAAAATAAAGTTCTCTTCAACCCATATTCTTCTTCCTTTCAGTCTATAGGTTCTATTTCAAGCCCCTTTATGGTAGCCATGGGCCCAATGTCCCAAAAAACCAAACTTTGGCAAGAAACCCTAAGTCAACTTTCAGGAACCATAGTCGTCACATCCACTGCGCTGTCACTCAAACTCATCTCAGGACGAAACTCCAGGGGAAGGATAGTCCTTCTTTTTTCATCTTCTTGATCTTCTTGTATTACAACTTTTGTATAATATCCAAAAGAATACAAGAATTAAAAAAAATCAAGGAGAAAACCTAATCATATGGGATTAGCCTCCTTGTTACAACCCAAGATAATACATTCAAATCTCTACCATGGATTAAAGTTGAAAACCAAATAAAACATTGATTTTTTTTTATGAAAAGAATTATAAAGATAAACATACAACACATGATCAACAAATATAGAATCCTAGGTGCCATATTTCACGAAGCAAACTAATTACATGAATAGTGAAACTAGATTCACATACCAATGTATAGCCAGGCTCTGATACCAATTGTAGGAACTATTGGATTTATGCGGAAGCGATTTAAGAACCTAGTACATTGGTATGTTTATCGAATCATCATTGTTTCATAAACACACAAGGAATATTACCTCTCGGAGTGCATATCTTTGATGATCTCTCACGCTTTAGAATTCTTGCATCATCGCACGATTGATCTCCTTGTAGTCTGTTGATGGCAGACCTTCCAGACTATCTCTCGAGGGGGAAATGGATAGTGTGTAGGCACTTTCGCATTATTAGGAGATGATCCCTATATTATTTGGTAAACCTTAGCCACACATAGAGGAGCTGTTTTTCACTCCGTTGTTTGTGATTCTATTTGATGTAACAAGCATGTATTCCATATGTTCCTCAGGGACATGCTTTGTTATTAAAATGCATTAGAAACCTCTTATTACAGTTCACAATATATCAATGTTGTTTTCCATCATAAATGGGCTTTGTTTTGACTGATGTCAATGTAAAATGTCAATATAATCAGCAATATATATATATATATATATATATATATATATATATAGATAGATAGATAGATATTATTTTTCATTTCATAAAATAGAAATCATTTAATATTATTTGCTTTTATATAATATAATTATAATTATATTATTACAATATAAAATATGTTAGAAAAATGGAGGGCTGGAAGAGGATCAAGACAAGGATGAAGCCATGTGTCTTAGACATATTTTAACTTTTTATTTGTCATTCAATTGAAGACATTTGTAATTTGTTAAGTTGTTTGAGAGCCTCATCTTATGATCCCTTGCATTACATAAACTTTATCTATTGGTGTGCATACATGGTTTTAATCAAGTCACATTATTTATAAAAAAAGCATAAGGTTTTCATGTTTGCATAAAGAAGTCAATTTCTCACGGTTAAATTTTGAAAAATCACATTTTACACTGCCTTAATCGATTATCACAATTTGGTAATCTATTGCTTGAGCCATGAAGAATAAAATAATCGATTATAGACATTTAAGTAATTGATTACACTGTGTAAACACAGAACAAGACATGTCTGTGATAATCGATTATCATTTACCCGTAATCGACTACTTAGCATGTTTATGAAAAAGAGAATCTTTGTAGTAATTAATTACAGGAAGAATTAATTAATTACTTTGCTTATATATATTTTCCAGAGAGCTGAAGAATATTTTAATCGATTGAATTTGTTTATAATTGATTACATTAGTGGTTTTAATCAATTACATGGACGATTTAATTGATTACATTCAGTTACAACATTTTGTTATAAATAGTTGTTGGGTCCTTTGAAAATTACAACACACTACTCTACGAAATTTTCATTGTTTTCAAAAGCCTTCTGAAAGTGAGAAAGGATATTCTGAGTTCTAAAGTTCTTGTCCCACAAATTCTAAATCTTCATGGTATATTGAAAGATTTCTTGGGCAAGATATTAAAGAAGCATTTGGAGAGGAAGTTCGGAAATTTGTTTTTCATTTCAAGTCTGATTGGTAAATTATATTCATTGGATCATCAAGTTGTCTCTTGATTAACTTTGCTTATAAATTCGTTTTAGAATTTTTGGTTGTTTGTAACTATTACAAAAGTTTCGTAAAGCTTTCCTAGAGTGAGTTTCTCTATAGGGAATAGTAGAGAAATGTTTCTCTATGTCTTGATCATTAAAAGTCTAATAGGGTTTTAGATTTCAGATCTTTATCTATGGTTGATAAATGGTATTGTTGTAAGCTTGCAAGAACATAATTTTGTGAATAATGGAACACTAATCAAGTTTTGGTTAGAAGAAACTTGTAGTAGTTTCTCTTGTTGGGAGATGAACCAGTATAAATTCTTGTGTTGATTGTTTTCTTTATTCTCCTCTTCCTATCTTAATTTGTAATTCTCGGTGAATTCTTTATTACTCAATAAGTGAAGGTTTTAGCCATTGTTTTCTTGAGTTGAGTAGTTTGATTGATTGAAACATTCTTGTTTAATTGATTGAAATATTCTTGGTTTAAGTGTGATAAAGATCTCTAATTCTTTAAAATTTTAAAAAGACCAGATTTTAAACTAATTCATCATTTCTTGATTATTGTGTATGTTCATATTGTTTTCAAAATATATAAATAAAATTATTTTTATGATACTATAAAATATATCAATATTTGAATATATTATTATAATATTGTTTTTTTATACATAAATTTTTAAACGGAGGAAAGACACGTCCCTTTCCAAGGTCAGAGAACCATCAATCTTAGCAGCGAATATTTACAATGAAATTTAAATATTGTCGAACCTAAATCACAATGTAGTGGAAGATTTGATTAGTGCGTCAACCCTTCTTTATAGTGTAATTTTAGTTTATTAATTTATTCATATGGTATACAATAATAATAATAATAATAATAATAATAATAATAATAATAATAATAATAATAATATACAATACATTAAAATACAATGTGATAACTTTGAGAAAAAATATTGTTTGGTCAACAAACTCAATCATAGTAGATATAAAATAGATGTTAAGCTGTTTTTTTTTAAGTAAGTAATTAACTTTCTTAATCAAGTATAATTTAACGAAAAAATTCATTAATGTTACAAAAACATAAATAAATCAATAAAGTTAATGTCCCGAATTTTCCTCTCTCTCTTTTTACTTGCTCAACGTCATTTTATTTATTTATTTCTATCTATAAATGTATATTAAATAAGTACTAATGCCATCTTAATTTTTTTTCCTTTAAAATAAATTCATTAAGTCTTAAAAATTATAAAATTCAATCAGTTAACTTATTGAACTTATAAAGTATTCTTTATTTTAATTTTAATGTAATGATTTTATAAAATAAAAAAATTAAAATGAGTAATTGTTTTTGATAAATACTCATTTTTGTCTTTCAATTTGTTAGGAACTGACAATTAGATTTATGAAAGATGAAAAATTAAAATTTTGTCCTTCACTTTATAAAAAGTATGACAAATTAGTTTTATTGTTAATTTTCTCTATTAACTCAAACAATTGTGTTCATATGACATTTTCGATGAAGATATGACAACTTATTTTACCATTATCATCTACATGATTATCATGTGCCAAAAAATTCTCTTTTTTATTTGGTATTTGAACTTAACAACTTATTATCATTTTAGTTTCTAAATTTAATCATTTACTAACATTTTGGTTTCTGAACTTAATTACTTATTGTAATTTTGTTCCTGAAAACACTTTTGAATTTTAGTTAAATGTCACACTACATATAAATTGTTAGTGATAATAAATGACATTTATTTATAGTGATACCAATTATTTTATGGTGATAAAAATTGAATGAAAAATAATTGTTAAGTATAAAAATAAGAAATATTATATTTTATATTTGAAATCACTGTTATAAAGTTAAAATTTTAACAAATAATATTATAATAGTGCAAACAAAAATATAATTGAATTGAAAATAAATAAACATATGAAAATTAAATTAGTTTTTCATTCATAAGAATAATATTAAAAATGTGTATTGTGTAAATATATAGATATTAATAAATAATTTATTTTAAAAAGTTAATATATTTATTTAATTAAGGAAGAAATTTAAAAAATACAAAATGAATAATTGTATTAGACCAAAATTTAAGACAAAATTAAATATTTTCTATTTTTCACCTTATTTTATCATTTTTTTTAATTTTGTATACTCCCATATGATTAATATTATAAATTATCTATATTTTATATTAATTTTGTAGGTCGTATATATTGTATACTCTAATATGATATGGGACAATCATCTTTTTCATTAAAAATAGAAGTGAGAGAATATATTAATATTTATCTTAATAATTTCATATAACATGTGACTTAATTAAAAATTTAGAAGTATTTTTAGGAAATAAAGTCATAGTTCTTAAGTTGAAAGACTAAAATGTTGATTAAATATAGAAAATAAAAGGATAATAATTTGCTAAATTTGGAGACTAAATTAAAAAATCAATTTTTTAACACATATCAATTGTCAACATTTAAACACCAAAATATGTATTTATCATTTAAAAACCTATCTATGCATGTCTAACAAATTTAAACACCAAAATATGTATTTATCATTTTATATTTCTTCCATATCACACCCACCTTAATATCACAGCACAAGAAACAAGAGCGAGAGAAAGAAGTGAGTCACTGACATGGTGTTGATGTGAACACAAAAGAGATAGGGACTAGATAGGGACTGCATTCAGCAGAAACCCCAACACCAATAGTATACTAACATCATTATATGCTTTGAGTTTGGGGTCAGAGCCAGACCCATATGGATTGAGTAAGTAAGGTCAGAAAAAGACCAGACCTCACCTCCCCCGTTTGGTAAGCGGCCAAACAGGACACCCCTTCCACCCACTTTCTCATTACAGAATTACCTTTTAGTCAATCAATTATTAATTACTATTGGTACTAATAACATTTACTATTCTTACATATAAAATTACCAACTTTCATTTTCACTTCCTCTCCTTCCTTGAAGGCTAGTACCTTTCCCTTAATTTAATATCTATTGGATTGTTTTGTAAATTAAAGATTGCTGTCCTCCTCATTACATTGCATTTTATTTTTTTCTTTTCAGTTTGCTATCTGATTTTGATATCTCCACCATCCTACGTCTTCTCTTCTCTTCTCACCTTGTTCTTGCCTTTATCACCAGGAGGAAAGAAAGGGAACAATAAATCGAATAAAAAGCACCCCATATCCAAGATAGGTGCTTTCTTTCTCTATTTATTCCGAGTCACGCATACCGTGATTCTCCTATAGATCGGCCTTTTTCCATTTCCATTTCATCCGGTGAGTTTCTTCCATTTAACCTACGTCTTTTTATGGTCTGATCAGTGGGTGATATGCTGCGGTTCAGATATTTATCAAGTTTGAATTTTCCATGGTTTTGTTTCTTGTTTATTTATTTTGGACGGGATTTCTTAGGAGGGTTGATTTTGGATTATGCTGGTTTCATTGGTTCATTTCTTCTTGAATCTCTGTAATTCAGCTGGTCTTGTGTCTATAGAACCCATTTTGGTGTCTTCAATATTGGAGCTGATCTTGTCAAAATTTTCATTTCTTTGTTTTTTTCCCGATTTTATTCATTAAATTGTGTGAAAACGTGTTGACCTTGTTGAGGTTTTGCCTATTTATCTAGGGCGTGCGCAAATTTCTGGGACTAATCAATTGACAATGCTGCATTAGTGGGATTGGCACTGCCGGGTTCTTTAGCTGATGAAAGAGGATTGGGCGGTGGTGCTTGTGGCTTGGGTGTTGCATACCTGTTCTATACGCTAATTCAGAATGTTAGAGCATACGATTAAGAAGCATACTTAACATGATCTTTAGTTACACATTCACCTTATTAATTGTGATGACCTTCCTGTGTTAAGGTATGTTTATTTTGTAATTTTGTTGCTTAATTGTTGAGTTTGTCGTATGGTCTGATAATTTTGTTGATATGAGGTTTTGCTGATGTTATATGGATTACATCTTACGTGAACATTTTCTTGCATATTTTGTTTGCATAATTGTCAAGTTCGCCTGATGAACCTTTTCTTGTTTTGTTGAACAGCTCTGTCAAATTTAGTGCCTGACTTACTGCTTTATTGAGGGATTCATTTCATATATTTAATTATATTGAGTTGCGAAAATCAATAGATTCCTCCAATGCAAGGGCAGAGAGGTACAGTTGTTTCAATGCCTGAAACCTTGGAATTTGATTGTGGATCTGCATCAGGCAATTCTACTGTGGATCAGCAAATTTGCTGGAATAATGTGAATCCTGCAGAGAATCAAATTCCTGATTATATACTTTCTCCTGGTGATATGAACTCATCTTATGGGAATTCTATTATTAATCATGAATGGCAAAATTTGAGTGGATGGAGCTTAGGGGAGCCTAGTTCCAGTAATACACCAAATGAGATTAACAATAATGAGGAGAAAAGAGAACTTGGATGGTCATCAACCATTACTGCTGGTGCATTGGCTGGTCCAAGAGTAGAAGAAAGGGGCCTTGAACCTACAAATGCTCTTTCACTAGACAATGCCAATACAGGTCCTATCTACACATGTAGCCCCAATTCTCATTGGATGTCCCAGAATCTCAACTTAAGTGCAGGTTTAGCAGACAGTGGCAGTGATGATAGTCAACATCTGGAGCTCCCTAACTTAAACAAGTCTAGTGGGTCAGCAAACAAGTTTATACCACCTAATGTTGGATCTGGTTCTTTTCTGCATCCTTCTGGAAATAATGCCTTCCTGGTAGAAGATACTGATGGTAGGCCAGGTTG
Source organism: Glycine latifolia (assembly GCA_013407115.1). NCBI lineage: Eukaryota > Viridiplantae > Streptophyta > Magnoliopsida > Fabales > Fabaceae > Glycine > Glycine latifolia. The sequence continues at coordinate 3,686,428 of CM023944.1, read as the reverse complement.
TTCTCTTGATACTCGGCGGGTCTCTTGTAAAAGAAAGGCTGTTGAAGGAAATAATGGACAATCGTCAGATGCTGGGAGTTCTAGCTACAGTCAGCATACAGATGGTAGTGCTTGGCACACCATTCCTACTCAGGATAATGCTGGAAGCAGTTCGAGAAGAACTATTCCCTCAGAAGAGGTAAATGCAAGACTTGGCCTGGGTATGGGGGATGAAGCATCTGAAAATGTTTCTGATTCAAACATTGCAGGAAGCTCAGAAAGCTTTCACAGGAATTTCCGTTTGAGGTTAAATCCTTCAAACCCACCAAATTCTGTTCCTCGCACTGCATTCTCAACTGGGAGCATGATTAGGCATTCTGGTGTTTTTCCGTCCTCTCAAGTATCACAAAGGCTTCATTCTGTTGATAATTCTCTGAACTTGAGGTCAGCACCACCGATAGATAATGTGGTTCCTCAAAGCCAGCACATTCCTGCTTTGACCAGGAATAGACAATCATTTAGATGGAGTGGTGGTTCTAGCTCCAGAAACATCCATTCATCAAACTCAATTATATGCACAGATAGGGATCAGGAGGATGCAAGCTCGAGAAGAATGTCTAGAAATATGTTAGAACATCCAGTCTTTGTACCTGCAACTAATTTAAGAAATTTAGTTCAAAATCCAACAGTTACAGCTTCAAGTTCAAGTAGTGAAAATTTAAGTATTCCAGGAAATGTTGCTTCATCACGGACTGGATCAAATCCAGCTACCAATCCCTCATCTGCCCCAACTTGGGTTTCTCGTCCTAATTCTCCAGAGCATCCACAGAGGTTATCTGAATATGTCCGTCGGTCCTTGTTTTCTCCCAGTTCTGATGCTGCTATTGGAAGTCCAAGCAATAATTATTCTTCCTTGCGCTCTGGTCTTTCTACATCTGAACCAAGGGTGTTATCATCTGGGAGTGGAGCAAACTTGAGGTCATCTTCATGGTTGGAGAGGCAAGAAGATAGTGAATTTGGAATTCCTTATTCACTACGAACTTTGGCTGTTGCAAGTGAAGGAAGTAGTAGACTTGTATCTGAGGTTTGTATTCAGTTGTCTCTTCTCTTGCGTTTCAATAATCATATTATTTACTCCTAGGAAAGATTGTTGCTTCAATGAGTGTGTTAAGTGTTTGAAGGCATATATAATGTTTGGCACCATTTTCTTTGAAATTTAAATTTTGTTCCAGAAATTGTTTAAGTGGAAATTTGCCTATCTAAAAATTGTAGCTTCAATTCAATCATTTTTTGGTTTGCATCATATTGATTACCGTGACTTAAGACTACTTTAGTTCAGCCTAGATGTTATTTCTTATGAACCTTACCCAAGCTTTATTTTCTTTTTGTCCCAATGCTGTGAACAATATTTTGGCTTCAAATTTATTTAAAGCAAACTCCTGGCTGAAGGAGGTATGATCTTGAATATAACTGTTAATAATGATTTCTGGCAAACAAAATAAGTCTAGGAGCATATTTAATAAACATTTACTCCTGTGTTTGGTTGCTCTTGCTCAATCATCATACTAGGTTTGATTGCATTATTTTGGCTCTACAATAGTACGGTCTAGTTCCAAATGTTCAAGGGTATTGAACCTCAATAACTAGCCTATAAGTTCCATATAGATCCAAAATAGTATAAAACCAGTCAAAAACCTTTCCCCAGATATCACATAATACTAAAAACTATTACTAATAATAGCATGGTTAAAGAGGAATAAATAAATATTTCAGTAGCCAATAAAACCATTATATAATATATACAACCTATTTTATCATAATTGAACAAGTCACTTGAAAAGAAAAGATTAATTTAGTTTGTTTTTAATCTTTATGGCAATGTCCTATTCTGCCTTCTCCTGACAATATTTGGGCTCTGTGTTATTTAAATACACTTGAAAGGTGCAGTATTTATTTTCCTTCATGAATATCTTTTCTCTTTTAATGACATTTTTTCCATGGTACAGCTCCGCAATGTTTTGGGCCTTATACGTAGAGGTGGGAACATGCGATTTGAGGTTAGTTATTCTAAATTTATGGTGTATATTGACAGATAAATGTTAAGTTTCCTTTACCTTTATCTGATTTTCTAATAGTTCCATAATGGCTTCAAAGCTGGTTCAATCCCTTTACAGATCTAATTCAAAAATATTTTTACTTGTCCTGTTGTTTAGCAGTGAGGATTGAGTTGTTATATTGGCCCTAACAGGCCTATACAGATAGATCCATATCTGTCCTAAGGTTGCAACCAATAATGATAAAAATCTGATGCAGTATTTGAGAAAAAAATGGATGCATGCAAAATTTTGCACATTTTTAGTATAATGTCTTGTATTTTTCTGATAGAACAGGATTAGATTTGTGAGCAAAATAATGAATCTTAGTGATAAACCCTAGTTCCCAATCCTGCTCCAATGCGAGTACAATACCAAGAACATGAAACTATACAAAAATAGTTAACTCCTGGATGTTCGACAGAGTCAGGGATCTCCCCCTCAGTTTCCTGAATTACAACTTCTGTCGCTTCCCTCTTTAAATTCCTTCTATTTCACAAAGTAGTTGCTGACTCCTTTTTTTGCGAAGTCTGTCAATTTGCTAAACACCATCGTTCAACTTTTTTTCCTAATAATAGTAAAAGTGCTAAACCTTTTGATCTTGTTCATACTGATGTGTGAGGTCTTGTGTCTATTTTCAATATCTCTGGTGCAAAAAGGTTTGTTTCCTTTATTGATGACTGCACTCAAGTAACATGGATTTTTCTCATGAAAGATAAGTCTGGTGTTTTCCAATTGTTTTTAATTTTTTCCTGCATGATTTAAACACAATTTGGCAGCCAAGTTAAATGATCATGTTTCAATAATGGGAGTGTGTTACGTTAGTTATATTGGTAATTAGTTAGTTAGGCTAGTTAGTCAAAGAAATACAAGGTTTTTATTTTTTGGTTACATACAAGGAGTTATGTTAGAAAGAAGAGGAAAGGGGTTGCAACTGATTAGACCCATTAAGGGTGAGTTTTTGTTAGCAGGCCAATAGCTGCCTATTAATAGGAAAAAGATTTGAGAAGAAGAGTTAGCCATTGGGGCTTTGTATAGCCTCAAGCAGTCTTCCCAGTTGTTTGGTGGAAGGTTCACTCAGGTTATGGTTTCCTTGGGGTACATGCACAGTCAAGGTGTTCATACCCTTTTTATATAACATTCTCAAGAAAGCAAACTTATAGTACTTTTGGTCTATTTACATGATATAATTATTGTAGGTGATAATGAGTTAATGACCTTAAAAAACAAATTCTAAGGGAGAAGTTAGCTACTTAGTTTGAGAAGAATGATCTTCGGAAGCTGAAGTACATTCTTGGGATAGAAGTTGCCAACTCTAGGTAAGGTATCTTTAATTCTCAAAGGAAATATGTGCTTGATCTCCTTAAATAGACTGGTAAGTTGGGTTGTAAGATGTGCTTGACCATGTGTACAGGGCCCTTCACCAGCTAAAATACTCCTAAAGAAAGACACATCAGATAAATCTCCTTGGATTCTACCATATCTTGGAGGAGGAAACTCCAATACATGAAGTCTAATGTTAAAACCACGAGGAAAGATTTGCAAGCCTATCAACTATTTGGTTCCATTTCCTATAACCATGGTCACATGCACACACCAACATTTAGCCAAGAAACATCTATTTTTGCTCAACATCACAGTACAAGGATGTGAAAAACTACATCCCTTACCTGTTCTTTTTCAAGCACTTATATTTTGAGTAATATATTCTTGAATCCTATTGTTCACATCTTGATAGGTCAGTTTTGATGAGCCTGTGGAGTTGAAGGCTCAAGGCCTTGGAAGGTGTTGGGAAGAAAAAGAAACAGGCCAAGACTGGCAAGTATTGAATGTCTTGTTTAGGAGTGTGTAGGACACCGTTATGGTGTGTTTTGTTAGGAATGGCATGAGGAAGTTATTTACATTGTGTAGTTTGTTGTTTGTGGTGTGTTTGAAAGAGGTAATTTTGTGTTGGGGGGAAACCTTGTGTTGATGTGCTTGTACTCTAAACCTGGTCTTTAACCAGATAGTTTATCAGTAATATAATCTTATTTCTGTGTTAAAATTCTAGCCCCTAACACATCTCTGCTTTAAAGATCTAATGCATCTCACTTAAATCATCCTTGGAGCTGTTGGTACATTGTATTTAGGTCCTGTCATATTTATGTTCACTATTGTTGCTTATGGTAGAATCTTGCAAGTAATCTAAGGGATTTTAGTTTTAGAGTGTTAGCTCATGGCTGATGTGAAGGTCTCTTCTAAACTGTTTATTTGGATGCCATGCCAGTGAGGAATCGGTCTCTAGAAAAATAATAAAGGGCTCATTGCAAATAAATTCTTTTTTGTTAGCGTGTTCTATGTTTAGACAAAGACACAAGTATGAGTGGGCATAACTCCATTTTAATATATAAGCTAGCTCGTAATTTTATGTTAGCCAAACATATGAATTTTTATGTGTTCGTAATCTCAATATGGTTGGCTGTTTACTATTTGGCTTAATCGATATTTATACAGGATGTTGTGATCCTTGATCATCAATCATTTCTTTCTGGAATAGCTGATGTTCATGATCGACACAGGGATATGCGTCTTGATGTTGATAACATGTCTTATGAGGTAAAATCTCATTTCTGCATCTGGATGCAAATATTAATATATCTATACAACCATAATGTCAGTTTATCCCTTGCTTATGTTTCAAGTTAGTGCTTCATTTTAGAGAGTTTCTCATGTGAAGTCTGTGACTATAACAGGAGTTGTTGGCTCTGGAAGAGCGCATTGGAAATGTGAGTACTGGATTGAATGAGGAAACCCTATTGAAACTCTTGAAACAGAGAAAGCACTCGGTTGAAAAAGGGTCTCAGACTGATGCAGAACCCTGCTGTGTTTGTCAGGTAAACCTGACTACGCTGACTTATTTAAATCCCCCGCATGCTTGTGCACATTGGTCTCATAACTTGATCTACGTGGTATGCAGGAGGATTATGGTGATGGGGATGATATTGGAACGCTTGATTGTGGCCATGATTTCCATAGCAGCTGTATCAAACAGTGGCTAATGCAAAAGAATCTGTGTCCCATTTGTAAGACAACGGGCTTGGCAACATGATGTATGTGACTCTGTCCTCAGGCAAATACCATGACCATGAAGGGAAAAAAAATGGTACAATTTACCCAGGAAATTCTGGTGTTTGGTGCCTTGTTATACCTTGTTTTCTATCCTAGTAAATTTTCCTACCTGACTGACAAGTTTCCCCTACCCTTCTTCCCTCCCCCGAATTTGTTATATCATTTTGTTATTTATTATCTAAATCCAAAGATCGCCCGGTTTAGGGGATGAAGGAGCGCTTCTTAACTCAAGTTGACAAGGCTTCGTTTACATTTATGAAATTTTTTTATATTGTTTGAGTTGGAGTTATGCTGAACGGAAAACTAGGTACCAAAAATATGATTCCAATATAAGAATCATTGGTACTGGATTTACAAGTTTGGGGTGGTTTTATTTACTTATTATTATTAATCTAAGCTCCCATAATTGCTATCTTACTTAGCAATGCATAAGTTTCTCTTCACAATTTGAAAGAAATGGAAGGGGGATTATTGAAGTCCGTGATGAGAATTTGGTACAGCTTCAACAAAATGAGGGCAACATTTGAGAAAAAAGTGAGGAGCCCACCCTGAAACCAGAAGAGAAAACAAATAACACCAAAACAAGAATGGGCCCAAACGCTAAACACTAGGAAACACCGACTACCCAGCCTTTCCAGTTGTTTTCTCAACACATGCTTATCGACGTCACTTTAACGTCTTCCCCTTGCCCTTGTTGATTCCCAATAATATCCTCTCATTCTTTCTCGGCTTTTTGACCAACTGGGTATAGAAAAATTATTAATTATCACAACATTTAAAAAATTACTAAATGAGGATAAGTCATAATTGATGGAACAACTTCCAAATCAGACTTTCCATTTTTTTTTTTTACTTATCATGACTTTATGGCCTGTAAGGAAGTTTTTTTTTAAGTTAAAATATATATTTTTAAATAATTTAATATACTGACATATACAGATTTCAAACATGTAACCTTCATGTTATTAATGTGATATTCCAACCAACTGAGTTGATAGGTCAATTATATTAAAAAATAATTAATGTTGATATATATAGCAATAAAATTTTTAATGTATATTTAATACATATATAAGTTTACATAATAAATTATGCTAAAAAATAATTTATCTGCTACATTCTACCAAGGTGCACTATCGTGGACATGAAATTAATATTATGTATTAATTAAAAAAAAGTCAAATCATAAGTATAACTCAAATCATAAAAAAATACTAAATTGCAATTTTTGTCCTTCTTTAATTCCTAATTCGCTGGGCTAGTTAGATTGAGGCTACAAGTCGACTACCTTCTCTTAATGTCATGTCCAAACTTGTAGAGCAAAATAATGTTAAGAATATTAAAGTAATAGCATGAGAAATAACTCAATAATCAAAATAAAATTCAAATTAAATTAATTATATATAACTCATTAAACAAATTACCTTTTCTTTTATTCATAACTTTATACATATTTATCATTTTCACACTATATCTGTTCTTTTTTTTTTTTTTCCTTTCAAATAATACACTTTGTCATCTTCATCCATATGCTCCTAATTTGATGGGAAATTGAGATATCACTCCTTAACCATCAATTTGCAAGTCACATGAATTAGAAATATGATTTAGTCACATGTAAACTTATTATGTAAACTAGTTCATCTCATAATTATCTTAATTGATAACATTAAAATAAAGAGAATCCTATTTGCTAGGATCATAACTAACAATTATTCTAATTGATGAAATAAGAAAAAATAAAGAAATTAGATAAACTAAACAATTAAAGATTTAGATATGGTAATCCTAAAATGATCTACAGTCCTCCCACTTTGAAGACACGGTAATGTCCTGCAGTTAAAAAGACAAAAAAAGCATAAGAAATAATATTCCTTATTTCCCAACCATTACAATATAACAGAACTTAGAAGTTGATGTCCACGATACTGCACCTTGGTAGAATGTAGTAGATGAATTATTTTTTAGCATAATTTATTATGTAAACTTATATGTGTATTAAATATACATTAAAAAAATTTAGTGTTGTATGTATCAACATTGATTATTTTTTAGCATAATTGACCTATTAACTCAGTTGATTGGAGTGTCGCGTTAATAATGTGAAGGTTGCAAGTTTGAGACCTACATGCATCATTATTTTAAATTATTTAGAAAAATATATTTTAACTTAAAAAAAAAATAGGTCAATCCGTATGGGCCATACAGTTTGGTAACTTTAAAAAAAAACTTACAGATTCACAAATTCGTAAGAAATCCGTAACCTTCATACAGATTCACAAATGCGTAAGAACCTTACGAATTCGCGAATCCGTACGTAACCTTCAAATTGTGAAGGGTATTTTTGTCCGCACACTGTTCATATATAGTTATTAGAAATATGTATAGTGTAGAAAGCAAAGGCCTAAAAAAAATTAAAACTTGCTAATTGGGCCCATATTTTATTAAGTACACTACAATCATTTATTTTAAATCTAATATTTTTAAAACATACCCCTAAATGGTAATTAAATTTTTCTACCCCCTTTCTTAATTGACATAAAATTTTTGAACTACCACTACGTCATATATAGAAAATTAATTAAATAAGTAAATATAAAAAAAATTATTTATATAATTTAATATTTTTTATGTATTTTTTTATATCATTTTATTTAATATTTTAGTATACATAAAAAACATTATTTATAATTTCATTTAATATTTTATGTATTTTTTATATCATTTTGTTTAATATTTTAGTAATTTATGTTAGAAATGATTTTTTATATTTATTTATTAATTAATTTTCTATATATGATGTAGTGGCTGTAACGCCCTGAAATTTTAAGTTGTTAAGCTGGACGTTTATGTGTGTGTTATGCTGATTGATTATATATTTTATTGTGTCTTATTTGATAATTGTTGTTTTGAATGCCCTTGCCTTGGTATGCGTGTTAGTGGATGATTAGCTGTCCTTGTTGACTTGTGGTTACTGTGTTTGCATGAAAGACAAACCTGTTTTGTCAGCTGGGTACTTAAGCACAAGAGTGTGCAGTGGAAGCGTGTTTTTCTCCTATTCTTATCCTTTGCGCTTTCTCTCTTTTTCTCTCTAAGCTTACCCACACCCAGAAACATTTCTTCCTCAACCCTTCTGTGTCACCTTCAACTCGAAGACCACCGTAGCTACCACGAAATCCCAACGTTAAGAAGGACCTCATGGCCGGAACGGAAGCTTAGGACATCACGTCGTTTAACTGTAGAAAAAACTCCTAGTTAGGTAAGAGGAGTTTATTGTGCTTGATAACAGCTTTAGATACCATGGTTGGGGACTAGGGAGTTCGACCGTGACGATAACTGCATGTCCCTGGTGCGTGTGCGTGTGTGTGTTGTTTTTCAGAAAAGCTATATCTTTTTATGAACGGGACATGATATGCTTTATGTCTGTTGGTTGGTGTTTTGTGTTGATGTTCTGGGATGAAGAGTCGATGGTGTTCTTGTGGAGGAGTAGGTGTTATAAGAACTCCACATGCATGTGTGTAAAGTTGACATTTTGATACTGAAAAACTCTCAAGACACTATGTAGTAGTGTTCGTGGAGGTGCCGGGTATCGGGATGGGTATGTCGAGCTTAGCGGATTACGTAGCATGTATGTGTGCATGCTGGATGTGAGTTAGTCCTCGTTGGCAGACGTCGATATACCGGGTTCCTTACCCGAGGTGATACCTTAGAGCTGTTGAGCTTAAGTTTGCTTTGAGAGAGAGAGAAAGAGCTATCGGGTTCCCTAACTCGGATGAGTTCGTACTTCCTCAGGAAAAGAGTCACCGGGTCCTCTACTCGATTGAGCTTGTGTCCTTTCTTCTAGAACGACTGAGTTCCCTATCCGTCGTCGTCTCTTTAGAAGCTCATTCTCCTTTCTTTAGAGATATTGTAATGACCCGCCTCGTCACTACTGTATCATACTCTTAATCATATTTTTTTTTCATGATTATCTAATTGAAAATCTCTTTAAATTTAATTATAAGAAAAGAAGTAAATTTTTCGCCTAAGTATAATCAATATCACAAAACAAAACTGGAATATTCAAAGATGCAATACGTCATAATACTTGTATATTAATAATCATAAGTTTAATGATGATTACAAATAACTAAGTCTGAATTGTACAAAATTCTCAAAAGAAACAAGGATTTAAATGAAGGGGCGTAATTAGCAAAATGTTGGGGTGTAACTAGCAAAACACACCCTTGCCCGGGATCTAATTCATCCATATCCCGGCTACTCGGCGGCTCCAAATAACTTAGGCATATTCCCGGTCACCTACTGTTGTCCATCTGCTCACACGAACACGACAGGCACCAAACCACAAGGTACAACAAAGTAAATGTGGATCCATTATGTAAGAATAATAATAATACATATCATCAACTATAAAAAGACAACCTAATCATTGCAATATCACGAAAATATTCAAGCATTTCATTCGCATAATCAATCATGGATAACCCATCCAAAATACTTCACAAATTCATCTTATAATGACTAGTCATGATGCATGTTCCTGACTTAACTCTTAGTCAATGCAATGTGGTACCATCCCGAACAATAGGCCAAATTCATGGTACAAATGATTCCTGTAGCACGTCGGGGTCACTCTGTTGTGCATGGGTCTCACCCCCCATGGTGATCAGCCAAAATGGGTGTCAGAAGGCTATCCCTATAGCAATGGCCCCCTAGTACCTCTCGTACTCTACAGTCAATCATCTTATTTTCGTCATGCATGAAGTATGTCTCTTATGGGCACCACTGTATAGACCGGGGCAGGGGCAATCCCTCCCTGGCTGGTGTCACTATACACCTCCTATGGTATCAATGCATTTAATAACTCAAGCCAATACAATGGTCAATCTCAACATAATCACGTTATTCAAAAACATACAAGTAAAACGATGTGGGGTTTTAGATATCCGAGTTGTTATTCAGCTATAATAACTCTGAAGAAAGAATCCGAACGAGGTCGGACGAATGCGGACAAGATCGGTCTAGGTCGGTACAGTTTGGTCAAGGTTTGGACAACGAAGAGTAAAAGTAAACAAGAGCGGTCAAGTTCGGAAGAGGTCGGTAGAGGTTTGGTTAAAGGAGGTCAAGGGAACCCTTGGGTATCTGTAAAATACCAAGGTCGGGTTCTTCTCTTATGCAATCGATTACATAAGCATCGTAATCGATTAATCTGATAGCGCTTGCAATACTCGATTAAGTATTATCACCAACATTCATAAGGTTATAAGGGAACCCGATAGCTTACAAAGAAAAGGCTTTGGACTTAGTATTTCTAAAGAGAACAACCCACCCTGGGTAAGGAACCCGGTATATCTAAGGAAAAAAGGAAGCAAGCCTTAGCAGCTCTTAAGAAAACAACCTCGGGTTAGTGACGCAGTATACAAATGTTCGCTAACAAGGACTTGGTTACGTTTTCCATGCATACATGCACGCTACGTAAACCATTCAACCCGGCATACCCATCCCAGTAGTCGATATCACAACATAAGGGATTAACACATATTTTTAACTCAGTCTACCTAACCCGGTAGCCGACATCCCAAACACAATGGATTAATACACATACTTAACTCGGTCTACCCTTCCCGGTAGCCGAGGTCACAATACAATAGTGTTTTAAATATATATATATATATATATATATATATATATATATATATATATATAACATGTTCAGCCCGACTTACACAACCCGGTAATTGTCTTCTTCACAAACACATCACATAAAAACATCACCAAGTTATTTCATGCATAACACCAAAACACTTATACATATCTTATCTCAACCATGATATCTAAAATCATTATTAACACAAATAAACTCCCCTTATCTCAACAAAGATTCTTCTCTTTCGATCTTAACGTGTGTTTTGATCGAACACTCGTTTCTCACAATCAATCAAGAATGAAAGGTTAAGCTTCGTTCACGAATTCTTCTTAACGGTGAGGATTTCCTGCCGCTGCTACGGTGGTTCTTAAAAGTTTAAGTGGAATATGAGATATTTCTGGTGCAAAGAGTTTAGAGAGAGAAAGAAGAGAAACACGCAGAGAGTGAAAGTGTATCGTGCTTCTGCTTCATGCACTGCTATTTATAGACGAAGCTCTAAGGCAAGTTACCAACAACATGAATCAGCCAGCTATCACAACCACCATAGTTGCCCACTTGCGTGACTGAACAGCCACCAAAGCCACCATCATTTTTACTATGCGTGTGCGGACAACTTATCTTAGCCACAAAATCTGACTTTCCTCACGCACAAACACCCATGCAAAATACTTTAATAGATTGCAAGATTTATATCAAACAATTAATCAATATAAAATATATTTCAACTTGTAAATTTCTGGGTGTTACAGATACCGAGTTCCTCACCTAGGATAGGCTATTCTCTTTAGAATTGCTAAATCCAAGCCTTTCCTTTGTGAGCTACCAGGTTTCCTTACTCGGCAGAGCTCGTACCCTTTCCTTTGTGAGCTACCTGTAACGCCCCGTATGCATCCGGTTCATTAACATTCATTTATGGCCATTAATACAGCAATTAACAAAGATAATTAATTTGGAAGTGATAAACAAAAATGACATCATCACACGTCAATATCAACACCCACTGAACATTATATATGGTGAATTCTCAATATGTACAATGTCTATACGAAACTGTGCATAATCCCCTTAAGGTACAAAACATCAGGCATAATCAAAATATTGAGTTAACAAGCTCTCAAAATCTATGCCTAAGGTTCACATAGAACCTATCCCTACACGAGCCTCTTGCCCTGGGATCCACCATCCGCTCCCTGAGCATCACCTGCAAAACATATAATCCCCAACAGGGGTGAGATAACAATCTCAGTAAACTCAGGGTCCTTGGAGGTCTTTCCTCCCCCTGGTTCACTTCCATGACATATAATATTAAAATTTGTATCACATCATGTAGCCATCACGGCTCTCAAACATATCACATGTATATCACAACACAGATACAACATATACATATAGATATATCGTATTGCCTAAGAAAGATCATCCGCGACGGGTACATTCCTCTCAGGTTTTATTACATATACATATATTGACCACTTAGAGTTGTTCCACATGACTTTGGCTCTAAGGGAAGTCCATATTTATTCCATTCTACTAGCCAGAGAATCTCATCAATCACACAACACTATCACAGTATACATCATATACATGTTTTCAATGAAAAGTAGTAACACACAATTTCAATATACATGTATCATGACATACAATAACCATCACTCCCTCGGAGTACGGTGGAACACAGACAATGGGAAACACTCCCAAGAACAAAGAGCTTACCTGCTCTGAGTGCTACACTGGCTCTCCCGACCTCGTGGTCACACCCACCAATAACCTCTGTATCACGCCCTACATAAAGGCATACCAGAATCAATAACGATTCTTAACCACTAAAAAGAGAAGAAAAGTTATCATTTTCTATAACAACCCCTTTGTTACTCTATTTCAAGCTTTTAAGGGCTAATCAAATCACCTAACAGGTGATTACAGATCCTCAACAGGACCTATCTCGGCCTAACCAAGACCTTAGAGTCCCTCTAAGACTCTGCATAAGCTAATTCAAAGCGTACAATTGCCTTAACCATACTATATCTCAAGGATAAACAAGTTTCCCAAAACAATTATTTCAACACTTATTCACCTTCTATACAGTCTCCTGAACATTTTTTGTAAAAGTACCAAGGCTCATATCTATCATAATACCTTCCATTTAGTCAACATCATTCCTACTCATACATACTTCAAAGTAAAAATCAAAATTCATGATTCAAAGTTCAATATTCATCAGAACAACCTCCTGAGTATACTTTTCTAAAGAATCCAAGCCTAATTCTAGCCCTAACATAAATGGGTCACTATTCATCCCAAGAACAATTTCACAAATCAATCGGTAAAACTTGAGTTTCTTACCTTTAAATCGTTGAGGAAGGTTAGAGGATAACTTCTCTAAGCTCGAGTGTCCTTGAAACGCCTCATTTCCCCTCCAAATCTCAGCTTTGAGAAGTTACCTAGAGAACTAGATCTCTCTGATTGATAATTTTCTCTAAGAATTGAGCTTGAAATCTATCTCATAGAGGAGTTCTAATCAACTTTCTAGTTGGGTGGGAAGTGTTTTGGTCAAGATTAGAGAAGATATGAAGCTCCCCAAGCTTGTCTATGGCGAAAATGGCGGAAGGAAGAAGAAAATGAAGCTTTTTGGCCAGAAATTCGTAAAAATGGCCTTTTATAGGCCCTTAGCCCGCGTCCTGGCGCTAACCGCTCCAGATTCCAGTGAAAATTGGTCTTCTGGTGCATTTTCATGCTAACGGCGCCAGGAACTAGCCGTCGCTAATTCTGTCGTTAATTCCGTCACCAATTCCGTTGCTAACGCTTTTACGACAGAATATAGCAAATTTAATTTATTATTATTATTTTTTTCTTGGTTATTGCACTATCGGGTTTCCTTACCCAGAGAACCTTGTGTAAGGTTGGAGATATTAATACAAACCCGAGTCTTGCATACACTATCTGTTATAATCGATTACAGCGCTTATGTAATCAATTGCATAGTGCCAAGTCGGTCCTGTGGTATTTTATAGAAACCCAAAGAACCCTTGACTGACTTTAACCAACCTTTTCCGAGCCCACCCGTTCTCGTCCACCTTTGTCTTCCCTTGTCCGACCTTTGTCGACCTTCTCCGATCTAGTCCGCCCTCGTCCGACCTTGTTCGGATTCTTATCAAGTGGTTATAGCTAGGTGCCAACCCAGACACCTAATACTTCACACTGACTCACTTGTTTGGGGAGTTTATGAATGACGTGTAAGAGACGTATGTGTCTATATGGATAATAGTTGAGATCGGTCTATATGATGGCTTAAGATAATTATATGTGCATTGATACCATTAGGGGTGTATGACAGTATCCTAGCCAGGACGAGTTGTTCCCAGGCTGGACCATGCATTGATGGTGCTCATGGTGATCTAAATGCGGGTGGATATACATAGATACCCACGTGGGTGTATAGCAGTATCCTAGCCAAGACGAGTTGTTCCCAGGCCGGGCCATACATTGATGGAGCTGTAGTGATATGCTATGTATAGACATGTGAGATGTCGGGACCGGGTGGTGAACCTTGCAAGGACCACGGTTAGTGCATCGATGAGCTCGTGATGGGGCGGCCATCGTTTGGGGCGATACGTATGTACATGGCGGGTGTATGGCAGTATCCTAGCCAGGACGAGTTGATCCCACGCCGGGCCATGCATTGATGGAGCCCATTTGACATACTGCATTTGCATGACAGAAATAGGATGATGGTTGTAGGGTACCAAGGTACTGGGGGGCCACGTTTGTTAGGAACTCCTTCTGACACCCGGATGCTTATCACTATCGGGGGGAGTGACCTGTGCACGACAGAGTGATCCTGACAAGCTACTGCATTATTTGTATGCCGAGATGGACTATTTCTATGATGGTACCACATTGTATGATGAGAGTGAGTCAGGAGCATGCATCATGCTAGACATTATAAGATGACTTATGGAATGTTTGTGAGTGTCCATGCATGTTAGTGCTTGATACATGTTTGGATATTTGTAATGATATGGTGATGACTGGATTATTTTTCCCTAATTGATGTTATTTATTGTTGTCGTTTAATATGATGAACTCACCTTTGTTTTGTGTACCTTGTGGTTTGGTATCTGTGATGATCGCGAACCGGGTTCGTGTGAGTAGACATACAATAATAGATGCTTTGGAAGATGACCATCTTTTGGTTGGAGCCGCCGGGTGGTCGGGATGTCGATGGACTAGATCCCGGGCAGGAGTTGTATTTTGCTAGATGTGCCCCTTTTTTAATGGATACACCACAGTGTTTTGCTAATTACACCCCCGTCGTTTAAATTTCTTATTTCTTTTTGTAAAACATATAATACAATTTGGACATGGTATTTGTGCCTGCAATTAAGCTATGTTTTGTATATATGCATATACATACATATTTGAGATGTCTTATGCGTGTCTTTAATTACGTGTACATTCTATGATGATGATCTTTATGTGTTTGCGGAAAAAAAAATTACCACCATTTTCATAGTCAATTGAAGGGGTGTTCTTCTCATTAAGATACATTAATATCATGGTTAAGATTTAGTAATACAGTAGAGACGTGGTGGGTTGTTACAGTGGCAGCTCAAAATTTTTATTTTAATTAAGAAAGGGGGTAAAAAAAATTTAATTACCATTTGGGGGTTTGTTTTAAAAATATTCGATTTAAAATAAATAATTGGAGTATACTTAATAAAAATGGGTGTTCAATTAACAAGTTTCAATTGTTTTTGACGGGTGCACGTACACGACTTTAAAGTCGTGTGATTGCTCACAATTTTAAAGTCGTGATAAGTAAAAAAAAAAAGCAAAAAAGAAAAACACGGAAGTCGTAAATATATTTATGATTTCAAAGTTGTAAACACACAAACGACTTTGGTTAAAAAAGCGAAAAAATTTAGAAGTCATAACGGGTGTTACGACTTCTGATTTAGAAGTCGCACCACCTGTTACGACTTACCCCTATTTGCTAATTTTTTAAAACATTATCCCTAAATGGTAATTAATAATTTTTTCTACCCCTAATTGGTCAAAAAGCCTTATTTCTCCATTAAGTTGTTAACAACTTGGCTTAATAGAATTTTCTCTCTCTCCCTCTATGTATATACATTCAAGTAAACTTTGGAATAGAGATGTAAATAAGTCAAGTTATTTGTGAATTATTAATACTCAGCTTGTTCAATTTCGTTTGTTTAATTAAATAAACAAATTTAAACTTGAGATTAAGGTTGATTATTTAAATGAGTCAAATTTAAGTTTTAAAAGTTTGACATTAAAAAAAAAATTGTCTAATTCTTTTTGTGTCCATATGAGAGATTGTGTGTAAAAAAGTGAAAATTGTGAGTTGTAAAACAATTTAAATGATTTTATTGAATATATGTTGAGGTATCTTTTGTTAAGATTTAAAAAGGTGAAAATATTTTTAGTTATTCAAGCTAATGACTTAACCTAATCTGATCAGATTATGTTAGTTAGGTTGCTAAAAAAAGGTAAATCTAACCTAATTAAGTTTACGTGGACTAAGTTAAAATTTTGATTAAATTTAACCAAATTTGGATCACTTACACCCTTAGAACTCTAGCCTCCATTTTTCCTATCACCTATTTTTGCCCCTCCCACTTGTCTCAAAGCCTTAGTCCTCCCTTTTTTATCACTTTCCTTTGCCTACTCTTCATTTCAAAATTTCAACCCTAATTTTCAGTCACCCTCCTTTGCCATCTTAGAACTTAAATCTTCTACTTTTTCTGGTTACCCTCTTTTGCCTCACTTTCATATCTTAAAACCTAACTCTCCCTTTTTTTCAGCTATTTTCCTTCATCTTACTTCCTTATCTCATAATCTAAACCTTTCTAGGTCAGCATTCTAACCCTACTTCCTCGTCTTAAACAACAAAAAGGAACCTATAATGAATTCAAATGACACGAAGATAAAGGTAGGGAAAAAGGCGTAATATGAAACATGTAAAACAACATACAACAAGTAGGGGTGGAAATAGGTCAGGCCAGACTAGGTTTTGGAGAGCCTAAGCTTGGCTCACATCACTATGACTAAGCCTAAACCTGACTTGTTACCTGTTAAAAATAATTTATAAAGGCTTGAGCCTGACCTGTATA
This sequence comes from Glycine latifolia, assembly GCA_013407115.1. Taxonomy (NCBI): domain Eukaryota; kingdom Viridiplantae; phylum Streptophyta; class Magnoliopsida; order Fabales; family Fabaceae; genus Glycine; species Glycine latifolia. Next base: position 3,669,464 of record CM023944.1, on the reverse strand, counting down.
AAAGTCTGGTATGACCTGAAAGCCTGTATACAAGGTCTAATCAAACCAGAATAAATAATTAAGATATGTTTTTATACCAAGCACGCATGAGGTAAATTAGCTACCCTCTTAGGCCTTAAGTTATCAGAACTTCAGTTCCAGTATTCTACAACCAGCTCATTCACACTTTTTGCTTCTTTTTGGTTTTTTAAGTGCCACTATTATTAAAAGTAAAAATTTTTAACTTAGAATGAACGAGATACAAAATAGGGAAGCTAGAAAGCACAAGATTATTATAAAAAAGAAGCACAATAGATAACGAAGGAGATGGAGAATGGAAAACACAGATTTTAGAAATTATTCCATGGTTTTTTTAGGGAAACACAAGATTAACAAATGAAAGAGTGTTAACAAAAATTTCTCACCACGCGGTGCAAGTGTTAGGCAAAAAACACGAAAAACACAAGATTTCTCACCACGCTATGCAAGTGCAGGGCCTCCATGGCCTTTTTTTCTTTCTTTCTTGCTTTCTGCAAAAGATTATTATAGAGACGCACAACAGATAACGGAGGACAGAGGTTCTCTTTCTCTCCGTTGACGGGATGTGGTATACTAGTAATCTGGTATCGTCGGCCAATATTGAACAATGACGACGCACGAGTTGAGGTAGCTGAGAAGATGGAGGTGAGGAATAAGGACTGCGTTGCTCTGTTAGGGTTTACAGTTTAGAAATAAAGTGACACGACACAAATTGAAAGTGAGGAATGAGGCTTAAAACTTGAGACGTGAAAAGTGAGAAGTGAACGAACCATGAGTGTATTTAGTTTAGACAGGCCCATTATTTAGGCTTTGTGAGTTTTTTTTAAAGCCTATAGTCTGACCTTTTTAATTAAATAGGCTTTTTAAAAACTCAAATTTGATTTTTTTAATAAACAAGTCAGGTCAAATTACGTCTTAATTAGGTCAGACCATGAGCCCCTAATAGACTGTCTGACTTATTTGCACCCTTAATAACAAGCAAATATATAATATAATGGTTTTTAATTTTTTATTTTTAATTTAATTGAAGCAATATGATTTGGTGTGACAATATAAAGAGATTTATTTGTCTGTAAAATGGTTTTACACTTACAACGTAAGGTCATTAAATTCTATGAAAACACAATTAAAATGATAAAAAAAAGTAATAAAATGACCAGAAAAAATAGTGTAAGCATTGGGAAAAAATCAGTCAAATGAGTGAAAAAATTATGTAAATAAATGCAAAGATAAGTGAAAATTTAAGGGCAACCATAAAAATAAACTAAATAAGTATTAGATTTTTTTCCATATGGGCATGAAAACATAAAAATGGGTGGAAGAATGAAAATAAAATCACTGACATACATAAGAAAATGAGTAAAAAGATGAAGTAAATGAAAGGAAAAAAATCCAAATAACTAAAAAAAATTTCTTCTTAAAAATTAAAAAAATGTTTAAATAGAATAAAAAAAGATTAAAAAACGGGTAGAAAGCAGAAACATTTGACAGAAAAATATTCAAATGGACAGAAAAATAAACAATATGAATGAGAAAGAAAATTAGGTAAAATAATAATTTAAGCAAAGAATCCTTTATTTATATATATATATATATATATATATATATATATATATAGTTAATATAATAACTACAATAAAATGTTTTATGTTATCCATAATTAAATGTTTTTATGGGTTTTAATTTATAAAATATAAATAATATAATATTATTTGCTTTTATATAAAATATTATAATTATATTATTACGATATAATTAATATAAATGAAATAATTTTATGATATGATAAAACAAAACAATATTTTAATACATTACTATAGTATTCATTTTTTATACATAAAAGTTTAAATGAGGGAAATAAATGTTCCTTTGTAACGTCAAATATGACCACCGGTCTTAGCTATAATGTTTATAGTAAAATGTATATATTGTCGAAGCTAATCACAGTTAGTGTAATAGAAGATTTGATTAGATGTGTTACTTGTTGTTTAAGGTGTAACTAATTTAGTGTATCACGTCTTGTATGGACATAAATTTATTTTTACGATTTATATTAGTAAATTTTTTATATTATTTTAAAATTTTAATATATTATTAATTATTAGTTTAAATTTTAATAAATATATATTAGTATATATGGCAATAAATATTTAAATATATTATTATGTACACACATGTTCTAGAAAATTATTAATATTGAGAGTAATGTTGTAGGTAGAATCCATTTACTTTAATGATATCTTACATGTTCTTTTTTTACTTTATTTAAAAAAAAAATGATTTAGTTCATTTAAATGAAAAAAATGTCAATAACATGATGATAATGATTATATATAAAAGAAATAAAAAAATAGTTTTATAATAAAAAAACACAAATCAAAACCTAGAGAAAACAAAGAAAGTTAAAATACAATTAAATCAGAAAATTGTGATCAAATAAGAGGAAAGAAAATGTGTTAAAAATTTGAAAAGATATAATATTACAAACTTCTCTTTCATTCACAATTATAAATATTATTTAATAAAAATATTTTGAATATATATTTTTAAATCAATCAATTAATATATTTATCATATCAATTAATTTAAGATTTAATAAAAATATTAAAATAATAATAAATAAAATATTAATATTGATTAATTCAAATCAATCAATTAATATAAGATTTAATGGAATTTTTAAATCAATTTAATAAAATAAAATATAATAAATACAATTATGCATTAATTAAATTATTTGAAGAAAATTAATATAAAATATCAGATAACATCATCTCATAAAATAAAACCTTCTTATATATATTTAATTATAATTTATTAATATATATATATATATATATAATGAAAAGATCAATAATATAATCCTCAAGAGTTATTTATAATATAATCCGACTATTCTAATTTATTGACTTATCCATCACATGACCTTCAATAAGTATGTCACGTATCTCCTCATCAACCATCCCCCTCGGCAGCACCCCATTTCAGGACATCAAAATTGAATCCAAACACACTCTTTTCATTTGAATCACATACACATTTAATTCGTCATTTATCTCTGTATTGGGCACTGCAATCAACACTTTCCTTTAAATAAAAAATGCATTCCGTCGTATCTTGCAATGAAAAAGCAAATGCGTGTTGAGTGAAAAGGGTTGAATAAACTAATAATGATAACATTCAGAGTGAATTTTATTTTTGGATAACATTAATATTACATGAGATTCTTTATTTGGAATTGAATTTCTTCTTCTTAAAATCAGAAGATATTAAAGCTAATAATTCTCAACACAAATTATCTGTTGAATGGTGTAATTTTCAATTAACAGGTTATTGCAAAATCAATTAAGAGTCTATTTTGATGAAACAATTTAAAATTTTAAAAAATTTCAAATGTTTTAATTCAAACTCTTTCATTTTTCTAAAATTATATTTGGATAAAGAAATTAAATATTTTCAAAATTTTGTAATTGAATAAAAAAATTAAATTTTGTCAGTTGTTGTGGGATAACAATGAATCAACTATCATGAAAACTTGAATTGTCTTACATGTGAGTGAGTTGTGAGTTAAAGTTACATAATAGAATGATAGCATAACACAATGGTGTGGTGCGAATATATATATAAGAAGAGAATTTAATTTTTTCATTTTTTATAAAAGAAAATTAAAATTTCATATTTTTAGTTATTTAAAATTTTAAAAATTTAAATTATTCATATAAAAACATCCAATAATAAATTTTAAATTAAAAAATTTAAAATTTTCTAATAAATTTTTTAAAATTTTCTATCAAAAAAGATTATATATTGTACGAGACAAATTCTGGTGATCGTTACGCAAAGGATGGATATTAGGTGATAACAGTATTTATTGTAATTGAGGGCTAAATTAGATCTGCGCTAGAGAATGATGAGTGATTAAATAAAAGTGGATTTTTGATTGCTATGTATTTTGCAGTCCCTTGCTGACTTTATTCAGTTCATTGAATTGATTAGAATCGTTAGATTATATTATAATCTAACAGTTGAGGATTGGTATAATTGGATTCTCATACTTATATATATATATGTTTTGGTTACAATGCGATAATTTTGAGAGAGAAAATATGTTTTGGTTAACACACTCAATTATAATAGATATATAATAGAGGTTAAGTTATTATTTTTAAGAAAATTAGTAATTAATTTTCTTAATCAAGAACAATTTTTAATCAATAGAAACATATAATCAATAATGTTAATGTCCCAAGTCTCCTTCTCTCTCTTTCTATTTAGTCAAAGTCGTTATTTATTTCTATCTATAGAAATATATATATCAAATAAGGACTAAAATACAATCTTATTTTTTGCCTTTTAAATAAATTCATTTAGTCTTCAAAATTATAAAAGTCAATTAGTTAACTTTTTAAATTTATAAAATATTTTTATTGCCAAAAAACAGTAAAATAAAAAATATTATATAAATGTTAATTTAAAGAATTATAAAATTAAGTTGATAGTTAAAAAAAAAAAAGAAGAGAAGTAGTAGAATCCCTCATATTAACAAATTAACCATTAAAATACTTAATTTTATTTTTCTTTTCAATCCACACCCACCTTACTAACACAGCACAAGAAACAAGAGAGAGAAAGAAGTGAGTCATTGGCATGGTGTAGATGTGAACACAAAAGGGAGATGGGGACTGCATTCAGCAGAAACCCCAACACCGATAATTTATTAACATCATTATTATTTGCTTTGTTTGGGGACAGAGCCAGACCCATATGGATTGAGTAAGGTCAGAACTAAAGACAAAGACCGCACCTCCACCTATTTGGTAACCAGCCAAACAGGGCACCCCCTTCCACTCACTTTCTCATTACATAATTACCTATTAGTAAATTAATTAATTATTAATTACTATTACTAATTACATTTTCTATAGTTACATCCAACACCCTCCCTTCTCTTCTCACTGTGTTCTTGCCTTTCTTCATTTTCTCAGCAGGAGAAAAGAAACGGAACAATAAATCGAATAAAAAGCACCCCATATCCAAGATGGATGCTTTCTTTCTCTATTTATTCTGAGTCACGCATACCGTGATTCTCCTATTAGATCGGCCTTTTTCCATTTCCATTTCATACGGTGAGTTCTTTTTTTCCATTTAACCTACGTTTTTTTATGGTCTGATCAGTGGATGATTTGCTGCGGTTCAGAAATTTATCAAGTTTGAATTTTCCATGTTTATTTTTATTTTTTATTTTTTGGACGAGATTTCTTTGGAGGGTTGATTTTGGATTATGCTGGTTTCATCGTTCATTTCTTCTTGAATCTCTTTAATTCAGCTTGGTCTTGTGTCAGTGGAACCCATTTTGGTGTTTTCAATGTTGGAGCTGATTTTGTCTAAATTTTCATTTCTTTGTTTTTTCCCCCATTTTATTCATTAAATTGTGTGGAAACGTGCTGACCTTGTTGTTGAGGTTTTGCCTATTTATCTAGGGGGTGCGCAAATTTCTGGGACTAATCAATTGACAATGCTGCATTAGCGGGATTGGTACTGCCGGGTTCTTTAGTTGATGAAAGAGGATTGAGCGGTGGTGCTTGTGGCTTGGGTGTTGCATACCTGTTCTATACGCTAATTCCGAAGGTTAGAGCATACGATTAAGAAGCATACTTAACCTGATCTTTAGTTACACATTCACCTTAATAATTGTGATGACATTCCTGTGTTAAGGTATGTTTATTTTGTAATTTTGTTGCTTAATTGTTGAGTTTGTCGTATGCTCTGATACTTTTGTTGATATGAGGTTTTACTGAAGCTTATATGGATTACATCTTACGTGAACATTTTCTTGCATATTTTTGTTTGCATAATTGTCAAGTTCGCCTGATGAACATTTTCTTGTTTTGTTGAACAGCTCTGCCAAATTTAGTGTCTGACTTACTGTTTTATTGAGGGATTCATTTCATATATTTAATAATAATTATATTGAGTTGGGAAAATCAATAGATTCCTTCAATGCAAGGGCGGAGAGGTACAGTTGGTTCAATGCCTGAAACCTTAGAATTTGATTGTGGATCTGCATCAGGCAATCCTACTGTGGATCAGCAGATTTGCTGGAATAATGTGAATCCTGCAGAGAATCAAATTCCTGATTATATACTTTCTCCTGGTGATATGAACTCATCTTATGGGAATTCTGTTATTAATCATGAATGGCAAAATTTGAGTGGATGGAGCTTAGGGGAGCCAAGTTCCAGTAACACACCAAATGAGATTAACAATAATGAGGAGAAAAGAGAACTTGGATGGTCATCAACCATTACTGCTGGTGCGTTGGCTGGTCCAAGACTAGAAGAAAGGCACATTGAACCAACCAATGCTCTTTCACTAGACAATGTCAATACAGGTCCTATATACACGCGCAGTCCCAATTCTCGTTTGATGTCCCAGAATCTCAACTTATATGCAGGTTTAGTGGACAGTGGCAGTGATAATAGTCAACAGCTGAAGCTCCCTAACTTAAATAATTCTAGTGGGTCAGTAAACGAGTGTATACCTCCTAATGTTGGATCTGGTTCTTTTCTGCTTCCTTCTGGAAATAATGCCTTCCTGGTAGAAGATACTGATGGTAGGCCAGGTTGTTCTCTTGATACTCGGCGGGTCTCTTGTAAAAGAAAGGCTGTGGAAGGAAATAATGGACAATCGTCAGATGCTGGGAGTTCTAGCTACAGTCAGCATACAGATGGTGGTGCTTGGCACACCATTCCTACTCAAGATAATGCTGGAAGCAGTTCGAGAAGATCTATTCCCTCAGAAGAGGTAAATGCAAGACTTGGCCTGGGTATGGGGGATGAAGCATCTGAAAATGTTTCGGAGTCAAACATTGCAGGAAACTCAGAAACCTTTCACAGGAATTTACGTTTGAGGTTAAATCCTTCAAACCCACCAAATTCTGTTCCTCCCACTGCATTCTCAGCTGGGAGCATGATTAGGCATTCTGGTGTTCCTCTGTCCTCTCAAGTATCACAAAGGCTTCATTCTGTTGATAATTCTCTGAACTTGAGGTCAGCACCACCGATACATAATGTGGTTCCTCAAAGCCAGCACGTTCCTGCTTTGCCCAGGAATAGACAATCATTTAGATGGAGTGGTGGTTCTAGCTCCAGAAATATCCATTCATCAAACTCAATTATATGCACAGACAGGGATCAGGAGGATGTAAGCTCGAGAAGAATGTCCAGAAATATGTTAGAACATCCAGTCTTTGTACCTGCAACTGATTTAAGAAATTTAGTTCAAAATCCAACAGTTAGAGCTTCAAGTTCAAGTAGTGAAAATTTAAGTATTCCAGGAAATGTTGCTTCATCACGGACTGGATCAAATCCAGCTACCAATCCCTCATCTGCCCCAACTTGGGTTTCTTGTCCTAATCCTCCACAGCATCCACGGAGGTTATCTGAATATGTCCGTCGGTCCTTGTTTTCTCCCAGTTCTGATGCTGCTATTGGAAGTCCAAGCAATAATTATTCTTCCTTGCGCTCTGGTCTTTCTACGTCTGAACCAAGGGCGTTATCATCTGGAAGTGGGGCAAACTCGAGGTCATCTTCATGGTTGGAGAGGCAAGGAGATAGTGAATTTGGAATTCCTTATTCACTACGAACTTTGGCTGTTGCAAGTGAAGGAAGTAGTAGACTTGTATCTGAGGTTTGTATTCGGTTGTCACTTCTCTTGTGTTTCAATAATCATATTATTTACTGCTAGGAAAGATTGTTGCTTCAATGAGTGTATCAAGTGTTTGGATTTTGTTCCAGAAATTCTTTAAGTGGAAATTTGCCTATTTAAAAATTGTAGCTTCAATTCAATCATTTTTGGTTTGCATCATATGTGATTACAGTGACTTAAGACTACTTTAGTTCAGCCTAGATGTTATTTCTTATGAACCTTACCGAAGCTTTATTTTCTTTTTGTCCCAATGCTGTGAACAATATTTTTGCTTCAAATTTATTTAAAGCAAACTCCTGGCTGAAGGAGGTATGGTCTTGAATATAACTGTTAATAATGATTTCTGGCAAACAAAATAAGTCTAGGAGCACATTTGATAAACATTTACTCCTGTGTTTGGTTGCTCTTCCTCAATCATCATACTAGGTTTGACTGCATTATTTTGGCTCTACAATAGTACGGTCTAGTTCCAAATGTTCAAGGGTATTGAACCTCAATAACTAGCCTATAAGTTCCATATAGATCCAAAATAGTATAAAACCAGTCAAAAACCTTTCCCCAGATATCACATAATTCTAAAAACTATTACTAATAATAGCATGATTAAAGAGGAATAAATAAATATTTCAGTAGCCAATAAAACCATTATATAATATATACAACCTATTTTATCATAATTGAACAAGTTACTTGAAAAGAAAAGATTAATTTAGTTTTGTTTTTAATCTTTATGGCAATGTCCTATTCTGCCTTCTCCTGACAATATTTGGGCTGTGTTATTTAAATACTCTTGAAAGGTGCAGTATTTATTTTCCTTCATGAATATCTTTTCTCTTTTAATGACATTTTTTCCATGGTACAGCTCCGCAATGTTTTGGGCCTTATGCGTAGAGGTGGCAATGTGCGATTTGAGGTTAGTTATTCTAAATTTATGGTGTATATGGACAGATAGATGTTAAGTTTCCTTACCTTTATCTGATTTTCTAATAGTTCCATAATGGCTTCAAAGCTGGTTCAATCCCTTTACAGATCTAATGCAAAAAATATAATTACTTGTCCTGTTGTTTAGCAGTGAGGATTGAGTTGTTATATTGGCCCTAACAGGCCTATACAGATAGATCCATATCTGTCCAAAGGTTGCAACCAATAATGATAAAAATCTGATGCAGTATTTGAGAAAAAAATGGATGGATGCAAAATTTTGCACATTTTTAGTATAATAATGTCTTGTATTTTTCTGATAGAACAGGATTAGATTTGTGAGCAAAATAATGAATCTTAGTGATGAACCCTAGTTCCCAATCCTGCTCCAATGCGGGTACAATACCAAGAACATGAAACTATACAAAAATAGTTAATTCCTGGATGTTCGACACATTCAGGGATCTCCCCCTCTGTTTCCTGAATTACAATTTCTGTCGCTTCCCTCTTTAAATTCCTTCTATTTCACAAAGTAGTTGTGGACTCCTTTTTTTGTGAAGTCTGTCAATTTGCTAAACACCATTGTTCAACTTTTTCTCCTAATAATAGTAAAAGTGCTAAACCTTTTGATCTTGTTCATACTGATGTGTGAGGTCTTGTGTCTATTTTCAATATCTCTGGTGCAAAAGGTTTGTTTCCTTTATTGATGACTGCACTCAAGTAACATGGATTTTTCTCATGAAAGATAAGTCTGGTGTTTTCCAATTGTTTTTAATTTTTTCCTGCATGATTTAAACACAATTTGGCAGCCAAGTTAAATGATCATGTTTCAATAATGGGAGTGTGTTACGTTAGTTATATTGGTAATTAGTTAGTTAGCTTAGTTAGTCAAAGAAATACAAGGTTTTTATTTTTTGGTTACATACTAGGAGTTATGTTAGAAAGAAGAGGAATGGGCTTGCAACTGATTAGACCCATTAAGGGTGGGTTTTTGTTAGCAGACCAATAGCTGCCTATTAATAGGAAAAGGATTTGAGAAGAAGAGTTAGCCATTGGGGCGTTGTATTCCCGGTTGTTTGGTGGAAGGTTCACTCAGGTTATGGTTTCCTTGGGGTACATGCACAGTCAAGGTGTTCATACCCTTTTTATAGAACATTCTCAAGAAAGCAAACTTATAGTACTTTTGGTCTATTTACATGATATAATTATTGTAGGTGATAATGAGTTGGTGACCTTAAAAAACAAATTCTAAGGGACAAGTTAGCTACTTAGTTTGAGAAGAATGATCTTCGGAAGCTGAAGTACATTCTTGGGACAGAAGTTGCCTACTCTAAGTAAGGTATCTTCAATTCTCAAAGGAAATATGTGCTTGATCTCCTTAACTAGACTGGTAAGTTGGGTTGTAAGATGTGCTTGACCATGTGTACAGGGCCCTTAACCAGCTAAAATACTCCTAAAGAAAGACACATCAGATAAATCTCCTTGGATTCTACCATATCTTGGAGGAGGAAACTCCAATACATGAAGTCTAATGTTAAAACCACGAGGAAAGATTTGCAAGCCAATCAACTATTTGGTTCCATTTCCTATAACCATGGTCACATGCACACACCAACATTGAGCCAAGAAACATCTATTTTTGCTCAACATCACAGTACAAGGATGTGAAAAACTACATCCCTTACCTGTTCTTTTTCAAGCACTTGTATTTTGAGTAATACATTCTTGAATCCTATTGTTCACATCTTGATAGGTCAGTTTTGATGAGCCTGTGGAGTTGAAGGCTCAAGGCCTTGGAAGGTGTTGGGAAGAAAAAGAAACAGGCCAAGACTGGCAAGCATTGAATGTCTTGTTTAGGAGTGTGTAGGACAGTTATGGTGTGTTTTGTTAGGAATGGCATGAGGAAGTTATTTACATTGTGTAGTTTGTTGTTTGTGGTGTGTTTGAAAGAGGTAATTTTGTGTTGTGGGGAAACCTTGTGTTGATGTGCTTGTACTCTAAAGTCTAGGTCTTTAACCAGATAGTTTATCAGTAATATAATCTTATTTCTGTGTTAAAATTCTAGCCCCTAACACATCTCTGTTTTAAAGATCTAATTCATCTCAATTAAATCATCCTTGGAGCTGTTGGTACATTGTATTTAGGTCCTGTCATATTTATGTTCACTATTGTTGCTTATGGTAGAATCTTGCAAGTAATCCAAGAGATTTTAGTTTGAGTGTTAGCTCATGGCTGATGTGAAGGTCTCTTCTAAACTGTTTATTTGGATGCCATGCCAGTGAGGAATCGGTCTCTAGAAAAATAATAAAGGGCTCATTGCAAATAAATTCTTTTTTGTTAGCGTGTTCTATGTTTAGACAAAGACACAAGTATGAGTGGGCATAACTCCATTTTAATATATAAGCTAGCTCGTAATTTTATGTTAGCCAAACATATGAATTTTTATGTGTTCGTAATCTCAATATGGTTGGCTGTTTACTATTTGGCTTAATCGATATTTATACAGGATGTTGTGATCCTTGATCATCAATCATTTCTTTCTGGAATAGCTGATGTTCATGATCGACACAGGGATATGCGTCTTGATGTTGATAACATGTCTTATGAGGTAAAATCTCATTTCTGCATCTGGATGCAAATATTAATATATCTATACAACCATAATGTCAGTTTATCCCTTGCTTATGTTTCAAGTTAGTGCTTCATTTTAGAGAGTTTCTCATGTGAAGTCTGTGACTATAACAGGAGTTGTTGGCTCTGGAAGAGCGCATTGGAAATGTGAGTACTGGATTGAATGAGGAAACCCTATTGAAACTCTTGAAACAGAGAAAGCACTCGGTTGAAAAAGGGTCTCAGACTGATGCAGAACCCTGCTGTGTTTGTCAGGTAAACCTGACTACGCTGACTTATTTAAATCCCCCGCATGCTTGTGCACATTGGTCTCATAACTTGATCTACGTTGTATGCAGGAGGATTATGGTGATGGGGATGATATTGGAACGCTTGATTGTGGCCATGATTTTCATAGCAGCTGTATCAAACAGTGGCTAATGCAAAAGAATCTGTGTCCCATTTGTAAGACAACGGGCTTGGCAACATGATGTATGTGACTCTGTCCTCAGGCAAATACCATGACCATTAAGGGAAAAAAAAATGGTACAATTTACCCAGGAAATTCTGGTGTTTGGTGCCTTGTTATACCTTGTTTTCTATTTGTAGCCTAGTAAATTTTCCTACCTGACTGACAAAGGTTTCCCCTACCCTTCTTCCCTCCCCCGAATTTGTTATATCATTTTGTTTATTTATTATCTAAATCCAAAGATCGCCCGGTTTAGGTGATGAAGGAGCGCTTCTTAACTCAACTTGACAAGGCTTCCTTTACATTTATGAAATTTCTTTATATTGTTCGAATTGGGGTTATGCCGAACGGAAAACTAGGTACCAAAAATATGATTCCAATATAAGAATCATTGGTACTGGATTTAAAAGTTTGGGGTGGTCTTATTTACTTATTATTATTAATCTAAGCGCCCATAATTGCTATCTTACTTAGCAATGCATAAGTTTCTCTTCACAATTTGAAAGAAATGGAAGGGAGATTATTGAAGTCCTTGATGAAAATTTGGTACAGTTTCAACAAAATGAGGGCAACATTTGAGAAAAAAGTGAGGAGCCCACCCTAAAACCAGAAGAGAAAAGAAATAAAACCATAACAAGAATGGACCCAAACATTAAACACTAGGAAACACCGACTACCCAGCCTTTCCAGTTGTTTTCTCAACACATGCTTGCCTGACGTCGCTTTAACGTCTGCCCCTTGCCCTTGTTGATTCCCAATAATATCCTCTCATTCTCTCCATTAAGTTGTTAACAGCTTGGCTTAATAGAATTTTCTCTTTCTCTATATATACATTCAAGTAAACTTTGGGATAGAGATGTAAATAAGTCAAGTTATTTGTGAATTATTAATGCTCAGCTTGTTTAAATTCGTTTGTTTAATTAAATAAACAAATTTAAGCTTGAGATTAAGGTTGATTATTTAAATGAGTCAAACTTAAGCTTTGAAAGTTTGACATTTAAGAAATAGCAATTGTCTAATTCTTTTTACGTCCATATGAGAGATTGTGTGTAAAAAAGTGAAAATTGTGAGTTGTAAAACAATTTAAGTTTAAAGTTTGACATTAAGGATTGGTGAGTAACTCGTGTGTGTGTGTGTATATATATATATATATATATATATATATATATAAATATAAAATTAATTATCTATATTAAATATTTTTAAAAACTATTATTTTTTTTAAAATTTACTTATCATATGTTAAACTCATTTTGCTATCAATAGATAATTATCTAGTATTAAAATAATTATTAAATATTATATTGATAGAGTTAAAACATTATTTATGAAAAATATTTAGTTATAAATGAGTTAAACTAGTCAAGCTCAAACTTAATATTTCTTAATAATTTAAGGCCAAGTTTTCTATTAGGCTATATTAAATAAATGAGTCATGTTTGAACCATCATTTTCTTTTATAAGCTAAGTCCAAGCTTCTAAGAGTTCATTTCCGTTCATTGATAATCCTACTTTGATGTACGAATACCATGTAAAATAGTAAAAATATGACTATTTAAGAGAACTTAAAAACATCTTTAAAAACATCATAGTAATTTCAAAATTTAACAAATAGTACTCAGGCTTAATGAAGGTTTGGGATTTGACAAGTTGGCACAAACACACAGATGTTGAGAATAAAGAAGATATTGAGAACTATTAGTATATAACATTTAACATTTGTATTGCAAAAAAAAAATTATACAATTAAAATTTATAATTTATAATAATTGAGTACTTCTAAATATATATGCAATAATCTCTATTTTATAAATTATATAAAGGAAAAGAGATAGGAAAAAACATAAATATAATTGGTAATATAAAATGATTAGAAAAACAGATAAAATAAATAAGTATTGATAAAGCGTATAATATGTAAAAGTGTCAAATCACTACTCTAAAACAAAATAAAGGATGAGTTTCTTTAAACTTAAAAAAATAGCTTAAATAAGTGATTTTTATATAAATGTTTTTTTTTTAAAAGTAGATATGATTTACTTCTTAAAATAAACATAAATTACTATTTTAAAGCAAAAATAATTTAAATAAATACACTAAATCATGTGGTTATGCCTTGTTTTTCTTTTTTTGGACGATGACCAAGCAGAGTTAGCAAAAATATGATTCCATTGATAAAATTAAAATAGAATCATGTTTTTGTTCACATCAGGGATAAACAAAATAAAATATCATAAACACAATTTTGTTATACATTGTTAAGATATATTTATTTTTGTATTTTTTAATTTTAAGACTAATGTATTTTTTATTACAAAAACACGCTTCCGTTTGTAGTTTTAACACTAATCTTCTCCATAATTCATAATGTATTTTTATTATGGATTGTTAATCCGTAATATAAAAAATAAATTACTGACTGCAAATCCCGTAATGCATTTACATTACAGACTTGTCAATTTGTAATATAGGTAAGAGTTTTAAAGTTTTTTTAGGTGTTTTATTTTGTTTTAATATTAGTTTATACGACAGAGGCTATAGAGGCGTAAGGTGGTTCCAATGGCCTACTTTTCCCGACTGTGCTTGGAGCAAACGACGGCGGAAAATGTGTGACTCGAAGGAATGGGGTGTTAGGGACTTAGGGTTGCCTCAAAGAGACGAAGTAGGAATTAAGGCATTTAAGTCTCAATTTTTAGTTATGGGTGGTGCACCAAACAAAAAATTAGTAGAGGGAGAGGGAGAGATTAGAATAATATACGAATAAGTACACACTTTTCAGCGATTATATATGTGTGTAATTTTAAATAAAAATCATAACTTTTTTAATCATTGAAGCATAAAAACAACCTTCTCATTTACCTAGGACTACGTACTATAATCCTTTTTTTTTTTACTTCAGATAACGTACTATAACCTAACACTAATTGTTTTCCCCTCATGAATTACTAGCCATAACAATGGCCACTTGACTCCGAGAGAGAGATCCATGATTAAAAAGAATTACTTTCAAGAACTCATTTGCCAACGTGTTCGCGGATGTCCATCTTTTATAACATGAAAGCAAGAGACAAATCACCTTTTTATGGTTGTTGGTTAATACTTTAATAGCGAGGATTATATCAATCTTTTGAGGCTATTCAAATACTTGGAAAGCAAGTTTTTTACATATATATTTATTTTCCTCTACGCACTTGAGAAGTTGGCTAACATAAAGGGGAGGGAGGAAGAGGAAGAAAGGACGAAGGAGGTGGAGAAGATTGGTGAACTTTTTTCTAATCATGCCTTAGAAAGTGATGACAAAGAGGAAAGTGAATGTGCTTCGCCCATGATTATAACTATCTATCTTGCAATCTATTATTGTTATTATAATTATTCCCACCACCTCCTCATCCACTTCCACCATCTTCCACCGCTAATTCCAGCTGATCTTAGTCCTGTCGTACTCATACCCTTTGCCTTTTTCTCTCTCTCTCTTCTTTGCCTTTTTTTTCTTATATCTATTAAAAGTAAAGTAGCCAATATTTCCTCTTCTAAATCCTAGAGTACCAGAACTACTAAAATTAAGTGTATGTATATTATGTACATATATACCAAAAGATTGTCGTAAATTTCATAGGAGAAGAGTGAGAGTGTTCACTTCAGTTCAATCATGCAACTTCATCCTTATTCCCCATAAAGCTGTTTTTATACTTTCTTTTTTCTTCTTTCTCTTTGTGGGGTCTTTGGCCAGCCTTCTCTAGGCCTGCTTCCTTCCACTTTGTATCACAATATGCTTCTTCTTTCTTTTTTTCACTGAAATGATATACCATAATGAATTTATTTTAGGACTCCACCAATATCTCTGTTCTTTTGGGCAGTCAAAGTTATTCCTTCTTTAAGCTGAACCATGTAGCTAGTTATGCCCACAGCTTCTGCTTTTGATGGATATTGCGCTCTGATGCAAAGCTTCCCCCGCGTAAATGGAACATTTGTTCTTTTGCCAGGATATGTAAAACCCATTATTCTTTACCCTTGTGTTGGACTTTGGGAGATGAGTAGCTTTATGGTACCTTGTGGAATTATGCATAAATAAGTGTTACCTGGAGTATACTATACATACAAATATGCCTGTCCTTGTCATTTGTTGTTTTTTTTTTCATCGTATCCTTAATTTGAGATTGATAGAGCACTAATCCAAATATCGCCTCTTCTAGTAACAATTTGTATTGCAAAGTTACGTGACCATAATTAGGATATATAACAAGAAGGCAAACATACGTAAAACTTGAATTTCCTTGTAAGATGCAACTGTTCTCCTTAAACATCAACCGGTAAAGCATTCATCATTTTATATTTTGATTCTTTTTTAATAAACTACTCAATAAATACTTAATCTTAATTTATAAAGAAAAATTCGATTCATTTTACCTTTGTTTATTGAGAAGTTTATTCAGACAAAAATATTTTAAAAATCTTGTGAACCTGTTTTCTCATATATGCACGTACAGCTTTGGTAATTCACTTTTTTTTTTGGGTGGGGGAGGGGAGAATTATTCTCTTATTTGAATATTTAAACTTGAAACACTAAAATCAATGATCACCATGCAATTCAAGCAAGTCTCCACCATCGAAAACTAGGATGTACGCTTTGTCTTACATGCTTGTAAGCTTCTGTTCTTTCACTTATATCTACAAAAGTTTTGGTGCCTACACTTTGCTTTTTTGGGTGGGACGTGAAAACAGCTTCACTCTTGTTCTGTAAATAAAGCCAACACCAAAGAAGCCCCGGACCATAATAGGATGTTGGTTCCACTTTTGGCAACAGTGATGCGGTCCATGATAGATTACAGAAGCCACTAGCTAACATTAACCCGAAAACTTACCCTAAAATAATGTTTTTCTATGTCCATTATACCCACCTTTTCATCGGTCCTTTGTTCTGCATTACTATCTTGTTTGACATTTATTAAGTTGTACCTTAATTACTAATAATTACAAACCCTGCCGACTCATTAATTGATAACTTATTAAATGGGTGTAATCAAATTTGTTTAGTCGCCGAGAGAGGTAGGACTTATCTGTGTAAGTATTGTTGAATTTATGTATCTTATGTATTTTTTTTAGAAAAATTATTCAAATTAATAATTTGGGGAATGCTGGGTTACATGTGATGGTATATAGTATTTAATAATTTGGATAAGATTCTTTCTTATATTTATTATGTATAGGATATTTTATTTCGCTTGTGTTGGTATTGATAAACCAAAAACAAGGTTAAAATAATTAAATAATGAATCCAATTCAAATAACAAAAGATTATATTATTTAAATTAATTCAAATTGAACTGTACGTAGTTTATTTTTATAATTAGATTAGATCAGATGATTTTTTTCCTAAAAATCGATCTAAACGGCCTTCAAAGGAATATATTATTTGTATACCTCAGCCGAATAGCTCGAGTATCAAAGATGCTAGCCACATTGGTCCACAGGGAGAATTTGAACATCTGCTTAATAAAAGGTTGCAAAAACTAGTGCAATCAAATTAAAAAGTTACGCTTTCTCCCATATCATCAAAATTGAGATACTATAATTTAGTACGATCATGGGAATCAAATAATCACCTTTTCTTTAATTATTTCTGTTCTCTTCTATGCGTTCCTTTAATAAAAGAAAAACAACACATCAGAAATGAAAAACGAACAATAAGATAAACAATATTGTTATATTTAAAATAAAAATGAGTTTTTTAGTCAAATAATTTCTTTAGTTAAAGAAAAAAGACAAAGATAGATTTAGTTTGTGTCTCGTTACGATTTAAAAACACACATATAGTGCATCATATTCAGGTCCAGTGGAGAAGCTACTCTTTGTAACTTCTACAATTCATGTATTTTATGCATGTCTTAAAGCAAAACCAAACACGCTTTCAATATACGCCTTGAGACCTTATTAATTCATTGACACGTGTACCATGTTTGTCACCTCAGTTTTGTTTTATATTTTTAGTAAAAATTACTTTGATGTTTAATAGTTTGAAAAGGATCTAATTAACAACAATATTGTTCTCCGGCCGATCGACTTGGATAATAATACAACTTGGATAACTAGAGGTACGTACATTGTAGAGCAAGATTAGGGTTTTTAGTTTTTAATAAAGGATAATATATATATATATATATATATATATATATATATATTATTTCTATTTAACCAAGTTATCAATTACACTTGTTGCAACGATATATCTCACAAAAAGATTTTGCATGAAAATATAGGAATTGAAAATCAACCACTAATAAAAATACAGATGGCCATTCAAAGAAGAAAATAAAAATCATTCTCCATTTAATAATATTAACACGTAACATTTGTTAACTTTTGTACCGCAAGATTTTGAACCATTATAATCAATTGTCTTGCTAAATATTAAACTTTGAAATGGAAGCTTTACTTAAAATTAAGAAAGTGTCGATAAAGTAAATATAAGCAACTCTTTAACTGCTTTTTGAGTTGGAAGACTTTTTCTGTCTTAGAGGGAGACACCATTCCTTCCTCCTAAAAAGTATTCGATCTATAAAAAAAAAGTGTTGATGAAGTGTGAAAAAAAATCCTAATATGATTAATTGACAGATAGTTAGGTCTATTAAATGTATTTATTAGGGTTTCATTCTTGTTCTTATTTATTAAAGACTTTATTTTAAGAGATTAAGTTCAGTCCATTAATTTTACACTTCAAAAAGGTTAGTCTTCAACTATTGATTAGAGGGTACGTATGCCCACATACAAAAACAAATTCAAATTTAACAGTAATATACGAATTAGAAAACCACCTCTCGTTTTACCGTTTGATATGAGGTGCTTAACGTACTATATACTTAAGCTGATTATAAACGGCTAGATGGAATATTAAAAGAGAAATAACAGTTGAGGCAAAACGTCAATTTCGTTCCCTGGTTAATCGAACGAGACCCGTATCACTATCAGATCACTTGGCGAAAAGAGCTTTATATCAGACATGATTGACTCAGCCAAAAGGGTTTTGGTTTAGTGGAAAATTAGGTGGCAAGGCAACTACATTTTTAGCATTGATATATAGTATGATGTACATATGCGTATATAGTACACACACACACATATATATATATATATATTATATTTTTATAATTAAGGAAAAAAAAAACTAAAGATTCAAGCTAGAAACTGGACAGTCCGAATCTATCAAACAAATCAAATGATTTTGATCCGGTCACAACATTAATAATTATAAAACCAGATGAGTTTTTGTTTGTGATTCAGTTAATTTAGGTTCTTTACTGAAAGTCGATGTCAAAGATAATGAGAGTGAGGAAGTGTTGCACTTGCACAGGGTGGGGGGGTTGCCATTTTGATAAACATGCAGTCATGCATTATTGGCTGGCATCAGAAAAAAAATGCCACTTTAAGCAAATGCTTTGCAAAGTTATGGACGTGAGGGAGGTGGGTCTTTCAACTATATGCATGAAATGATGACGTGGGGGACCCATAAACCAGAAGGAATTGAAGAAGGAGCTTCATCATGTCGTGGAATCCCTTGGATTGAGGAGGATGTAGCAGAAGCAGCCTTCAAACTGTGGAAAATGGAATGTGGATGTGGAATTAACCATTCCCCACCCCACCTTTTTTTTTGTTGCTTAGTAATCACCTTTATTTTTTGTTTTTTTCTCTTTAAACATTAATCAGCCACAGTATGAAAAGAAGAGAAGGAGAAGAAGAAGGAGAAAAGAATGTGATATGCATGTGATCCAACAGACTTTATGTTCCCCGTTACCTCTAGCTAGATACTCTATCTAATCTTCCTTCTTCTATACTTCACTCTATAATTCTAAACCAAATGAAACCACCAATGACCGACTGTTGCTTCCATATCTATCTTTTTTGACATTCGGTGGTGACTCGGGCTTTTTGGTTAATCATGTTTAGGTCAAGCAAAGACACTTAAATGCTAATTGTACTGAAAACACGATTTGGGTCCCACTACTAGACATGCGAGGTCGGCCATGCATGCATGCATGCATACATGCGATCGAATATGTGCTTCATCATCCATCAAATTTAAAGTTTGTTTCAAATAGTGAAATTCTTAGGCCCAACATCCCATCAAGTGGATCATTAATTATCTAATACTTCTCTTTGCTTTTTTTTAATTAATTAATTAAATTACAAAAAAATAGCTGATGTTTGGTGTGTGATCAGTTAGGTGTGGTAGAATATGAATATACTACCCGTTCTATTCTTATTCTGTGGTACGAGCCAAAGTATCTCATGATCTCACATAAATAGAAGGATCTTTCTTTTTTTTCTTCACGTAGAAGTCGTATGGATGGCTTTAAGAAAAGAAAAAATAAATAAAGGGAAAGAAAAAGGAGGGGAAAGGAGGGGGAATAAAAGAAAGGTTGAAAGGAAGAGGAAGAAAGACCTCTCTTGTTGTTCTCTCCTTTTAATGTAACTCTAAAGTGTGCTAAAATGAACTTTCTTTTGTTGATCGATAAGAAGTATCAATATCATGCCATGCATGTAAAATATATCATAGAGATATTAATATTCTTCCAGGAAGCTGCTTTACAACGTCTTTTCCAGGACAATTTAACTTTTGCATGCAAACCCATATCCCTCATGTACATACTCTTTATTCTATATACCGCCTTTATATAACTTTTTGGTTTGTTCAATTATGCATATTAGTTTTGCATATATGTATGTTATATATTATTTTTCACACTAAACATGTCGGTAATATTATATTTAACTGGATGTAAGATTGAATTTCTCTGGACTTGTTGAGTACGTCTTGTACTGATTAGTTCAATTATATAATACTATTTTCTACCTCGTTGTCTGGTTCAGTATCAATTTTTATAATAAACTAGCTAGAACAAAAGAACACTATAATTCAAATAATAATAATAATAATAACATTATTATTATTATTATTATTTTTCAAAAATATCTGCACCCATATGAATTATCTGATAGTTGGGTAACTGTTCCTTGTATCAATCCATATGAGATTTTCTCTTTCATTCGGTTCAAGTAACTATGACTGTCCTCAACTTGTATTTTTAGGAGCACCGTTGGTACTCATAACTGTTAATATAATTGGTAAAGTATCCACCTGAGCGGATAAAGCACATTAAATAATTTATTTTAGGGATTAGTGACTTATCCATTTAATTACTTTGTATCAAACGTTTTCAAATTAAAATGTGTATTATTGGTATATGGAATCTTTCAATTGAGAAGATGTATGACTTGAGATGAAGAGAAAGACTCATAACCTTGAGATAATGGGTTCAAGTTCTGTTTCCGCAACATTTTGAATTTGTTTGGGCCATATTTACACGCACTTGCTTCTGAGGCAAGTAGGAGGAATGCCTATCAGTCAACAAGGAAGTGAACAAGGTGCAAAGTCTCACTCATGTGTATGATGGTCGATGGGCAAAAAGGAACCAGAGTAGCAAGCATCACAACTAGGGACGTTCCTCGAATAAAGAAAGAAAAATGCAAATATTGATTGTGCTAAGATCAACATTTCTTGTCATATGAATTGTATTTCCTAAAGGTATGTTTGGTTTAGAAAAGAAAATAAAAGAAAAAAGAAAAAGAGTAAAAAATGAAATGATTTTTAAATTATTTGATAAGAACACACACACATATATATATATATATATATATATATATATATATATATATATATATATA
>CM023944.1:3516908-3644370 GCA_013407115.1 Glycine latifolia | reverse complement strand
AAGCACGTAACATGAACAAGGGAATAAGGTGGTGGTAATAAATATATATTGTGAAGGGAAAAAAACAAAAGAAGAATCACGAGACTAGTAATACTCACAGATGCATAAAAAAATAAAAAAGGACTACTGTCTCCATGTCAGCCGCTGCTGCAATGGGGTGGCAGTAGAGTACAGCGAAAGAGTCAGGGATGGTGTGAAGAAGTGTGAACTACTGGGAATTGGGAATTAAGAAAAGGTTAGGAAGAAGCAGAAGGGTGCAGAAGAAGAAGCAAAAAGAAATAGAAACAAGGGCATGATTGTTTAGAAACATGCCAGATACTTATCACTTTCTTTGGTCCTTTCCTCTCTTCTCCTCTTAATTTACATTCATCTACTTACTTACATCTCTCTTTCTCTCTCTATGTATATATATTGTTAGACTACAATACAGTGAATAGAGTAATAGGGGAAGAACTAGAACCGCATCATCTATTCTCGTTTGATTATTGGGACTTGAAGCTGCTAGCTGCTGCATTTTCTATTCTCATGTTTCTACTGATATCACTTTTATTTACGTACACCACCTTAATAAAACCAAAAAATTCACTAATGACCGTATATGAACATAAATTGTGCAATTGATTTGACTAAATAATTTACCACAACTTTTTAACCTTTTTTAAAAATTAAATATTGTATTTCTCATTTATTTTGTTTAACATCTTAGGACACCTTACGAAATTCAAAAGTAGATAAATAGGTATATATATTTTGTTTAAGAATTATATAAAACCACCAATTAATTAGATAAGAAAGAAATTTTGACCAAGAGAATGATACAAAAGAGACATTTTTTATAATTTTGATTACAATATCATTCGGACCATATTATTTTTAAGTGTATAGAAAATCATATGAATATATTTGCTGTATATTTATTTTTAGTTTAGTAACTGTTCTCAGTTATAATTTAAAGTTTGAGAAAGTTTGAATTATTTAGTCTCAATTCCAATAATACTTTTAATGAAAAAAAATTAAAGTACATTAAAATCATACAAAATATTAATTAAAAAATTAATTAATATATGCATATAAATTAGAGTTGATAGCTAATTAAAATGAATATTTATACAAAATGTACATGTGTGTGTGTTTAATTTTTCTACAAAATTGTAAATTACTAAATTTCACTGATCAAATAATTTTAGTATAAGATATTAATATTATAATCTTTACATGTATTAAATTTTATATTATATACAAAATAGAACAATGAAATATTATTTATTTTTTAATTTATGTGAAAATATGTAAAATTTATCTATTTTATAAATATAATAGTTGGATTGGTCAAATTTACTAAAACATTTCTTTAAACCACCATGGTAACCTTAGAAAATAGTTAAAGAATAATCAAAGTACAAATATTTATTTAAAGGGTAAATATCTTTTATTAGTTATTTTTTTTACCTCTCTTCTCTCGTACTATTTTATTGTTCTCTCATGTTAAAATTGAATTAAAAACGATTCAAAAGCATGTTAATACATAACCTAATACTATAAGGACAATGGATTAGAATATACTTGATAAAACATTTTAGTTAAATTTTTTTATTGGCTGAAGAACTTGTTTATTAGTTTGGTAGATGAATTTTTTCAGTAATTTTTGACATTTTTTATATGATAATGTTTTTTAAATGTTAATTTTTAGTTTCAAATTTATATATATATATATATATATATATATAATATATTAGAATTTTCTTTTAATCTTTTCTATTTAAAGTAAAACATTTATTATTTTAATCCCTTATGTAATTTTAGATTTTTCAGTTGTAAAAGATTTAGAATTTTCTTTTAGTAATCACGTGCTTAATTTTACAACCTACATTCTCAAATAAAGTTCATATTATATATATATATATATAATATATATTAGAATTTTACAACCTACATTCTAATATATATATAATATATTAGAATTAAAGTTCATATATTTAAGATTTAATGTGATAATTTTTTTAATTTTCAATTAATTTTGTCATAAATAATCTTATAAGATACTAAAAGCGTGATATCGTGATTGAATGAAGAGAAAGTTAACTTGTTTATTTGATGAGGATTGTTATAATTAAAATTATAAAATAATAAATACTCCATAATTAAAAGTTAACATGTCACAATTTATGAACTTTATTTGAGAATGTAGGTTGTAAAATTAAGCACGTGATTACTAAATCGTTTTTTTTTAATCCCATAAACCGTACTTTTTCCTTCTTATTTAATCAAAGCTAAACCACGTACTCTAGGATCTGATATATGTTTTTTTATAATATAATTTAAATAAATATTCCAGCATGTGAAAGATCAACTTATATTGTTTACATAAAAAAATTTTATACTACTATTTTTTCTTTATCTCTCTTCATCATCATATAATTTATTATTTTATATTACCTTCTTTATATTTCTCTTTGTTGTAAAAAAAATGTATAAATTAGTTGTCTAAATAAAATAAATCTCTCAATGGGTAAATTTGTCTGTGTGTACGTATTATGCTTATATATTATGTTGTTCATGTTCTTCGATGAAATGGCTTTGCTTTTTCAATCATGAGAACTCATATTTTATCATGTGAGCAAGAAAACCATAATTTGAAGTTTTCAAAAACCTTTAGACTTCTATCATATTATAATACTTTATATATTTTTTCTTATACCATTCTTACATTATTTATTATGTTAATTAAACAAACAAAAAAATATCGATACTCTCTCTCTTCCTCTCTCTTTTTTCTTTAATTTCTCAAACTAAAAATAATGAAGGTAATATAAATCTAATAATGTGTGAAAATTCCAAGTTTTACTTTCTTTATTGGATATTTTAAATGTGTCCATAACCCATTCTTGAGTTCTTATTCTTTTGTTTTCAATGAGATTTTGTTTTAATTAATTAGCTATATGAATGTTTTCAATATTTACTTATCACACTATAAAAAATGGCATATTTACTCATAAATTTGTCAACTATATAATTTTGTCTTCGTCAATATATCTTTAATTCAAGAAAAAAGATAAACTATTAGTACGGGCTTTAAAGATATATACTAACAGTATAATGTATTACACTAACCTTTGATATGTATTTATAATATATATTTATATTTTCTTCTAATAGAATAATTTATTTGTATAATTATTATATACTATTTGTATAAACTCATAATATGTATAGTACTAATAGTTTAGTTTTTACTAGCCAAAAATCATTTTAATAGAGTATAGTATAATGCTAAACATGTTGGTAGTACAATGATAATTTTTTTTCTGTAGTGTCATGTGGGAGGTGAGTTTTATATTCTCAATAGCGATTCTCTGATGACAAATGACCCAGCTTAATTTCTAATTAATAAATTTAAAACCCTTTTCTATATATAATCTTTGCTTACTTTGAATTCTTAATACTGTTTGGGGGGTAAACCGATAATAAAGTTAGAGCTTATCTCGTAAGCTTCAATTGGGTGTTGAGCAGCTTTTGAGATATATATTATTAATTAATTATATTCACATTGTTATATGAGGAAAGCAAAGAAAATCGTAAAGTGAAAAATAGTTACAACTATATGGGTGGGGAACCGGGACAGTTTAGCTTTGTTTTTCCAATAATGAGAATCATAGACACTATCAAAATAATCAGTTGTGGTATCTATCCGAAATAATTAGTCATCATTTTCGCATTGTTTTGCTTTGGCCCTCTATCTGCTTCTGTGTCCCTACTGAATGCGCTTTGTTTCACTTATTATCACAAAATGAATGCGCTTCTCATTTTAATTATTTGGATCCTCACTGTCCACTTATTACTCTATGGTTTTCAAGCAACTTTTCTTACCTCCTCTTTTCTTTCAAATTATGAAACCTGTAGCTTAGTATGCAAACACAACCCTACACACCCACAAAAGTAAAAACAAAAAACAAAAATAATTAACGAGACAATCAAAGAAATATTTAGAAACTCATTGCATGATTGTTGATGTGAAATTATGAATCGATTGAATGATTTGATAATTAGCTCTTTCATATGTTTTACTTAATATATCTAGTTGCATTCATTTGGGAAGTTTAATGCGCTGGCAACTTATATATATATACAGTACATGGTATATTATGTGATAGGGAAAAAGGAAAGAGAGAGAATAAGCAATGACATATATGTGTTTTGGTTTATTATTATAATTATAGTTATAAAGAAATAGTCCTACAAGGGAGGTAGAAAAGCTGTAAAAATTTGCTTAGTTGTTTCATGGGAACTTTTGGGGTCAATTATTCAATCACCTGGACTGGACACATCAGCAAAAGAAGCCGAGCCGCGTAAGAGCCAAAGTTGGAGGAGGCTCAATGTAATGTAAAAGTAAAGGGAAAGCTAAACACGGGTAGCTAGAGTTAGCTATTGTAAGCTAGCAAGTAAAAGGTACTAGTGGCCAGTGAGAGCATACGTCTCTAGCACACGATATTGAAGTTTGAAATCAGTTTTTTACAATAAGGAGAAGAAAAGAAAAGAAAGAGAGAAAATCATGGAAGCAACGGAAGGAAGAAATGTCGTCACCCACAACAGTCTTTAATTCCCATCACGTAGTTCGATGTATTCTTTGCCTTATATCTGCTAGAGATGTGCAATACAAAAAAAAAAAAAAAATTTTGATAGGGATTCGAAATTAGGGACTGTGTTTGGTTGGTGACATTAAACAACAAAAGGAAAGCTACAAATTGTGAAAAGAGGACACTCGTTTGACGTGAAGTGAAACCCACCTTCTTCACATTTCTGATACAATCTTTACTTGATTCCAATATTTTATTTGGATACGAAAAATGTTATGTCAACACCCAAAAACAAAAACCATATTGTTTGTCAAAAATCAGATCGTACTTCATTACAAGATTCCTTTACCTTTGGAATTGGATTAAATACCCCTCATGACATAATCATTCCAATTTAGCATGTGTATTATATATATATATATATATATATATATATATATATATACGTTCTTAGACATTGGAATTATTCAAACGATATATTTATTAGTATTTGCAACCGTTACATAACTCTAAAACATAAAGACTTTTTAATCTGCATGCTCACAGAGGAAGAAAAAATGATTAGGAAAAAGGCTGTAACATAGGAAGTGTTTGACTGATTACTACTAATGGAAGGAATGAAAGTAAAAAAAGTAAGAAAAGATTGAGTTGAGGAAGGGGTTCAACGGTCAATTTATAACAGATGATAGATAGCATTGGTCTGCACCTTCTTCCTCTTGTGCGTGATTTTAAGTGGGTGTGCGCGGGATCAATGTCAGAACTCAGAAAGCCTCTCTGTATCACAAACACATACGCACACACACGTAGAAGGAGAGAGAGAGAGAGAGAGAGAGAACGAGTCACGGGTTTGCCTTGAAAAGCCCTTATTTCACAGTCCTAGACAGGCAGACACAAATTCTCTCTCACTACACAACTGATGCGGGAACCAAAAATATAATGCCCTTTCACCTAAATTTATCTAAAATACGTAAATTCAAATTAAATTATTATCCAATAAACACATAAATTAATTAATAAGAGATTATTTCAGTTTAATTATAAATTTCAAATTTAAATTCTAAACATATAATTATTAAATACTTAAAGAAATTTTTTTTATCATTTATAATAATTTTATCCTATTTGAAACGGATAATCTTCCAGAGAAAATTATAGTTTTAATAAATAATTAAAAAATATGTATAAACAAAAGTACAAAACGCATAACATTACATTGTACAGTAACAATGCAAGTACTACTAATACTCGTCTTTCTCTCTCCTCTCTTTCTAAACATTTTTATCTATCCTTTCCTTCCCGCACCATTCTCATTCTCAGTCTCATAGTCATAGACACGCTCTCTTAATTTCTCTCATAGCCTCTTCCAATGGCTCTTCTTCTAGACAACTGTGAAGGCATTTTACTCTCTTTGGACTCACACAAATCACTGCCAGCTCCTTTCCTCACCAAGACATACCAACTTGTGGACGATCCCACTACAGATCACATTGTTTCTTGGGGCGAAGACGACACCACCTTCATCGTTTGGCGTCCTCCTGAGTTCGCCAGAGACCTTCTTCCTAACTACTTCAAACACAACAACTTCTCCAGCTTCGTTCGCCAACTCAACACCTATGTATTATATTTACTTGCACACTAATACACTATCTCTAGTTCTTCAATTATTGTTTTCTTTTCCTTTTATATTCTGACAGTTTTAAATGCATGAACTAGGGTTTTAGAAAGATTGTGCCAGACCGATGGGAGTTCGCGAACGAATTCTTCAAGAAGGGCGAGAAACACTTGTTGTGCGAGATCCATAGAAGAAAAACGGCTCAGCCTCAACAAGGAAGCATGAACCACCATCACCACCAAGCTCATTCTCCGTTGGGAGTCAACGTTAACGTTCCAACTTTCTTTCCCTTCTCCAGCAGAGTCAGCACCTCTTCTTCCAACGACTCCGACGACCAAGCCAACTGGTGCTACTCGCCGCCACGTGGAGCCACCTCACTGGTGAACGGTACAGCATCAGCCAACTACAACACTTCCGTCACGGCGCTTTCGGAGGACAACGAGAGACTCAGAAGAAGCAACAACATGCTCATGTCAGAACTCGCGCACATGAAGAAGCTCTACAATGACATCATCTACTTCGTTCAGAACCATGTCAAGCCAGTGGCTCCAAGCAACTCTTACTCTTCTTCTTTGCTACTATGCAATACACCTTCTGCCACTCCAACAAGTAGTGCCAATAATCTTTCAATGATGCAAAGGCCAATGAACCAGCTTCTGGGGTATTATTCTACTAACCCTAAGCAAGGAGCTACACAAACAACTCGACCTCAGACCTATGTTGTGAACTCTCCCACAAGGAGTTCTATAACCATTTTTGAAGGGCCTGCTAGCAGTAACGTTAATAGCTGCAAGACCAAGCTTTTTGGGGTGTCGCTGCAGTCCAAGAAAAGGGTGCACCCGGATTGTGGATCTAATCCAGAGACCAATAAGGCTCGCTTGGTTTTGGAAAAAGATGACTTGGGCTTGAATCTCATGCCTCCATCCACTTGTTAGTTCCACTACTGATGATTAATTCTAAGAAAAAGTATGATATCCCAATCTAGCTAGCTACTTATATTAATTTTCTTTTACTTGCTTTGATTTGTTTTCTTTTTTTCTTTTAAAACTTTTTAAATCACTACTCTCAAGTTTTGAGTCTTGGAGGAGGCAGATGATATTGATGGAAACATGAGTGTGTGCGTGCGTGGGTTCGCTTGTGTGACTGTTTTTGTGATTCTGTGTACATATAACTTAGTGCCGATATTATTATCTTTGTTCCCGACCCATCAATTATTGATGTAGGTGGGTTTTGGTTAGACTAAAAGATCAGAAATTAAAGCAAAACTCTAAATGTTCTTCAACTCCTCTTTCTGATCAAGTTTTTCCCATTTTCATTGGTACACTTTATTGTCCGTGATTGTGTGGGATCATTCTCTTTTTCGTCCTGTTCATCGTCTCTTTCGCTATTTTGGTATCTGCATGCCTCCAGTTACATTAATGCTAATGCCAGCGCGCGCAAGAGAGAGAGAGAGAGAGAGAGAAAGAGTGTTAATGATAAAGAGTTGCTTACAGTTTTTATTGGGTTAAAAACTGAGAACTGAGAATGTAACAGGCTGGCTTAAAGACAAATTTACAAGGCTTTCTTGAGGAAGCTAGCCTCATTAATGGTGTCCATGTACGAAGCGAAGAACACAAAATACATTGCATCTCAATTCAAAAACCGATGAAAAGACGAGTGATATTACAAAAGATACATACTATATAGGAGCTGATAGTAAATCACTGATTCGTTTAAAAAATATTCCCATTATTAGAAGTACAATTCGTGGTTAGTCATTTCAATTAAATAATAGTATTTAGTTATCAAGATTGATTAATCATTTTTTGTTTGGGTCGAGATTGAGTATGGTACCATGATTTATGGAAAAAGAAGGTTATCATAGTGTTTCTTGTACCGAGGGTTATAATCCTATTTGTGAATAAGTAATATATTTCTCATAATAGATTTTATTTTGCAACAACGAGAGAGATAGGAAAAGAAAATGTAGGCAAAAAATAAAGATAGAGAACAAATAGGTAATAAATTGTCAGTGGCAGAAAAGGAAACTCCCTATCCTTTCTTTTCCCTCCATAAGAACGTAAGGGGGAACTAGAGAGAGATATGATCACGGGAATATATAAAGTGTTCAAAATGGTTTTGGAAGGTTTACAAGAAAAGAACAAGGAAGTGACTTGTTCGATGAAAGCGAAATGTAAGGGAAGCTTGACTGAAAATATTGTTTGAAATGTTTCTATCAAGGCTTCTTCTATGCTTCCGAGGACCAGAAACCTTTGTCTTTCCCCACTTTGAGTAGTCATCTAATTAACGTTTTCTCAGTACTCTTAGGATTCCATTCTCTTCTCTTCACTCTCTTTTTATTTTCCCACGCTTTTGCTTCACACATTTTGTTTCTTACAGAGACAAGAACACGAGCAGTAGTGTGAAAGAGAGTGAGTGACTGACCGGTTTACTAACGTTGGTACAATGTATGTATCATATGTTTGCACCTTTGCCCGGAACTTCATGATTCTTGCTCTTTTGAGTTGAGTCTTCTTTACTTGTCGCATTGCCCTACTCCTACATCCCTATACGGGTAAAGTGTCCCATAAAGTTTCTCTTAGCATTTTCTTCGTTGCTTTCCTTGCTAGTGTTTGATAATTTATTATATTATATCATATTTGCAGTATTCAAATTTCATATACCATATATAATCCTGCGCAGTATTAAAATCTCAAGCAGAGAAACTCTGAAAGGCATCAGAGAAAGCAAGATAACAAATGTCTATATTTGGGTCTTTAGACAAACAAAGGTGGTTAAAGCTGGTATAATTTAACCTCGTGAGGATTAAAAAGTGAAAAAATAATAAAAGACCATAATATTCAAAACCCTATCCAGTTTAGACAAGTATATAGTATTTTTTTTAAAAAAAAAAAATTGGTAAAAATTAAAGAAAATATTAAAAAAATTATAACAATTCTCGTATTTTTTCAACAGAACTCATAACAATATATTTCTTTGTATAAAATAATGATAATGATTAATATTAATTTTTTTGGTTTGTTTAAGGAGAGTGTGGCACGTGATAGGTTTATGCACGTGTAGAAGGTAGCAGGCAAGAGTGGAATGTCAGATAAGGTTGCAGGGTCCGAATGTCCGGGGCGACTAGAGAAGAGAAGAGTAGTCTGTAGTGAGATGGAGTTGGAGTTCGAAGAAGATAAAGTGAGTGATGGGTTTCAAAAGTGGATACCGATCGTGCTCGTAAAAGAAGCTTTTGGTTTAAGACTTTTAAACGCATTTGTGATTGGAGCTGTTGCCAAATGTTACACACCCGCATCGAACTACTCGCTAAAGCACCATCTACACCCAAAAGAAACCAAAACTCAAAACCAACATTTGTGGTTATTAAAAAAATACACTTATTGTAAATTTTGTCTTATTAAAACATTTTTCTTCAATTAAAGTCTCTTACTTGTTTAATTGAGTAATATTTTAGAACATATTTCTTTTTATCTACATACACAGAAAGAAATAGAAGAGACAAAAATAATTGAAAATGATAAATTGAATAGGTAATATGTGATATGTGAAAAAAGGAGATAGAGAAGAAGAAAAGAGAAATGTGAAATGAATGTTTATAATCTTGGGATATCTTTGCATCATTATTCTTATTTAATTAACGAAAATAACGGTGCAAATCACGATCATTAAAATGTAACAAAAAATATGTTGCTAAGCTATAGTCACGTGTGTGTATTTATTTGAGTAAACTTTCAAGTCTTCAAATTTGCAAATGTCAGTTAGTTTAATTTTAACTATAATAATACTCCTATAAAAAAAATTATAAGAATATCAATATTTTAGTACGTAATTATTTACTCAAGTCTTCAAAAGTGTAGACGTAATTAAATTACTTGTGTGCATTTATTCTAGTGAACTTTCATTCAAGTTTTCAAATTTTTAAATGTCGGTTATTTATGAATCTAACTTTAATTAATATCATTTTTTAGTTGTGCGTGTATTATTTGAGGGATTTGATTCCTCTAAAATGACTAACCCACTTTAAAGGATAAAGTAACTAAGTAAGCAGTTAAATTCATTGATAGAAAAAATAATAGTTAATATTGTAACACATCCATAATTGTGCATTGCATGTATCAAATATTGATTTTCTCATTAATAAGTAAGATTGCTTACTTTATCCTCTAAATTGTAGTACTTACTTTAAGGAACCCAATTTGAGTAATTTTTTACCCGTCTTCAAAACGTAAGCTACTTTAATTTTATCTCTATGAAATCTTTGCATTTGTTGTGTTATAAAAATAAAAAATAGAAAAGGGAGTAAAAAGCTATTTATTTTAGTAAACCTTCATGTCAAATCTTTAAAATTGTAAACGCTAATTAATTATATGTTAAAATTAAATATTTACTTTGATACTTTTTTTTTAAAAGGACGACATTAATGAAATTTAAACTTAGAATCTAATGCAAATTCTCTAAATCTCTCATCATTATGCCAATATGTAAGTGACTATATTTAATTTTATTTTAATTTGGTAAAACTTATTTATTTTAAATTTTTCGCTAAACATTACACTATTATTTTATATTTTTTTTTAAAAAGACAAAAGGGACTATTATTTTAAGAGTTAACGGCTAACAAAAAATATATATTTAAGAGTCAAGATTAAAATAACTGAAACCTTTAATTTTAAAGACTAATATTATATATATATGTATGTATTGTAACAAAAAGACTAAAATATAAAATATAAATGTAATCCTTTTTAAATGAAGTTTTCATATCACAGTGGGTGTATCATGTAGGCATAAGCTAATAACATTATGTTACATTAGTCGCAATGAAAAATTATATTACGTCAGTAATATTCATTAACAATTTAATGTTAGTTAGACTACATACTAATTGAATTGTTTAATCAGAATTAAGAATTAATTAAAACAAATAATTATTGAGCTACTAAAATATTACGTAAGTTATAATAAAAGAAACACAGTGTAATTAACTTTATGAAATATACACGCGTTGAGCTTCGCATTGCTTTATTGCTGTTCGTGCCCGTTGGACCTCATGCTTTGTGACTTTATCACTAGGAAAAGTACCAAAATCTTGGTTAGATAATACTATTTACATGGGCCATGAAGAATCATCATCATCATGCATGCAGGCTGCAGCCCAGTTGCATTGTATATACCTTTGATTTATTGCTGAAATTGTTCTTGAATATTGGGCCTGCTTTAACTAGCTCGATCTCTCTCAATTCCACTCAACAGTTTCTTTCAAAATTATTGGAATAGAAGTGTGAAGTAAAAAATCTTACCAGAGAAGAAAAGACGCATAAATCTTAAACCTTAAGGTTTTAGGTTAAGACGCACATATCCTCCTTAAACTAGTTCTCTCTGACAATGAATAATTAAAAATCATGAATTTTAGTTATGAAGAAAAAATAAAAATGACTACTCATTGACAAAAGGTTCCATGGGTGCTCTGATTTTTTTTTTTTTTTTACTTTGTATCATATTGCTCACCGCTCGTAATTTTCTTTATGAACGTATCGCTAATATAAAAAAATGAAATTATGAATTATTAAGAAACATCACTGCCAAATGTTTCAAAACTCAAAAGTAACGAACTAGTTAAACTAACTCGAACCCACTTTATTTCAACTATAAATAGCATCTAGTTTGCATTAACAAACAACATATTTGTGCAGTCCGCAAGAAATATTTTTTTCATCTTAATAATGCAGCGATCCTCGAGTTCCAGATAGGCATGTCCCTGTTTAGAGATTTTGAACGTGGAAGAAGGATTTACGTGAAAAAGATGCTAAAAGAATCCATATGTTCACATATGTAGAAGAATAAGGATGGATGAGATCAACCAAGCCCGAAGGGACCCTATTCAACAAATTGCATGAATTGGTGGACTTAATTAGTTTAAAGCAGGAGGTAGTAATTTATTTCAAAATTTGCTTACAAAAGGCTTATATATGACTACATTATGGGTTAATGTAGGGATGAAAAAAAAATTATAACTGGATTTCGTGGATAAAATTCATATGGATAGAAAATGGGTATTTATAATGATGGATAATGGATAGATTTCACCATCCACTTATTAACGAGACGGAGATATGTATTATATATGGTATCTGGATCCGTAGGTACTAACTTACATTTTAGTGTAGTTTTCTTTGAGTTTATATTTTAGAGAATAACTTTTAGATAATTTTGTTTGTAGCTTGCAAAATACATTTTTTTAAAGAATTACTATGGATTTTTTAATTATGTAGAATATTTTTATAATTTAAGTTGTAAATATTAAAATTATATTTTAAAAGAAAAATATTAGAATAAATAAAAATTATAGTAAAATTATTTTAAAGTTTTTTATGTAAATATCCACGGATATCCTAAAATATTCTCGAGTATTAAAAAAATCCATGAATGTACGCTTAACAGGTAAACCCGCATGGACACAGGGCAAGCATTTATCTTGCCCGACTTGATAGCGTGTGACTACTACGCGTGTCCACTAAGTTGAGCTATAGTTGGGAAGGGAAGGGCTTTATGGGGATGCCCCTCTTGAACTTACAATTGATGTATGATAGAGCCTCCAGCATATAGGCCTATCTCACTTAGATTCTTCTCACGAATTGGATTTGAACCAATATCTCTGGGCTACTTTCCTTTTAGTCGAACGTGATTGGGTCTATCGTCGTCCTCATGATAGTCCAACCTTGTTGTCATTCCTAAGTTTATGTAAAAGAAATGTAAATTGGATTTGAATTGAGTTTTAGGTTTTCAAGCATGGGACACCATCTATATTCGTAAATGGTTCCACAGTTGAAGAAATTTTTATGTTTAGGGATATCCTGTTTATAGACTAAGAGGCAATAGAAGAGTGATACAAAAGGATCGATTCATCATTAACAACAAATTCATTGTTTCATATAATAGGGATTTATTGTTGAGATACAATGTACACATCAATGTTGAATTGTGTAATCAATCAATGTCCATCAAGTATCTGTTTAGGTATGTAGAATAAAAGCCATGATCGAATAACAATGATGTACCTTTTACAAGACTGCTAGAAATGGAGACGCAAATAATTAGATAAAGCTTTAATATTATCAAAGATAATTTTGTTCAATTGCAAAACTTGCTACAAAAGACATGTAGAAGTGTGACATCATATCAAAGAAAATGAGGAGCAGACAATAGGCAACGACCTTTGGGAGATTGACACATACATTGTTCACTCAGTCCATCTTTAGCAGTATTGGACCTTAGACAAAGTCATTTGTCTATCCGTTCAGATTGAGAAACAATTTCCTAAGAAGTCCTTATACTGACCTATTCCCTTCACTAAAAACATGTCCAACACCAATAAAACACAAACCTAACAACCCATTTCTTTGAGCAAACCACACCAAAAGACTAATCCTAAAGCAATCAAGTGTTTCCAAGTGTCAAGGATTTAACCGCATAGCTTTTGATTGCTCAAATTGCTAAGTTATCACTATCATTGAAGGAAAAGCTCATGAAGCATTTGAAGGCAATGAAGAGCCTAGGTATGATGAAGACTTCAACCCTATTGATCATGTAAAATCATTGTTGATTATATGAAGCCCACACAGATTAATTGTCAGCAAGAGTCCTAGCTAAGGCACAATATATTATATACTTGTTGCACTACCAAAGGCAAAGTATGCTATGATATCTTAGACAATGAATGTTGTTAGAATATGTACGTAGTATCAAACTACGTGGTGGAGAAGTTGAATATGCCAACACAAAAACATCCACGTCCATACAAGTTGTAATGGGCCGGTCAATAAAGAAAATAAGGTAAAAGTTTTTAAACTCTGTCATGTGTTTTAATTTGTCAATTGACAGCAAATATCAAGCCATTGTTTGGTGATGTTATAAGGGAGAAGTAAGACACATTCTTGTTGAGTGGGTGATCCCCATTCATAATTGCACCTTCGTACCTTCTTTCATTCTTGACGTTCAGTTAATTTTGATGAACCTGCCCATCCAAGACCAATTTTTGGGACACGTCCCTCATAAAATTAAGGTGGTTTGTTTCATTATATTTTAACTCCAAGTGTGATTCAGTGTATGTTTTGGTTAAAGCTTTTGCAAATTTAAGCTTGCAAAAGTAACTTAAGTCTTGCCTCTAGAAAAGTAGATTTTGAGCCAAATTTTAATGTACAAACATACTTATAAAAGTAATAAACATGTCAAAAAAATTATATTACTCTTCAAAAGGTTTTAATGAATCGATCAGAGGCTTGTGCGTAGATGGACCAAAACAAGTCATATTCAATCAATTTAAACTCATTTTCTCTTTTTAAAATTTAAACATGACGTGATCCAACCCAAAGAATTAATTCACACATTTTCCTAAATTGATGGTATTTCTTAATTTTAAATTCATGAGATAAAATAAGATAAAGAAATTAAACCGATTAGTTCTAAAATTCACACATTTACATGAATTCATGATTTTCTCAAATTTTAAATTCGTGAGTCGTGACATAAAAAAAGATAAAAGAAATTAAAGGGGAAGCAGGATGAACAGTATCAGCAATCAGGTGGACCACTACTTGCCTCTTTCGTTTCTTACAAAAATGATAATTAAATTCACATAATTGTAGAACGAATGGGAACACTAAACTTACCATTGGTTGCAGGGATCAAACAAAGTTGTCAATTCTGGTTATTTAAAATTCTGGTTGTAATCGGCAACGAAATTTATTGAGCTAGTTGCAGCTTAAAGAAAGAAAGATGCAAAATTAAGGAATGGAGTATTCCTGGCAACAACCAACGAGTGAGATCAGCATGACATTATGACGCAAACCACTATACACATGCAGCAAAGAAAGCAACATTTGCCATCAATACACTCTGCTATACCAAACTCAATTCCATGGAATTGAAATGCACCCTTTAATTTTCTTTTTAAAAAAAATAAAAATTCATTCGATCTAGCTTCCTGTTCTGGACTTGGTGTACCATGAGAATGTTGCATCCAAACAAGTGGTTGGATTCTTGGACTTCATGATTTGCGTAATTGGGCAACCAGAAAATGATCCAACTTGCGAGCGATGAAAATCATGCACCCACAAACGCGCATGCTCATGCTCTTGCTGTTGCAGCAGGCACACTGTTTCACACAGACCTGGGACCATATTAAAGATTTAGATTGTAACCATATCATTAGTCTTTCTTTTCTCTCTAATAGTATTTCCTATTCTTTTAAAAGGTAATTTTTTAAAATTGAATGATATTAATTGTAATTTATTAAAATAAAATATATATGCTTGAAATAATTTTCATTTCAATTTCAATTTTGATATGAATCTATATGTCACGGAGAAATTAATTTTGATTATTTATCTAATCTGCACCTGAATGCATTTTCCGATGGAGCTAGGGAGATACCAAAGAGCGAGAAAAAAAAAATTGGATATGTAGTTAATAATGTTTTGCTTATTTGAAATTTTGAATGTCATTGTAGTAGTAACAATAATAATTATAAAATGGATGCGTGGGAAAGAGGATAAGGTGATGACGGGGTGATTATCCAGTAGGAAAAAACACACACACACAAAAATCAAAATCTGTCCCCTTTGGATTCATTTTATCCTGTCGAACATATTCTTGCAGAGAATTGTCTCCACTCCCTTATTATATACATGCCTTTTTATATTTTAAAAAAAACAATCCCATATTTCTTCTATGTCAAGAATTATCTGATTATTAAGCTTTGTGTTTTGTACTTTAAAATGATTAATATGTTTTGAAAGTTTAAAATGATTATCCTTAAAAACGTGTAGAAATGTATATTTTTATTTAAAAATTCGATGGTACAAAAATCAGTACATTTTTTTTTATAAGTGAGGCTAACTGCCTATATGCTGATGGCAATTACAACATAAGTGAGTTGTTGCTTATCAACAATCGCATCTTACCGTGGGATGCAGAGAGCCCTTGGAAATCTATGGCCTTACTTATAATGCCCCTTACGGTATATGCATGGTGTGACCGATCTCAAAGTGATGTAAGAATTTAAAATTATAGAATTAAATGTTTTTTATTTTTTAAATTTGGGATAAGTTTAATAAATTTTGATCCGTTAATTAATTAAGAATTTATCTTTTTTAGTCCTTCAATTTTACAAAATGTTATTTTTAATTCTCTAAGATACATTTGAGGGACTAATAAAAATATTTTATAAATTTGATACACTAAAAGGAATATTTTATAAGTTTCAGAGACTAAAAAGATTTTTTTTTAATTGAGAGATCAAAATCAAAAATATCTTAAATTAAGGGATTAAAAACATAATTAATCATAATTTATATAATCAAATCATGGGAATTATCATCCAACTATGCACGGTGATTAAAAAAAAAGAGTTAGTTTTTATTTTAAAAAAAAAGCTAGTTAACAGTGTCGTGTGATTTAGGATTTAAGGTCTAGAGTTTGTTATGATTTATGGTCTAGGGATTACGATTTTTTTTTGTAGATATGATTTATATGTTCTTTACCAGCAAATATGATCTAATAAATTATGTTTATTATTTTTATTTCTCAAAAAATAACAAAATTTTTATTTAATATATTGCCTCTAAATCATAAATATTTGTTTTCATTTCGCCAATTAGTAAGTTCCTTTCAAAACTTCTAAGAACCCCTCCTCTTGGGTCATAGTCTACGAGTTTGCTTGCCCAATAGTCATAGTTTACTTTATTTTGTTGAGGACAATTTTAGGTTTATGATTCTAGACACATTTTATGCATAATTTAATCTGTGCGTGTTTTATTGTGTTTTGATTATTTTAGTTTTAAAACTAATTTTTAAAAACTGTTTATTTATATCATAAAAGCGACAATATAAGATGTAAAAGTGTTCTGTCAAAAAAAAAAGGTGTAGGAAAAACATGAGTACTGGAAAAGTGAAATAAAAAAGTAAAATTATTTAGAGATGATCTAAAAATTAAAAAATGTATATGTGTTTTTAAAACCTACTCTTATTAAAAAAAATCTATTTTTAAAACAGATTTTTTTAAAAAAAAATTAGAAACAAAGTACTTATCTTATATAAGTTATTTTAGGGGTTGCCAGACCATTGGAAACAAATTGTCTTGTACCATATTGAATCGTGTCCCTTCTAAATTGATTATCAACGTCTACATCGCACTATTATCAGATTATGTGCAGCGCGGGGTCCACTCGCTCGGGTCGGAACCCAAATAATGGCCAATAAATATCCAAATTTTAAACACGCAAACACACGTCCAATTCATGCATCATTCTTTCCCCTGGCTCTTTTACCTTTTATGCCATTTTTCTTACACTTGCTGTATATCGTGACTTGATCTTGGTCCTTCTCTGCTGCAAGTTAAGGCTAATGTATTGATTATTTATAAATAAATCTTAATCGGTGTCCTTAACCTTAAGGAATTGGTTAAAGAATTAAAAAAATTATTTTTATTAAGATATATAAAATTATATTATTTATGATTCTTATTGGTTAATAAGACCCTTGTTTATATTATTGAAAATATAGTTAAGATAAAATAATGACATGTAAATTACATTAAGTCTTACACTATCATTGTAAATGTTAAAACGTAACAATAACGATATTTAAAATCCTATAAGAATTTCTCCCAACACAAAGAAAGATATAACACGGGGATACAAAATATATAACAAAAATCTTGTTATTGTAATATAAGAAAGAGTAATATTAATATAAATTTAAGTTACACTTCAAAAAAACTTGGAACTACTTTCGGAGTCGTAGGTGGTTTTTCTTTTCAAGTGACATATAAAATGATTAAACTTGCAGTTTACAGGGTAAATTGGCATGATTTCAAACTACCGTCCGAATCAGATGATACGCTTCTTAAGTTATGATCAAAATAACCACACAACTCAATTACGACACCGTACGTGTCATAACAAATTTAAAAGCATGTCGTTTGGGTAACCCACAAATAATAAGAAATGTATGTAGACATATAAATCAGAATATTTCAGTTATCACCAGTTAACGGCAGAGACGCAGAGTTACCCTGTATAACATATATGCATTGTGTACTTTGTTTTGAGTAAATATTTCATCAATATAATATTATATTGAATATTGATTTGCACGACTGCTTTATTATAGAACCTTCAATCTATACGGAAAGGAAACTTTGAGAACTGAAATGTGCCCCAATTAATTATACACTATGGAAACATCACAATGTCCAAAATGAGTTATTCAACCCAAAAGAAACGCATTTATAGCAATATGTCTATATGCAAGTGAAACCAGGGTAAACTAAATTAATCTCTAGGTAAAACTTACAAAGTGATGCAGTCAAGCAAAGTTGGTGAATGGTGAAAAGTGAAAAGTGAAGGTGGTGGATTGATTTGAAATATATATATAATTTCTATTTTTAATAATAAAATTTACTACATTGGATTTCTTTAATTTCTGTTTTTAAATATTTGCTTAAAAAATGAAAGTAAATTTTTATATAAAATTTAAAACAATAAATAAATCCGGCGGTCTTAAGAAAAGGCAAAGTAGTTCACTGTAGATGCATGGTAAGTTCGTTAACAAATCCGGCACATGACGCAGGTTCCAGCAGAGCCTGATCCATCTCGAAAAGCGTACCGTTTTAATGAGAAGAGGGGTGAGGATCTTATAGACTGTAGCTGCGGCACATGAAGGTTAATAGACCTGTAGCATTTTCCTTTCCTTTTGATGGAAGCCACGTGTTCAACTCATTTTGCATCTAACGGCAAGCGATCCCCCACCTCCAACTAGGAAGCTATCCCTCCCAACCATTTAAAAGGGTCTGGTAAGATTTCTGACACCTGGCACGTGCGTGGGGCTTCAGGGTTCTATAAAAGAAAGTAAATTTAGGGCAAAGGTAGCACTTTCATAATTCCACTCAATGTATTCTAACCTAAAAATATTTGCACGGAAATGATTCATTCATGCATCACAGAAGGGCATTTAAAGCATATTTATTCCTATGATTGAAGAGTAAATATCTAAGTTATATATAGTGGGTTATGTATAGATGCGTATGTGTGCAAGTCATTTTTTGTTTCTTTTCACGTGTAATAGCTGGCCATTGGCTTGTAAATGTAATTTTCTCATTTTAATAAGAGGGTGTTTCAAATGATAAATTTTTTTAAAATGAGAATTAA
This sequence comes from Glycine latifolia, assembly GCA_013407115.1. Taxonomy (NCBI): domain Eukaryota; kingdom Viridiplantae; phylum Streptophyta; class Magnoliopsida; order Fabales; family Fabaceae; genus Glycine; species Glycine latifolia. The sequence continues at coordinate 3,624,976 of CM023944.1, read as the reverse complement.
GAATCTTTATTACTAATTTTTTAATATAATTAAAATAAAATTTTGGATGAAATTAAAACATCTCTTAAAATTATACATGTTTATCAATCATCACTACTAAAATGTTTTTTTACGACAATTATAATGATCTTTTAACAATGATTTTATGATTGTCTTTGAAATTGATGTGGTAAAAAATCAATACTCTCAATGACAGTTTTTAAACTGTGAAATCATATTAGAAAGTGTTCTTTTAAAAAAAAATGGATATTTCTAAAATTGTTCTTACGAAAAACTGTTTTAAAAATTTATATTTTAAGACAGTTTTCTAAAATACCTTAAAATGTTTATTTTATAAGATGATTTTGGTAAGAATTGTCTTAAAAATTATTATTTTTTATAAAAAAAATAGATATTTTTAAGACAATTGTTATGAGAAATCATTTTAGAATATCTTTTTTTTATAAAAAAATAACAATTGAAAGATTTTTAGATAATTTTTTAAAGAACTATGTTTGAATGTTTTTAAAAAAAATTTAAAAAATTAAAGATTTTAAGATGATTTTTCCAAAATATCATATGATCATAATTGTGATAATAATAACATTTTCGATCAAAATATTTTTGGTGACGTGATTATGGAGAAAATAACATGAAATCTTAATACATACGTCCCTATTGATTGGAGCCTCTTGCCTATCTTGTTTGAATTTCTTGCACTTAAATCTTCTTGAAGACGCGAACACATCTTTAGAATCAATGATAGTATTGCTTGGGAACACTTATTTCTTGTAGAATTTTATAGTACTAATAGTACTATTATTATTTATTAAGTTATTTATTAAAAATATGTTTTCATAAACATACAAGGTGCAATGAACATGCTTATTTAAATTAGTGCAAAGAAGACTAGCTAAGTCCAATGACATTTAATGTATACATGCCAATAAAATATGACAATAATTATTTTAGACAAACAGATCCTAATATATACTCTTTTCTATCGACGATACATGGCCTTAAAATTCAATGGCACGTAGCATCTGCATAATGCTCTTTCACATATCATTTGGAACAATAATCTATCCACAGTTCATAATTTGGTCAATGACTTTAGCGCTGTTTAATATCTGTAGAAAGATGAAACTTGAGCGTCTTTTTTTTTTTTACAAACATAAATTTAGGCGTTAAGAAACATTATACAAGAAAATCTCACCTCACCTTATCTAGAGAATAGAGTAAATTACATAAATAGTCTTTAATATTTCCTTAATTTTCTGTTGATATTTCTTGTTTTTTACATCTAGACTAATCTTCTAATTAATTGTTTGAAAAATATTAAAATAACATTCCTAACCCATTCATTAAATCTCTTATTTGTTTAAAAAACATTATTACAGTGTGAACATCTATAAGGAATGTAATTTACTTTTTAAAATATGTACCTAATACATATATTAAATGTGTTTTTTTACTATAACTGACAACAAATTTTAAATCTAAAACATTTTACAAACTATCCAAACATCTCACTTCTAGCTAGTAGCTAGGCAACAAGGTATTACTAAATAAGTATTGTAATCATCTTATAATTTTTTAAAAAATTCTCATCATATTTATAAAATAAGTAGTAAATAAAAATTAAATAATATCATATTTAAAAATATATTAAGTACTTCATTTTTATTTAATTATAAATAAAAATAGTAATGAAAGATATCATTAAAATTTAAATTATTCGTTATAATTGAATAAATTAAAATCCCTATATAATAAATATTGGATAACTAGGCTATGGTTATTGATAATTGTTATTTATACGTAAATTATGTATTTAAATTACATAACAATTATCTTCTTTTTATCTTTTAATGCTTCTTTCGATTGAAATGTAGAAATTTAGTTTTTTTAGTTGTTATCCAATAAATACTAAAATTAGTTGATTTATAGTGTTGGTTGTATTTTCTTTATAGGATTACATATAAAAGACTTGAAAGATGGATTGAAGATCTGAAATAGTACGCACATATGTACTTAGTGCGCATATATGGACTTAGCACACCGCAAATATAAAAAAAAGTCCAATAAAGCAAATTTTTTATTGTAAAAAAGGAGAACCAAAGAGAAACAAAAGGCACAAATGAGAAAATAATTCACTCCACAGAAATAGACTTATGCTCATTGTTCTACAAGTATTCTTCCATTCTCTTTCATTAATTGTTATTCTCTATTGTTTTTGTAAGTCTCTTATGCCAACACTACAAAAAAAACATGGTTTTCCAATGGTCAAAATCCATCACTAACATAAAAAATATGTTAGTTACATGAATTTTTTGACGGATTTTTGATAGATACAAATCCGTCGGTAAAATAGTCGTAGGAAATATTGACCAACAGATTTTTGTAGTCCGTCGGAAATATTTCATGAATAATTTCCGATGGGCAAATCCATCAATAATTTTCCACGGATCATTCCATTGAAAATTATCGAAAATTTGTTCATCGAAAATTAACCACGGATCAATCCGACGAAAATTTTTGAAGGAACAAATCCGTCGAAAATACATATATGTGACATTACCGAAAGATATTTCCATCGAAAAAATCCGTCGGAAACTTATTTTTTATATTTTTTTCATTTATATAATTTAACATCAATATTGAATGTAACACATATATGTAATTAATGAAATATTCAATTTCATAAATTGAAAACAAATGTTAAAACAAATTAACTAAAATTCATAATAAATCTAAAATAAAAAGCCCAATGTGTAGTATGTTAATAGTAATTTTGTGTTGCTAACTCAGTAATCAAAATAGTCATTGTCAGAGTGTCTTTGCTGCTCATCATGTTGTTGCTGCTAGTCATCTACTTGTTGGTCATTCTGTTGTTGCTGCTGGTCATGTGATTGATCATTCTGTTGTTGTTGCTAGTCGGGCTGTTGCTGGTGAGGTTGTTGATGTTGTTGAATTATGTTCCGCGTTTCAAGAGGTAGAAACTGAAGTACAACTTACTGAAATACATGCATCTCCTCCTTTGATTGATGAAGCTTGTCCCTTAATCGATTAATCTCTGCATATTCAATAGCGTGACTGGAAGATCCTCGCAATCTTTAGAGCAAATATCCACGAATTAACCTAATCATTTTCAAACAATCCAATATTAAACAATTTTAAAACTCAATTAAAATGAAAAAATTGTACTTAACCGGGCTTAAGATGCCTAATCCATGTGACTTCAACATTACATTATCTCTTAATGTAATTTATGAAAAGAAAATGGGAACATATATAGTGGACACCACAACACTTAAAGTTAGGGAATATAAATAAATATCTTCTTGGGGGGTTTTAAAAAAAATATTTTAAGCTGTGTGAGGTTTGTTGCCCTTAAGGATACTTGTTATATAAAAGGAAGGCCTCTTTTCTAGAGCTGTCAAAACGGGCCAACCCGGCCCATCCAGATTGGCCCACCACGGGTTGGCTAAAAAGTGAGCCAGGCAGGGTTGGCTCACTTTAGTGGTGGGTTATTTTTTGTCAACCCGGCTCAATCCACTCGGGTTGGTGGCTTATCCGGGTTGGCCCGTGAGCTGGCTCGTGAGCTGACTCGCGGGTTGGCTCACTTTAAATTTAAAAAAAAAAACCAAAAGAACATTAAAAAATCACAAAATAAGTGTAGAAAAATACAAAATATTACAAATTGCATCAAACTTAACTTCAAACTAAATGTACATGAAACTCAAACAAATATAAATATGTTCAACAATATTAAAATAGTAAAACACCAATCTAACTTCTCAAATGTCAAATTCTCATATCTCAATCATCAATATTAACTTGTCTAGGAAAAGTATTAGAATCATGGTTTAACAAATCAATTTCATCTTTATCATCTTCATTTTTCCCATTATTTTTTTTGTGTGCAACCCACGAGCCAACCCGGCTCACCTGGGTGGGTTACGGGTTAAGTGAGCCGGGTTATTTTGACTCGGGATCAAAGTGAGCCAGGATTTAACCAACCCAACCCACCGATTTTGGCGAGCCAAAATGGGTTGGCCCGCGGGCTCAACTCGTTTTGACAGGTCTACTCTTTTTGAGTCATTTTCACAGTAGGACTCTACTACAATACAATTTTGTGTCATTCAATCCTAACATAAATGTGCATTTCAAGAAGTTAAAAAAAAAAACCAGACATGCCAGAATTTGAAGTCAACATTTTAAGTAGTTATGAGGCATGGCTTTTATGGATCCATAATTGTCGTCCTAGGAAATATTGACCAGAAGACTCTGCCATTATAGTTTCTTAATGAGGGATTAGAAATCTATATATACTTGTGAGGTATGCTTTAACCTAGAGGATATTCACTTGCAAGTCAACTTTGTTTTCAATTTTGAGTTTTCACCCTTAAAATGTGTTCAACAAGCAGTCATTACCAAAATATTTATAAGAGGTAAATTTTGCTCTTTAGAATTGTAACACACATGTAAAGTTTCAACATTCACTTTTATGTTCACAAGGATGTAACGCAAATATGACTACATCTGGACTTTAATTTTTTCTTCCATATAAGCATGTATGGAATAAATTCCTAATCAATGAAATTTTATAAATCTATCCCATGGAGTTAGTGCTCTATTTTTAATATTTATACTATGCCAAAGTTTTAATGTTTGCTTGATCAAGAACAAATGACAATGTTGGTCTACCAATTTGGGAAAGGCTCATGTTTATTATATCATGATGTATGCTAGTAAATGTTCACTTTATCAATAAAAGTTTTGACTAAAGAATATTTCAAATAGCTACAAACAAAATGCTAAAATTTAAAAGCCAACATTATTAACATCATTTGGATATGAAGTTTGAATATAAAAGGTTGCAGGAAAACAATTAAAATCCTCGAATGCCTGAATGTATAAATTCTTTATGCATATATTCACAAATTGGGTAAGAACCATGCATCATGTGATTAGCAGTACTACTTTATGCATATGTAAGTATTTAGATAGTGGTTAGCATGTTATTTTTTATCATATATTAGTAGGTACAAACAATTTTTCAGCAATTCAATACAATGGCATGGGTTTCAATGGTTTGTACCCATGCCATGTAGTTAATTTTACTTTAATTACGACTATATAGTCCATGTATAGTAGCAAGACTTTTGTCCACTCTAATAAAAGTGTAAATTCTCTTTAGATTGTGATATTGTTAAAGTTTGTCAGACATTCTAACTAAAGACTGAGGATGTGCTTAGGCTATATGTTGTGCAGGTGTTATCTGCCTTGTGGTTTAAAAGAGTCAGATATTTTGTGTGATATGCCAATATGCATATCATATTGCTCTTAAAGTTTGGTTGTCTGATTTAATTCAAAAATTTCATCATAAAATGTTTCTTTGTTACCAAAAGTCCTAAAATTTTATTGTTGACCAGAGCCACAGATCGTTTCACTCAGCATTGTAATAAGTTTTAATTTCCTCAATCTAATTAAGCAGAAAAATTAAAATTACCACCTAATTAATCAAAACTCATAACCCGGAACAGAACACATACGAACTCATGTAAACCCAAAACCTTATGATTGGAACAACAAAAACTGGTGGAAAAAAAATACACTCATCTTACAGGAATTGGAAGAGGAGGTGGAACGGGAGGGAAGGGGTCACAATCGGTTACAGGGTACCTGTTCAGAACATAAGACGGAAGTTGACGCATGTGTGAGGACGATCTAAATTTCAAACCATGAAAACCAAGTTCATAGCAAATCAAACAAGAATATTAGTAAAAAGGCACTTGTGTGTGACTTCAATGGAGAACGCGCAAAACTAGCTTCAGAGGACGTCGTGGTCGTGACGGAGGCCTAGCCATGATGACGTCGGAGTCGCAGACTGTGTGAGTGACTGAGATGGAGGCCTCAAGTTAGCACTAGAGTACAGTTAAAGTAAGGGAAACGCGAGACACTGAGACGACAACTAGGGGTGGGTTGGTATGTTTTGGAAAAAATGTAATTTTTCGACGGAATAAATATTCGTGGGAATATTTTATCGAAAAATTTAAAATTTCAGACAGAAAATAATCCATGGGAAAAAATCAGTCAGTATTCAAAAAATTTCGACAGAATAAATTCCTTCGGTAAATTTCATGGGTAACTAATACATTTCCGATGGAATTTAGTCCGTAGAAAATATTCCATCAGAAAAACACATTTTTTTGTAGTGCAATGAGAGACTAAACCACTAATTGTTGGAGTTTAGCAACCAAACACTCTTGATGTAACAATTCTCACTATCTATTTTATGTTAGTTCATATTATTGTTCTTTTGTTAATCTTCTATCATGTTTATGGTCTGATCATCTATGTGCATGTAATGTTATGAAGGTTTATGCATTGAGAAATGTCTATACTCTGAGAAATGAGAAAGAATATCTAGACAACTCATATCTAGAGATAGAATAACATTATTTAACCTTAAATATACATCTCTACTCTTAATGCAAATTATTTAATGTAGTTTGCTGAGGGATTAGGAGTGAAATTAGGTAATGTAGGTTCTTTCATATGAGGGATCATGGTTAGAATAAATTAGAGGATGAAGGTAATATGTAAAATAGTATTAAATAGTGAAAAATCATTAACATTGCATAAAAAATAGTTTTGGTAGACTGAACACCCAACATATCACATAATCCTGCATCAACCTTTAAATCGCATCTTCAAGTGTTTGTGTTTTCTTTTTCTTCCTTATAATTTGTTTTGTAATTTATTTTATTTTGAATTTATATTTACATACATTATCGCCTGCAAATCCCAAAATTATTACATTAATTGCTTACAATTAGACGTATACAAATTCTAATTATAATCAAAGTCCTTGTGAACTCAATAATCAGTCTTACCGTTTTATAATTACTTGGACGAATTGATACGCTTATCAAATAGTTAACAATTATGTCTATCAGCAAATGTCGATTATTGCTTATATTACACTTTCCTCCTTAACAAGTATTTGTTTGAATTATCATGGATGATATTTTAAATAAAAAAACTAATTTTAGAAATTACAAGGTATTTTTTTATGGAAAGCAATCATGTCTAAATTGAGCTCAATGAAATAAAACCATTATAGATGTATAGTAAAATTTTCCTTTTTAATATTTAATACAACTAATATTAAAGACTTAAATTATAAATTAAAATTGATTAATTGTAAATTACTAACAACAAGAATTTACAACATGATAACGAAGAAAAGCAGAAAATAATTATATATCATCCAACATATTTTTATTAATTGTGTTAGCTATTAATTTTCCTAAAAAATATTTACATATTCTAAAGATATTAAATACATTTACTTTAATAATAATAGATTTTGTTTATTTGTAGGAGGTTTGAGTAACTTGTATGAAGCAAGCGATCTGGTTCAATTAGCTTAATATAATGTGTAAATTATTGTATACTTTTGATTTCTAAGAATAATATTTTATGATATACTATAAATTTACATAATAATAAAGAGTGCCTTCATATTGTGTTGCTAACATTAATTTCCCTCCATCTAATTCAATCAAAAGTAAATAATCATCTGTTGTTTTTTTTTTGTCAGCAAATAGTCATCTGTGTTTATTAAAAAATTCACAAAAAATCCTATTATAATTACTTGACCCTAAATAATTTACATAGCTTGGACTGTCTTCAGAAATACTAGTAGTTTGTAACTGCACTATTATAACATGCTGTTTCTGAACCATTATATATACGAGAGGCATAAACATGTAGAGAGTCACCGCCTCCCAGGTGTTGATTCTTTGCTGTAGTCTGTTCCCAATATCAGTATTTTATTGGTTTTTTCACTATTGTCCCTCCTTTCTCACCACTCTAAGAAGCCCTTCTTCTCACAGTAGTACTGCACATTCTGATAGAAACTCAACTCCCAATTCCACTCCTACATATATATTCTTCTTTTTCTTCCCCATCCCTCTGCACCCATCTGCTATTTTTCTCAGTTTTTTCAGTTACCCTTTAAATACTTGTCCATCATTTTTCCCTTTCCCCCTCACTCACTCTCTGATCATTTTAACTTTATTACTCCTCCCACCTCCCCCCTTTTTTTCCCTTGAGTAAGGTGAAACCCATAAATGGAGCAGTTAAAGCCGGAGGAGGAGCAGATGGACATGATGACGATGATGTTGCAGCACCTCCCTCAATTCTCTGAACCATACACTCACACCATGGAAGGATTTCATCCCCCAGAAGATCACTTCTATGGTAACAACACTATGCCACTAGCAGATTTAATTGATAACAATAACCCTCACAGTTCCATGCCTTGGTCCTCCTCATACTCATTCACACACTTACCATCATCCACAATCTCTTTCTCCAATAATAACCCAACAATGCTTCAAGAACAACAACAACAAAGCCCGAGTGAAACATACGAGGATGCAAATGCAAACCCTTATGGAGGTGAGAAGCGGAGCTCGATGGCGGCGATGAGGGAGATGATATTCAGAATGGCGGCGATGCAGCCGATACACATAGACCCGGAGTCGGTGAAGCCGCCGAAGCGGAGGAACGTGAAGATTTCGAAGGATCCACAGAGCGTGGCGGCGCGGCACCGCAGAGAGAGGATCAGCGAGAGGATAAGGATACTGCAGAGATTGGTCCCCGGAGGAACTAAGATGGACACTGCTTCCATGTTGGACGAGGCCATTCACTACGTCAAGTTTCTCAAAACGCAGGTTCAGTCACTCCAACGCGCTTCCTCCGCTAACAACAATATTAGGCTACTTGGTACTAGTACAGTTAACGCAACAGGGATAGGGTTCCCTGTTGCTATGTCTACCACTTCCAATTCCACCCCTTATTTTCCTCTGCCTAAACCTTACCAAGCTCGCCACATGGAGAATATGCACGATAGATATGATTAAGGTTGTTTAGTGTGTACAACTAGCTAGTTAGTCAATTCATTATATTTTAAGCTTTAGCCTCTGAGATTATATATATATTGGTAACAATTATATGTATGCTGTCCATCATGGCATGGCATGGCTGGTTGGCTCATCTCAATTCAGGCTTCTAGTTTGAAATTAAATCCAGTTGTGTTAATTAACTTGCTATCAATAATAAAATTAATTATTGCAAGAAATTCCAATTTTTCCCCTAATGCGATGCTAATATACATCACTATGATCGGTTTAATACTGGGATAAAATTCTAAGTTCTAATTAGCTTGTTGTCGTAGTTGTACACAAACGAGAGAAATACGGAATTCTAATATCTCTCCTTCTTCTTTGTAAGGCGTGAAGTTTTTGTTGTACAGTTTCATACTTATCATTTTAAGGGCAATTATTGAAACTTGGCCAAGTTGTTTGTGTTATATATATAAAATTATCTAACTAAATAGAAGCGTATAGTGAGTTTTTTTTATAAAAAAATAAAAATCAGGGAAGAAAGAAAATAAAAGAAGATAAAACATATTGATATTGATATTATTTAAATTTAAGGTAGTTTGCAGAGTTTCCCTAATAGGAATTATATGGAAGCAAATGCGAGACATGGTCGACAAAAAAACTAAAGACAGAGAAAAGAGGTATAGTATATAATAACTCTCAAAGATGTTGATATATTAATTCATTTGAGTTAATGATACGGCGTAATTGAAATTCCACGTGTTATATTTTAATTAGGGAGCAATGAGAAAGAAATTATGTTGTGGTGTTTGGAACACCTGTACGGCCATAATGGGAGGGTAGCTGGTCTGGGTTTACGAGGCTTGAAAAAGTTGAAGACGACAAATGGTGGACACGGTGTAAAAGAGCATGATGCGAGCTGTAAGGTGTAGTCGTGTTAGTGCAAAATAAGTTAGGTGATATTATCAATAATATTTATGGGAGTATATACACAAACAAAAGTTGTTATGAAATTTTGCATCAAGTTTTAAAATATATATTATGATATTTTGATTTCTTCCAAAAACAACGGGATAGGCCAAGCAGAATTGGCAGCGAAAGTGTGAATGTGAGGTGTCTCTGCGCTGTTGAGTGCAGAGAGTTGTGTGTGAGGGTAGCATAATAGCAATAACATTAGCAGCAATACAAGTAGAAGAAAGAAAAGAAAAGAAAAGAGCACAGCACGGGGATAGAGGAGGAGGAAAGGATGCATGAGAAATCCACGTGATTATCTGACAGGATTGCGGTGGTTGCGTTTACGATCGGGCACGGTGATGACCTCCTTCCACGTCAGCAACTGACACGTGATCTCCATCTGCTTGCTCATCTGTTTCATCTCACGTGGTTCTCCATGTCGGATAATCTTCAATACTTATTTGCCCAAACAATGTTATTCATACAAAATCAGAGTAAAAACCGAATACAATCTTAATAAGTGTACTTACATCTTCGGGAGTTTAACGATTATTTCTATTATCATTTAACAAATAAGATTACATCATTTTATAAAAAATAAAATACAATACAGATTTACAATATCACCTCTATACCGTACTGTGGGAGACTTCACCCTCTACACCCTCAACCCACCTCACAACCAAGAACCAACAATAGCTTGTCCAAGCCCAAGAATATAAGCCATGCATAGCATATTGTTATCTTCATCAACTTTGTCATCATGTTAGACAAAATGTTACTGGCTACATCCTCTGTATAGGAATCAAAGATGAGCTAGATTTCTTGGTACGAAGCCTCTATAGCCTCTTCTGAACAATGATATTCTGCCTTAATGTAACGACAGGATAATTTTACTTTAAAGTCAAAGTATAATCTTCTATCTTCAAGTGTATCTCATGCATCTTGCAGTTGATTGTTTTTTCCTTCCAGTCAATATATGTGGTCATGGGGTTAATTAAAATGCTTTAGGCCGAGATAGCCCAGCATGCAGATTAGGCCTAAAGTAATTTTAAATGTCTTTTAAGGTCTTAAGTTTAATTTTGCGTACAGAAAAAATCCTTTCAACAAAGTTAATCTCAGCATATTATAGAAATTTTTTACTCAGAAAAATTGTCTCGCCAACAAGATACTCAGTTCTGCGTGAATTTCAGGCAATTAATTAAAATTAAAGAGTATGCATATTGCTACGTTGCTAGCTAGAGATACGGTGGTATGGACTATATATATATATATCAGCAGCAGAAGTTGAAGAAATATAGTAATTAAGAAAGATATCAGAATAGGCATGTGCTTGTCTTGTCGCGACGCCAACATCCCTCATCTTGTATACTTTAATTGGTTCACTTGAGGGAGGCCAAGTTGTCTGTAATTTTCCCCTCACTCAGATTAAGATATCTCCTCAATTAAATATCCAAAATCTGACGTGAAATAAACTAAAATATCTCTCTGTAGTCTGTTGGATTGCATATTTTGTATAGAATTCGCGTTTAATTGATTCTATCTTTTCCTTCCGTTAACAATTTTGGTGCTGTCATATATTTACATCTCCGTCAATAAATTTATTTGCTTATAAAAAAAAATTCCAAAATAATCATACATGCCGATTAAACATGTACTTGAATTATTTGATCCATAACTAATTCGCTTTCCAAACATATATACTTTTACTTCGCCGATGATCGTTACATTAATTGTCCTTATACGGTTTGTCTCTTAACTTAAGTTAAATCTTTGTAATTTTTCAATAGTTTTCCCCTCAACTGAGTATATATTAACGAGTAGAGAGGATAGGACCAAACCGAAAGTAAATGATCGATATACGAACAAAAATTGTGTATAAAATAAAGTTATTGGTGGGTAGGATTGGATTCTGTAGCATATCTTGGAGATAAGAACTTGACACATTGACACAATCTAATCTTTTGGTTCAATGTTCATTCCTTGCATCATCCCGTCGGATATGTGATATAAATGTGTTCTAGACCCAAATCATTTATCCAATTTCTTTCTCTAGATTAACGCGAAGATGAAGAATTCAATGTTCGCCAACAGCTTTAAGCTCTGAAGGAAAATTCGATGTGTAGTGAAAAGAAACAGCACATATAACATGTTCACGTTTTTAATTAGATAAGGTTGACATCAGTCAAATGAAACGAGAACAATATGTAACAAAATAATAATAATAAATCTGAGCAGTACTTTTGTAGTCTTGTTCTATTTCTCTAGCTTTCCAAAAAGAATAAAAAATAAAAATAGAATATAAAAAGACATATTATTTTAGATAAATAAATAAAAAGTTGGAAAAATAGTCTGCGTTTGAATGAGTGAAAAAGTCGGTGCAAATAAATAAAAAGCTATACTAATTAAAAAAATTAATTTAACTAAAAAATTTGAATCTTTTACAAAATTATTTTTTCTTAACATTAAATTATTTATTATTTTTTATGATATAAATAATTACTTAAGTGAAAACATTAAATCCAATCAATATTTTTCTCCTATTTATGGCAACTTACGGAGAAATGTCTTTTACATTTGGGACCCATCGGAAAAATTATTTTTATTTCTTCTCTCCAATAAACAATACAAAATTATATTTGCACCTTATATCTCTCTCCTCTCCATTTCTTTATTCTCTATTTCTACCAGGGTAAATGTACCCAATTTGAGGTTCACTTTATCTTGATTTATTTTATATACAATTTAAGAAATAGAATTAATATTTATTTATATTAAAATTAGTTTTAATATTATATTAGTCAATTACTATTTTAATTGTCATCTTCTCTTCGTTGACTTTTGTCCTGATTACTATCAGATGATAAGAAAAGTGGTCCTCCATTAATTGCATCCATTTCAACAACTACAAAATGTCATTGATAATTCAATATAACGAAGTGCGTGGATAAATAACTTAGCTAGATAAGTGGGAGTATTTCTTTAATCAGTAAGAGTAGTACTTAAATAGTAAGATTTCTTTTAAGTATGAAATTTATTGAAATAAATTACATAGAATTTATTTAAAAATTTATAAATCATTTTCGTAAGTTTAACCAAAATTAAATATATTTTTAAAAATGGCATATACTAACAATTAGATGTTGAAATCACCTCCATTAGTATAGTTTTTGTTTGATAGAAATTAAACTAGTAATACAATTATAAATCTACAATTAATTCTTTGAATTTTTGTTTTAGAATATTAGGATTTAAAACCGACTAACTATGCTGGTGTTCTATCTATTTATATTCAAAGAATCAAATATTTACTAACAATTATTGATAAGTGGTAGTGACATATGCTATTTAATCAATCGATTCAAAACTTAAATCTTTGATTTTTGACATAAAGTAAATTATGTTAAAAGAGAATATTTATTTTATGTATAATTTGTGACCAAAACATAACTTGAATTGTTTAAATAAGAATTAAGATGAAATACCGTCAGAAATAATAAATTCCTTTATGATAAAAAAATTCATTTTTGATTAACAGAGATTATTTATTATTTTTGACATAATGGTATAAGACTTTGCATTCACATGTCTTTAAAATAATCTATTTAACATTCACACATCACGAATATAATTAGTCTAGCATCTACTAATAAACATTCATGATTTCTGATCCTAAGAAAAAAAATACTGAACATCTTAAGGAGAATGCTATCCATGGTTATAAAATTATAAGTATTTTTTTTTAAAAATGAACATTTAAGTTTACTATTACTAATACGATTTTAGCCCCTTAAAAAACGATTTTAGAGTATTTTTATTAAAGAAAAATATTTAATTCATTTATTACCGCCTTTAAGACATAGTTAAATAGACCATATCTTAATGGTTTAGTAGAATCTGGAAGTCTTAGGAGTTAGGGCTATAGAGATGGTTGGCTCATGACCGTTGCCAGCGACAATTGCCACATTACGACACGTTATGATCAACATCTTCCAACCATGACACTTGGTTTTATATAAAAACAAAATCTTGTATAAGGAATTTCAACATCATAATTTCATTTAACAGTTTTAAATTAATTTTATCAAAATTGTCATTGACTCAAAAACACATTTCGTTTAACACCAAATGTTTTTTTTATTTGTCTTCCAAAACTCATCATACCAATGGCGCGCACCGAATTATCTGGTTCATGGCTTCATGCATACTTCCCGATTAACACAGTAGCTCGAGAAAAAATAGCAGAATTTGGGTAGCACAGATGGAAACTAGTACCAGAGAAGCAAAATTATGATCCGTCTGTTGACAGAAAAAAAAATGTATGAAATGAAAGGGAAAAAATGAAGCGTGAGAGCAAATTTTAAGAACGAAAAGATATTGTGGTTGCTTTTGTTGTTCTACTATATAGGTATATTACGTTTGAACTTTTGAACAGCACACAATCATGTAGGGAGGAGGAAAAAAAATACAAAAAAAGATCTTATTACTAAAAATTGGCCTACTTACATATACTTTTACCCATTGAATCCCAACTCCCGAGGATGACCGAACATGGGGCTTAGATTTTATGATATCTGCGACTTTCAAAGAAGGTGCAATGGATTGCAAAACGCGACAACACCTATTTTGTCAACTGTTGTGCCCCTTTCAATCATTAACATGTGGCCCATTTGAATCCTTCGGAAACCTGGTCGAGGATGTAAGAAGTCTTGTATCAAAATGCATAAGAATGAACAAGGAAGTCATTCGTACAAAATTTTCTAGACAAGTAGCAAAGGAAATAATAGGCTTGAGCCTATCAAAACTAGGGGAAAAATAGAGGTTAAATGTTAGAGAATGAAGCAAGAGCGTCCAACTAGCCAAACCTTTTCATTTATCAGCAATCTCAAGTACATTGATGAAAATCCGAAGTTTTCAAATTTCAAAATAGTTGACTATTATATGGGAGAGCATGTTGCTTTATGAACTTTCAAACCCAAATTCAAGACTTACAAAAGAGGTGATTTCTAAAATAGAACAGGTTTGCAGAGAAACTTACCCACCATCACTCAAACATGAAAGAATGCTTAAAAGGCATGGCAAGTGAAACAGCCACTCAAAGAACGCATCTGGCTGGTTCTAAGAAATGATGAAGCCTTGTGTGAAGTTCTTACAACCCGATCGGTTTGGTTGTGTGGAACTGAACTTCTCATTTCCTGAGCTTTTCTCTGAGCCAATCTAAGCTTGTTCATAATCTTATCCATAGAGGATGCTCGCCTCTTTTCCAATTTCATCTGAAATAGAAAAAACAATAATGAATAATGACAATCATGATCCGTTTGTTTTTGCTCCCTCTCTATTCTAATTCTTCTTTATTTTTAATTAAATTGATGATAATATGGTCCAAAATCCAAATAATGTATGATTTGTGTATCATAATAAAAAAAGAATAAAACTTAAATGAGCACCAAAGATATTGTCAGTACCATACTCCAATCAAAATCGACATTACATCTCAGTCACCATTACTTTTGTCTCAGTGACTTATATCAACCGCAATTTTCAAGATGAAATGTTTTGATTAGGGAACAGCATTATAATACTGTATCTAAGTTTTGTCTAATAAAAAGGCTTTTTTTGCACATATAAAAAATAGGAGGCATTCTTTAAGACATTCTAACGGACATACAGCTAACTGAGGATAACCAAATGAAACTGAGCGACGGGAAATATTTCAGTAACTCAAAAAGAAAGAAGGGTGAATTCCAAAAAGCTGAACTCCTAAATCTAAATATGTATCACGAAGAATAATCCCTATAACTATTATAATGGTTATTTTTCTTCAGATAAAATATTTTTAGCAAATTAATTATTTGGAATTGTCAAAAATAAAGTAATCACTATTCACTAGAAGTAACCTCTAGTTTCCGTATTGCTGCCTCCGCTTTTGCCTTTTGCAAGTTCTCCCATGCAGAGATTTTGGCTTCCTCACCTTTTGCCCTGGACAAACAAAAATAGCTAGCAATTTAGAAACAATACAAAGTTTGTACAAAGATTTCTATGCCAGCAAATTATAAGAGTTTCCTCAGATAAAAACGAACAGATTTAAATGATTTAAACTTTTCAACTTCCTTGTTTTAATTGTCTAGTATGGGCAACTTGAATCATAGTAGAACAGTAATACAGAGAATATTTGACAACTCCAGTACACTTGGCATTTTAATTGAATCATTTCAAGGCTATAGCTAATTCAGTAAATTCACCGCCATAAATATCACAAACCCCAATTATTTTGCCCTGGCATGAGCCACGAAGGATCGCTTCATATTGTGTAGCTCGTAGCAATTGGATAAGAATGAAGTAAAAGTGAAATATTTGACTTTACAGAGAAAACTTCAATACTTGATGGCAAATCCTTTATATCATCCCATTAGCTTCAGATTTTCAGTGCAAGTTGTCCTGAATCAGTATTTCCTTAGTTTATTAGATAAATTGAACAGAATTGACAAAAGTCAAGGTACATACTTTGAGACCGGTTTTGACGTTTCAGAAACGTCCCAAGTTGACGATTGAGTGCTTAGTTTTTCTTTTTTCCAGCTTTCGACTTGTTCTGAGCCTCTGCCATTGAATAGGGCCCTATGTTTCTTGGACCATCTTGTCACGGTAACGTGTTCATGTACCTGCACATCCCTAATATCCACTTTAGAGGAACCAACAGTCCGCAATTCTGTGACAGGCAAGGTTGATGGGGTGGAGGCAGAGAAAGAAGGCCCCAAATTAGGAGAGGAGCGTAAGCTACCCTGTGGGCTCATCTGGGTCGCCATGTCCCTCCTTGAAACAGCACGAGACACATTGGTGCCCACATCTTTGAACCCACCAAACTTATCCTCTGAGTTAGAACCAACAAGGAGAATGCAAAATCAGATTCAGATGCACAGAAGCATACTTATGGTGACACCGTTATGCATAAAATTGTTTATTACCTCACGTCATTTCAACTATCAACCAATCAATAAAGTCTAAAGAAAATCATTTGTTCCATCCATGTGACCTTATAACAAGGCCAAATGCATAGCCACAGTATGGTTACTTCGCAGAATACAATGAGTTCATTGAAAGTCAGGCCATTTGAGTTTAATTCAATTTTATCCAAGTCAATCCCTTCAGGTCACCTTTTCAACGTAATCTTTCACTATCAATCAAATTTTGCACAAATGAGGAGGGGTTGTTTGAAACAGCTCTCCAAAAACTATTGAGAATTTATGAAAATAGCTCATGACTCTCAAACTCCTTTTAAGATTATTTCAATTTGCAACAAACTTTTAAATTTATTCCATGTAAGTTTTATTGCAAAATATATAGCATAAGTAATAAAACCAAACACTTCTTAAGTTCATAGAAGAAGAACCTTGGAGGGGCATTGATGATGACTGACTCTGTATCTTAGAGCATCCGTGGACACTCGCTGAGCGTTCCATGCAAGGTTCTTTTCTCGCGGAAAGAGCTCCACCATGGCCACCGGAGCAGATTGTTATTCCATCGCCTGAAAATGGAGAACCTGCCATTAAATTCCCCCCATTCCCCACTTCAAACACTGGCGCAGCCGGCGAATACATAGAATGATATGCAACACCAGGGGGTCCAAGAGGACCGCTCTTGGACTTTGGCCTCCTCTGTGGTGCATGAAGCGAGGCCCTCCCCGTGCCATCTCCTGAAACAGGGCTGAGAATCCACCTCTCAGCATCTTCCCACTTGGACGGCAATGCTTTCCCATTGTTGAACGGCAAAACGTGCTTCCGGGTAGCACTTGCATGCAATGGAACTCGCTCCGAGCTCCATCCCTTGTGCATTGCAACTCGGTAATTGGGCGTACCAGGGCTAGGGAACGTGGCAGTGCCAGACCTTCGAGAATCAACGGAACTCTTTTTCACAGTCTGAAGGCGCGGCGAAGATCCAGAGGCATTGTTCAGATCCAGAGAAGCAGCCTTCTTCAACAAGGCTTCAGATCTTGATCTCCTGTCTTGACATTCTTAGTGGACAACGAGAAAAAGCGATAATTACGAAGGGATTATTAAAAAATAAAAACAAGCCGTTAAAAAAAAGGGAGCAAGACCTTTCAGCGGTACCTTTGAGGGCTAAAGAGAAAGAGTTTCTGGCAGAATCCAACTCCATGGGTTCTCGAATATCAGCATCGTTGTCTTTGTCTTGAACTGCAATTTGGATACGCTACAGAGCGTCAATTTCTTCTGAAATCAAAAGCCCTCGGGCGTGTTTGTAACCTTTTCCTTCCCAACAAAACAAAAAAATTAGATGGTGTATAGAGTAGTGTACCTTTAGCCTTTTTCTCTCTCTTTCTCCCTAAACGACTGTGCTTCTTCTTGTTGCGTACTGCAGACTCGTTCGGTTTTGGAGCTGGACCACTCCAGATATCGGTGTGAGCAAAATCACCCTCACGCCCTGCCAAATGCTGCTGCTGCAAAAATTTCCACAACACTGGACCAACCTCAAATCTTTTTCAACCTTAAATTCGACGTTTCAGCCTCACATCATTACACTCAAAAAACCTAACCTCATTATTCCTAAACAGTACACCAACATCAAGTACTCCTACTTCATTCTCTCACCATTATTATTATTATTATGCACAACACCACCGCACTGAATAATTTCCACTAATCATTCAGTGTTTGTAAAAGAGTATGTATATATACGGTAGAGAGTAAAGAGTAGAGTACTAACCAGCGAGATTTCGGAGATGAAAGAGTCGTGGTCGTGAGAATCAGATGCGAAGGAGCATCGATCAACGCTTGCGGACGCAGAGGAGAAGAGGCTCAAGTTCGATTCGAGAGTGAAAACCACAGAGTCGGGGCTGCTATCGCGCGCTCTCGGCCCTAGTCTCCACAAGCTTCGTTCCTGAAACCCTAACTCCGCCATTGTCGAACTACTAACTTAGCATTGGCTTTGGCTCGCTCGCATTCACATTAATCACACTCACGAGATTCGGTTTCGTCATTAGCAAAAAGAGCGTGGCAATTACATTAACAATATTAATATGGCTATTTTATCTATTATTATCACTTTTTGCATAATGCTAAGCAAAGCCACCATTTCTGTTGGAGGGCTATACTACACTAACACGAGAGAGTATGGACCATGGAAAAGGACAAGTACGGTTTTCTAGCCAAGAAAAAAAGTCTTGTGCCTACTACTACTACTATTTGCTTGTGATAGTTTCCCTATTATCTTGTTTTATGGATAATTTTAAAAATGGAAATAAAGAATAACTAGTTGATACCTTGACCGTGGTTTGGTTGGTTGCCAAATAATCATGGTCATAGGAGTCGTTGACTGGAATTGCTAGCAAAGAACAAGTACCGTCCCGCCAAATTTGATTTCCCCCTCTCACATTGTTTTTTTATCATTTATTTAAAAACAAAAACTCCTCTCAACGTACATAAATTATTATGTGATCCCCACCATCATGATTTTTAGCAATATCTATCTAATTCATAAAATGAAATCTTCAGTTATAGTATGTCACTAGAAAATTAATCAGAATTAAAAACGCGTAATGGTCTGAAATTATTTTTTTTTTTTTTTGGGAAAAATGTAAAATTATATACCCAAAAGATACAACAAACACAATACACGGGACATACCCCGGATCAACAAAAGCCCAAACAAAGGAGCAAAGAGCAGCCGGCACACTCCGGACTACACACAAAACAGGGGAAACCCGACACCAAACATAAGAGAAAAAACATATGCAAAAGGGGCAAGAGCAAAACTGCAGATGCACCTATCACATGTGTCTAATACAAATGCGATAAATGTGTGTGCCTATAAACAAGAAATTTAATCTTGTCAATTACATCTTTAACTAGAAAAGGAACATTATCAAATAATAACTTGTTTCTGGCCATCCAAATGCAATAGACTGTAATAGCCAAAACTATACACCGAAATTTGCCCAAGATGTCTGAAATGCGACATGCTTGTATTGTATACAGGAACTAGATGTGTGGGAGTGCACATGTAATGAGCGAGTCCCACTCTCTGACCTTTTATATTGTTTTTCAGAAAATTGACTGCAGCTTTGTCATATTTGTAATCTTTTTGCAGGAAAATGCATATGGCTAGATCTCATCTCGGTGTTAAGCAATATTCCATCCGGCAGGAAAAAGCTGGTCCCGGTAACTAATAATAATAATATTATTAATATGCATCAAATCATGCTTTTACAAATATTTACCGGAAAAAGCTCCTTCCACGGACAAAATTAAGAGATCCAATTCCAACTGTCGGTGCATGGCTGACCGGAAATTTGGGACCTTTTATATCAGAAAGACATAGTGAATGACGTTATATAAGCTCCGCGTAAGCGCGTCAGAGGTGAAGCTTCTCTTTCAAGTACGGTATTATTACTTATTACCATTTTTCTCCTTATTTAATTGACGTTTTTTTTTAAATAAGTAATTTATTTAATCATATTAAATCTATAAATTATTTATATTATTTTTTAAATTATATTTTATTATTTATTTTTTTTTATTAATGTTTAGAGAAAAAAACATGTTAAAAAAATTAATACATCTAAAAATTCGATAAATATTTTATAAAAAAGATAAATAAATTTCTAAAAAAAAAATTATAACTTAAGACGGAAGGAATTAGGAATAGTATCTAACCAGATACGAGTAAAAGGTAAAAAAAATACGAGTAAGAAGTAATATAATTTCATTAAATATAGTTTGTCCATTTTAAATAATAATATAAATATAAATAGAATCAAATATAAAATATAATTTATCGGGAAATTGTTGTAAAGATAGCTATAATAAAAAATAACAAATTTACATTCCATATCTCATATCATAAGTCATAAGTATTGATTAATTAAAAATAAACATAAAAAATTGGGAGAAAATCCAAAAAAAAAGAAATCTTAAATTTAACTATAAAAATATCATTTTATTGGGGGAATAAAAAGGCATATAACTAATATCGAATATCTAACATATGTTTAGCATACTTTAAGTTCCATTTAATCTTATAAGACTTGTACTTTACTGTAATTACTTTATAAGAAATCTACATGGAGCAGCTTTGTCTACACACAAGTCAGTCAAAACGGAAGAGGTCATGGCTTACTTTGAGCATAACGCAATCAAGTGTATTGATAGGACAATTGAAATGCAAGTTGCCATTTTAATTTTATTTCAGTTGATAATTTATAAAATTTCAATAATGGGGTGAAAAGACGAAATAAATAAGTTTCAACCTTACTTGTAAAATTGAGCTTTTTCTTTAAGTTGATCTTTGATATTTTTTTTATGATGATCCATATTGACACTCTTATTACTTTAATTCCCGAAATTGATAACATTACCTCTATGAAGCATTTTCAATCAAATTATTTATGCAACATGGTTTCTAACAAAGTCACAAATCACAAGAGGGTGGCTAAAGTTCTTACTACTTGCCTTCGATCTATTATGGAAGAACTTATAGGTCTTTTGTTAGGGTTGTTTTGTCCCTATCAACACCATTTTGTAACTATTAGCACACATACATGCATGTATTTTCCACAAATTACCCACTAGGTATAATTTAGTTTGTGTGTTGGTAAACATGAAATTGTGAGGAGTGAAAGTAAAAAACGATTAAAAGAAAGAAAAGTTGAAAAGTAATTGTGATGGTAGAGATGAAAATAATCGTCTACTATATACATTTTACTCCAAATTTGATATGAAAAACAATGAAAGTAAAAGTAACACGAGAGAAAGGGACATTAAAAAATTGTCAGACTAATCATCTTCGTGTCTCTTCCTAAATTGTCGTGTCCAGATTATACGATTATCAGTTAAAATGTGCATTTGCATACTCGATCGATTTTATTGATTTCTCTCCCATTTTTATTTATTCAAATCGCTCCCTAATTCTTACATTTATATAATAATAATAATAATAATAATAATAATAATTATTATTATTATTATAAATAATATTAATTAAATAATAATAATAAATATTTTCTTTTCTATTCTTACCAACTAAATAACTTTAATTCAAATATTTATTCTCTTTTCTCCTTTATTTTATTTCAATAAAACAATTTAACTTTCCACCATCTTTTTATTCTATTTCACTTATTTTCATTCATTTTATTTTTTTCACGCTTCAATTTCTTTTATTTTCTCACAAACAAACATGATATTAAGCTTCATTATAGTTTTCATTTCTAAATTTAGTAGTTTATATAAAGTAAAAGGTCTCCAAGATCAAACTATGATGAGAAAACTCTTTCCTAATAACTTTTTAATTTTCATGAAAATATTAAATTAAGGCAATGATATGAAGTAATCTCATACTTTATTGCAATCATTTGTAATTTTTTTACACACTATTTAAGTAGACAGTTTTTTATTTTATTTTATGTATACATATAAATACATGTAAAAATGTTTTTTTGTCTTTAATCATCTCAACATTTGGAAAAATATAGGGTAAATAATCATTTTCATTAGTGAATGTGTAGAGTGATGATAAATCCGTCTCTGAAAGATGAAAATCTAAATTTTTTTCACCAAAAGTGTAAAAAGTGCAACAAATTCATCATTATGTTATTTTTTGTATGTTACCATTAATGAATGTGCTTACGTGGCACAGAGGGACAAAAATGTCATAAAATGATTGTAAACATTACTGCTGACTAGATTTTGGACGAAAATATCAGTAAGTTACCATTTGACTAAAATGTCAATAATTTTCTATTGGACCTAAATGTCGATAAGTTATCATTGGACTAAAATGTTACTAATTTTCAATTGGACCAAAATGTCATTAATTTTTCATTGGACCAAAATGGTAGAAATTTTTTTGGTTAAAAAGATCAATACATTTTCATTAGATCAAAATGTCATTAAGGGTAAATATTTTTTTTTTATCATTACAAGCATCATAATAATAATAGAATAATCACTTAAAATAGGAAATCAAACATACGTTAAAAAAAACATAATAATAATCATAATATTGATTAATAATCATAATTTGTCTGTCACAATAGAAATTATCCAAAATAAACATTCTACCAATGTATCAAAATAAATATTGTAACAATGTATTACTAATTTCAAATTTATCCAAATTATAATAATTATTCATAATATATTATAAATAAAAGACAACAATATTTCATATTTCACTTCTTCAGCGGGGCAATAATATGAAATATTTTAACTAATTATTATTGTCCCGCTACTAAGATTGGAAGAAGTGAAATATGAAATATTATTGTCTTTTATTTATAATATATTGTGAATAATTATTATAATTTGGATAAATTTGTAATTAGTAATACATTGTTACAATATTTATTTTAGTACATTGGTAGAATATTTATTTTGGATAATTTTTATTGTAACAGACAAATTATGGTTATTATTATATTTTTTAACTTATATTTGTTTTTCTATTTTTTAAGTGATTATTATATTCTTATTATTATGATTGTAATGATAAAAAAAAATATCTTTAATGATATTTTAGTCCAATAAAAATATATTGAACTTTTTTATCAAAAAAAAAAATTAATAACATTTTGGTCCAATAAATTTTTTTTTGACATTTTGGTCCAATTAAATTTTCATATTTCAGAAACGAATTTATTAACGTTTTACACGTTAAAAAACGAAAATGACAATTTACTAAAAAAATTATAACAAAAGTAAACCCCTTAAACCAAACCTGAAGCGGAAGAAAAAGGGGTTTAGGTCAAGGTTGTCAGAGAGAAGAGAATCAATGGAAGACGGTGAGATTGAAGAGGGATCAATAGGCGGTGTAGAGGAAGAGGAACAATCACCAGAGCCGCACAAGTCGGAGGAATCGCCCTACGAAATGTTGCGCAACAGCAAGGCCTCCGTAGAGAACATTGTCGCTGATATGCTCTCCATTAAAAAAGAGGGTAAACCCAAGCAACTCCTTCGAGATCTCGTTACTCAGATGTTCCTACATTTCGTCGCTCTCCGCCAGGTACTCTACTCAATTCTTCCACTCTCCTTTTCTTATTTAGGGTTTGTAACTCTCTCTACTTTTGTTTTTAGGCAAATCGCAGTATTTTGCTGGAGGAAGATCGCGTGAAAACCGAAACGGAGCGTGCCAAGGCGCCGGTGGATTTCACGACGCTGCAGCTTCACAACCTCATGTACGAGAAAAGCCACTACGTTAAGGCGATCAAGGCCTGCAAAGACTTCAAGTCCAAATATCCTGACATTGACCTTGTTCCTGAGGAGGAGTTTTTCCGCGACGCTCCTCAAGATATCCAGGACTCTGTCTTGTCCAACGACGCCGCGCACAATCTCATGCTCAGAAGGCTCAATTTCGAGCTATTCCAGGTGCTATACAATATTATTCTCTTGCATAAAATTTAACCTAGGGAATTTGCCTCACATTTGCAATTAGGTTGATCGAAAGATTTAGTTGATGAAATAGAAATAAGTGTGCGTTATGATTATTATATATTTTCTTATTACATTGGCTTCTAGCAAAAGTTTATGCAGTGTCACTAGTGTGCCTCTGCCCTCAATATAAGTTTTGCATTGATAAGCTAGAAGCAAGGTTTTTAAATTATGATTGCGGTTTCATAGCAATCCTTGATATTGTGGGAAATTGCGGATAAATGATGCCATAAAGACCCCCAAAACATTGATGTTGTGTCTGAAACCGTGGTTGCTGACCGATTTTTAAAACCTTGGCTAGAAGTTAATGCTCTTATAGTGAAAAGGGATTGTAGGATAAACACAAGGGAGGCTTTTGTTGCTGCATCTCTGTGTTTTTGGAGACATGTTTGGATTTGATTCTCATTTTATTTGGAAGCGTGTATGTTGTGCTTACCTGTTAAATGAGTGTCGTCATATAAATTTTGTGAATCTTTTAAATAAGCATCTTGTGTCATAAGATAAGCTAAATAACCTGTAAACAATTTCTTCCAAACACATCCTAAAAATGAAATAGAGATGAAACAAATAAAGCAGAAAGAAATAGGAATGGTAGAAGGATAAAAGAAATAGAGTGAAAAAAGTACATTGGTTGGCTGAAAAGAAATAAGAAGGAAAGTGTTAAAGAAATTTCTCTCTGCTTGTTTGGATGAGTGGAAGAGTAAGTAGAAATAAATAAATAAATCAAATAAAAAACGTTTTTAATAATAATATTTTATTTTTTTCTTAGCATCAAATGATTTATATTTTTATGTTATAAAAAATAAACAAAAAAAGCAAATAAAAATTAGGCTTCCTCTTAATTTCACCACAACTTAAGGGCGAAGTGTTTTTATTATAGCATCACTATTAAAATTACGTCCTTCATTTTTTCCTCTCAAGCAAATAATGAAAGTTTTGTTATTTGTATCCTATTGCCTTCCTCTCCATTTTCTTCTCTATTTTCACTCATGACTCATCTGAACATATGGTTAGATTTGGAAAATTCTTTCATGGGTTCATTTATCTATTATTATTGCTTTAATAACCTGCCTTATTTGAATTTTGTTGCAAATAGCACAAGATATGCTTACAATTATTATTTGCAATTTTGTATCAGCGCAAAGAACTTTGCAAACTTCATGAGAAATTGGAACAACAAAAGAAAATCCTTTTGGAGACTATTGCAAACCGAAAGAAGTTCCTGACTAGTCTCCCTTCACATCTAAAGTCACTTAAGAAAGCCTCCTTGCCTGTACAAAACCAGCTAGGGCTTCATCGTACAAAGAGATTAAAGCAGCATCATTCAGCAGAGTTGCTTCCTCCAGCTCTTTATGTGATTTACTCACAGCTGTTGGCTCAAAAGGAGGCCTTTGGAGAACCCATTGATCTGGAGATTATAGGAAGCCTGAAGGATGCTCAAGGTTTTGCTCGTCAACAAGCTCACAAGGACACTGGTAATTTAAACCAATGGTAGATTGATAGATTTTGAAATTTATTGTTTGTTTTAATACTAACATGTAACTCGGGATAAAAGTAAAGGAAGTTTATTACCAGTATTGAAGTACTGCCATCTGTCATGTTTATTAATAGTCTTCGGTTCATGTTTCTTTGGCATGTGACTGACATGGATTTTGAATATCTATACCAAGTTCAAATTAATTTGTTATTTTTTCCACACCAGAATGGTAAACTTAAGGATTCACTACAATGTTTAATTACTCAGACATTTTGACTACGGTGGAGAGTTCCAAATTGGAAGATGATGCTCCTGATGAAGAAGAAGATGGTCAGAGACGGAGAAAAAGGCCAAGGAGGGTTCAGGCCAAGGAGAGCCTTGACCAGGGGGGAATATATCAAGTTCACCCACTAAAAATCATTATCCATGTGTACGAAGATGAGGCTTCTGGTCCTAAATCTGCAAAACTCATTACACTAATGTTCGAGTACTTGGTGAAGTTGAATGTTGTGTGTGTTGGAATAGAAGGATCTAATGAAGGTCCAGAGAATGACATCTTATGCAATTTATTCCCTAATGATACGGGACTTGAGCTTCCTCACCAGGTTTTGGTGTCTTCTTTACACAGTTATTGGCATTTTTTTTCTCCATGTCATTTGTCTATTATCTAATTTATTATTTATATGCCATTTATTTCTATTTGAATGGTGTTGCAGTCAGCCAAACTCTTTGTTCAAGATGCTATAACATTCAATACTCAAAGAGCTTCACGTCCTTACAAATGGGCTCAGCATCTGGCAGGGATTGATTTCTTGCCTGAGATGTCTCCCTTGCTTCTTACTGACAACAGTGGAGCAGCCAAGAATGAAAATGTTATATCTGGTCTTTCACTATATCGCCAGCAGAACCGAGTACCGACAGTTCTGCAGAGAATTCGTGCAAGAAGAAAAGCTCAATTGGCCCTTCTGTGAGTCACTGTTTTAGTATGTTTGCAGTTTTAAACTGTGAATGGCCTTTCTTGATATTCAAATATTCAATTGAAAAAAAAAACATAATTTGATAAACTGAAAATTTGCTAGTGGGCCTTGCTTTGGTTGTGTTGTTATTGCATCATAGTATTGTTTCTTTGTTTGCCTCCCATTGTGAATTCTGGTTGTACATATCCTGAATTTAGTAAAATTTCATTCTATTTTCGAGAATCTCTGGTTATCTTGCTTACTAATGTGGTTGAGCACACTTCAGTTCAGATTTGTTGAGTTCTTTCACTGGCTTACAGGGAACAGCTAGAATCTCTCACTAAGCTAGAGTGGCCTCGTTTGCCCTGCAAAAGTGTTCCATGGGCTTTACACACTCCTTTGTGCAATTTGGACAGTTGGTCACCTGTAAGACTTCCTCCTGTACCTAGAGAGTCCTCATCTCCTGCTGTCATAGATAAAGAGCATATTCAGGAACCAATGGATGCTGATGTAATTGAACGATCTGGTGCCACAAAAGTAGAACTAGAGAGTATAACAGAAGATGGGGAGCTTCCAACGTTGCTTCCTAAAGTGTCTAAGCTTGGCCTTTCCGCACAACTGAACTTAATTTCAAAAAGTATCATTCCTCCACTCAATAAAATCAGGTCACAAAGTTTCAAAAAGATTGATGATAGTTCTGATTTCTTGCTGGATATTGAAAGTGATCTTGATGAGCCGGCACAGATTGAACAAGAACATGAAAAATCCTATTATCATGCCAGAAAGTCTGTTTCATGGATGAATTACGGGCTCAAGGAATTTCGCTTAGTTCTTTGCAGAAAAATCTGTGCAGATGAGAGCAATTTGAATTTAGAAGCCAAGGTAAATAAAACCCTCTCCTTTATCTAAGTTGAATTCAGCAATCTGTTGGCATTTTCATCTAGACTTTTAATTTTTGACAGATCCAGATCAGTATGGAATATCCTCTAAGGCCTCCCCTTTTTCTATTGAGCATTAGTTGTATATCTTCTGGGGAAAACCATGATGAGACAGGATCAGAGTGGTACAATGAACTTAGGGCAATGGAAGCAGAGGTGAGTAACTGATCACTCAAGATGTTACTGCGGTAAAATTATTAGTGGATATGATTCTTGGAGGAATGGGAATCATGAGATGGTAATACATTTCAATAATTTAGCTTCTTAGAACCACAGGTCAGTATATGTTTGTGATAGAAAATTGTGACCCATCTCTGCATCATGCACATGTACCTATTTACTTGATTTTCTCCTACTCATGGTGCCTATTTGTGCTTCCCTTTCTAAATTGTAGGTCAATCTACACTTACTAAAGATGTTACCTGTCAATCAACAAAATTATGTATTGGCTCATCAAGTGAGTTGTCTTGCTATGTTGTTCGACTATTATTTGGATGAGGCATCCCCATCATCTGAAAGGACAAATTGTACTTCCGTGGTTGATGTTGGCTTATGCAAGCCTGTTACTGGTCGATTCCTGGGTAGATCTTTTAGAGGAAGGGATCGCAGGAAGATGATCTCATGGAAAGACATGAAACTTAATTCCAGCTGTACCTAATAGTGGTAGGTTCCTGTCTGGATCTTCCAGAGGGTAGGATCAAATTGATCTTATGTGAAGATACCCCTCCAAATTGTCCCAAGCAGTAATGTTCAGCTGTGGAGGTGACAAATGGATGCTATGGAATATGGTATCGCAAGGATAATGACATTGTACCTCTGTAATATGCGTTGAGCCAACCGTGCAACTTCATTGTTCTCGACTTTACAACCAAAAAACTGGCTGGGATACTATGATAGATTTTGAAGGGGTCATTTTTGGTGTTCTTTGTTATTATGATTTAATTTCTGGCAAATGCAGCTAGTTGGGTTCCAATATAGGAGCAGGCATCATGGGTGGAATTTAAGAGATATATTACTGAGGTCTCCTGCATAATTGTAGACTTGTAGTATTTTCTTTTATTGTTCATACTTAATTCTTTCCATTCTGAATCCGAGATTCCCTAGCAAAGACGAGATGATTTCCTGTCAGCAGAATTTTTAAGAATAAAAGACATTATTACAACTAGTAGGTTGTATTGTATGTTACTGCAACACTTCTTTTTTGCACTAGGATTGTACTTATGATTTATTGTCTTGGGAGCTCACAATTTGAGCTTGATTATACTACACAGCGCAGGGTGATAAATAGGGAGTAAGGAAAACGTAATAAAATTAGGGATTAAATTGATGCATATTAAAGTAAAAGACCAAGCTGACTAATAGTTATTATAGTTAGGAGCGAAATGAACAAGTCTTTAATATTAGAGGATAAAATTGATAAATCGTTGACTTTAGAGCTTAAAATGACTTGACAGATAACTATTTCAATTTTTTTTATAAATTCAAGAAAATAATTTCAAAGTTTTTTTTTTCTTTTACTTGTTAGGTACGGTTACTGCCACACAGTACACGTTCGTATATCTATCTGGAGGACACTAACCGTATTTTAGGTAACACGGGTGATCCAAGAAGCAGCTAATAATGATTTTTTTACGTGATTTTGTCCTGGATCCCAATGCTGAAGAAACACCCACTAATTTGGTTTACTTAATTATCTCATCCACCTAGAGAACATGTAAGATACGCTCTCCTAGAGAATTGAAAAGGTATCTGACTCTTCATTCACTGATGGAAATGATAAAATGGGAGGTAGCGTAACTCCAAAGTCACTGGTCTAAACTACTGTTAATATAGTGCTTATTTTAGACACACAATCTCACCGAATCAAATTCAGCGAAAATGCTATACTGCATAAGAAGATTGTCTAGCCAATGATGGCAAGAAATTGGACGTGTGCTGAAACATATTTTCATGGTACTATGATACCCTCCCTAACATGTGTCCAAAAGAGAAGTAAGACGTGAAAGTTTTCGAGTGCTAATCTAAAAACTACTACAGCCTCAATCTACAACAGAACACGTTTTTATAATTATGTACATATATTTTAACGCTGCAACCATAGTCCAATATTCACTCTACCACGGACCAGTTTGTGTTCGTCTTAGGCATCTTCTCTTCACTTCTCTGTGCAAATTCATCATTTCCTTAACCTGCAACACAATGCCAGGAACTTCAGTACTAAGGTGACATCAATTTGTAACCCCTTACATGATAAAGTTTGAATCGGTAAGTCCTAGCATATATTACAGTAACAACTAACAACTGCTTTCAAGTATCACATTCTTTTACAGGAAGAACAGAGATACAATCTAATGCATTACATGTTAAATGTTTGAATGTAAAGAAGCAACACAAGTGCAGAACAATATTAACAGAAACTTTCAAGCAAAATCCTCCGTATATATATCTAGTGCATTGAAGTGGAAGTAGTGGGTTTGAATTTGAAAATCCCATGTTTTAGCTTCGTATGATTTGGAACGAGTGCAAATAGTCCTAACATATACACAACGAAGAAGATAAGAAAAAATTCATAAAAAAAGAACTTACCAATACGACATGCTAGTTCATAATCACTCTTACCGTACTCATCAACAGAATTCCAAATTGAGGCCTAAACAGACTAATATGATGAAAAATTAGAATCATGTGATAGTTGGATATAGATATCCAACAAGGAAAATAAAACACAAGTTTACCCACCCCCAAAATATCCGAACTGGTAACACAGGTTAATCCTTTTTATTTGACATAATACATAGAAACTGATCTGTGAACTCGTTTATATGGTTGAAAATGAGCTCAAAAAACATAGTGCATTAACATTGGATTGTTATTGTCTCTTTCTCTTCTGTAGCCTTTCATGTAATATCAATGTAAGATTGATGATTACTTGTTGAACAGGATTTTCAGTTCGGTTACATAACTTTAAAACATATTTCTTACTAGGTTTGGTTATAAAATCATCACCAAATCAATTCAACAGCCATCAAGGAAGTACAAGACAGAAGAAAAAACATGTCTCGAGAGACAAAGGCTCATGACTACAGAAAAGTGCTACCAATGCCATCCTTACAGAAAATACATTGATAGTCAGATACAAATGAACTTCAACATCAACACCAACAGCACCTTTAACCCAAATTAATTGAGATCGATGGTAAATAAACCCAATGATAAATCGGAAATAAGACAAAGAAAGAGAAAGGGAGATGGGAAGAAAAAGGAAAAATACGCTAAAATAAAAGAAAGATGAAAGGAGAAGTGGAGAAATGAAGAGGAAAAGAACTAAAAAAAAAGGAATGACTGGAACATAGACATACTAATGGATTTAACCCTCCATCAAGCTTATAGTTTTTCTTCACTTTGTCCTAAGACACACCGTCCACCAATCTATATCCCACTCTATTAGGTCTTGTTTAACTACCTTTCCCCAACTGTGTTTCGGTCAACCTCTACCTCTTTGTGTCGAGCTCTTGGTAATAAACTCTTGTTCTAATAGGAACATCCAGCGATCCTCTCATAACGTGCCCAAACCATCTCAATCTATGCTTCCTCATCTTTTCACACACCAGAACTACTGCTACCTTTCGTCAAATATCCTCATTTCTTATCTTATCCATCTTCGTATAACAGTCAGATACAAATGAACTTAAATACTTATTTTAATAATTGATGGCATGACAAAATTAATGAAAGAACCTAAATTAGGCAGTCGTTCAAAGCAGGTATATCATCGTTATGCACCAAACCAACCACCTCATTCATCACCACATATTGAACATGACAAGCACACCAACTTGTGCTGATTGGCATAGCTTATGACCAAATATCGTCTTCAGAATGACCTTTTTCAAATCCTCCATTGGTTGGAGTATAATTTTTGTGGGAAAAAATGGCCTTAGTTGAGGATTGGCAAATAGTATGTAATTATGTGTGGAAAACTAAACCATGATTCATGATTTATTAACCAATTTTGACATGAAGTGGTGCATAAGGTTATGGTTCTTGATCTTATGAAAAGTAGACACTTGTATATAATTAAGGTCAATGCCAAATACTTAGCAATGACTGATGAAAAATAAAAAGAAGCAAAAGGACTGCTGTATAAGAAAGAAACAAAACAAAAGTCCAGCTTACTTGATTTTTCTGAATTTCCATAATTTCTGCCTGCAGTACCCAAATAAATATCGATTAGGGAAAAATTTAATGTGAGTGAACTTAAGCTATAAATTCATGTACATGTGTGTGCCTGCATCTGTATGTCACATTTGGTAATAGCCAAAATTACCTGTTTTTTCTGAAGTTCTTGGTTCTCCTCTTTTAACTTTGCAACTTCTACTTCTAATTCCATGGTATAAGCCTGGAATAAATGAAAATAAAAATGTTAGACTGAGCTTACAGCAGATAACTACGTACATTTTACAAAATTTCCACCTGCACTTCCTTCCCACGTCATGCCTCCAGTCCCTACTAAAATCCATTTACAAGGCAAGGTAATACATATTTACTTATGAAATATGCTTCTGTGTATTTTATGATGGTCCAACTGTTAGTGATGTTCCCAATCAGTTGTTCAATTACCATGTATAACCTGGATCTTTACAACTTCTCATGACTGTAACTTTTCTCTCCCTTCTTTTACTGTGCTACTGGAAGTAAAATCTACAGTCTGCAACAGCAGGCATTCGATTATCTGAGGCCAGTAGATGGAGGTCGCAAGACCAAAGATGAGTTACAAACAAACACGAGCTTCCATTCACTTTGGTAAAAGGAGACTAACTGACTGAGGAAGTATTTGGAAGAGCTTCTATCGAGCTTATTTAGGCTCATCTTATCATTAAGTATTTAAACCGAAAATTAAAGGTGTTTGATTAAGCATGTGAAAGTAGCTTATGACTGTCTTAAAGCTCTTATGTTGGCTGAAACTCATCAAAATAAGCTAATTGAATTAAGCCCTTATGACATAGCCTCTTATATGACAAGCTTTTAATTAAATTGTTTAGTCAAACATGCCTATATACAACAAGATAAAAGCAATTGCATCAATCAGACAGTCACTTGATGTTCATATGTTCTAACTAGAGAAGTTAAATTTGTATTCTTCCATCCAAGTAAGTGTTCATTTGAATAAGCAAATGCTAGAAAAGTACGATTGCTAACTTAAGGATAATAGAACAAAAAATCACCTGTTTGCGAGCCCGCGACCTGGCAGCTGACTCTCTATTCTTTATCATCCTTCTCTGCCTCCTCTCAATCACCTTCTCCACAGCTCCCCCGTTCTTCCTTCCACGCAGACCGCCGTTAAAGACATAAGGAACTGGCGACACAGACGAGGTATCGCCATTGCTCTTCCCAATCCTATCACCGGAGGACAGCTGGTTAGCAGCAGGAGAGCCAGTAGCTACATGAACAGATCCAGGTGCCAAACCAACCATACCAATCCCTCCACCTTGCACACTCAAACCCTGATCACCAAGCCCCACAACCCCACCCCTCATTCCCTGAGGCATCTGAGCAGCTGCATAAGACATAGCACTCTGCTTAGGAAATATCTGCTGCTGCTGCTGCTGCTGTTGTTGCTGATTCTGATGCTGATGCTGATGCTGAGACTGTGGACTCTGCATCTGTGGCTGCTGATTGGATGTTCTCACCCCATTAACATTCAAAGGCAAGTTAGCAGAAGGCTGAAAACCCACCAGCGGATCATTGTTCAACCGGTTACCCATCAAACCGGTAGCAGCAGCAACATTGTTCCTCTGCTGAAACCCCAACCCCAAACCATTATTATTCCCAACGCGAGACAGATCTACCAAAACGCTGTCGTTTGGTTTGACATCTTCTCTAACAACACCAGCTCTGACCAAAAACTCCTCCAACGTCACCTCTCCCAGCGTGGGCTGCCTCTGAGTCTGGGCCAAGTTGGGCCCACCGTGGTCCTTCGAAATGTCCTTCCAAACCTCATCAACGGTCTTCTGGCTTAGGGTCCGCGGCAGTGTCAGCGACCCCTGCCGCTGCAAAGGGCTGACGCCGGCGCCGCCGTCATCGGTGGCCACGCCCGCCGACGCCATTGTCTGAACCTCCTCCGCGGTCCAAATATTCTTCAGCAACTCGTCCATGTTCATGGACCCAAAGTCCTTCCCCGAACCTCCCGTGCTGTTCATGAACTCGTCGAACGTCAGCGAGTACACCGAAGGCTGCCGCGTCAGCGAGAAGTTGCCCGCCTGTCTCCCTCCGCCGCCGTCGCCGCCGCCGCCGGTGGCCTCGTTTCCAAAGCTCTTGAAATTCATGCCCGGAAATCTGAGCAAGCAAACGCAATCTCAACCTGATCCAAAGCCAAATCTCAATCCCTCCACTCCTTAGTTCCAAAACTAACACTAATATCTGATTTTTAATCTTCTACCAAGAAATTCAGAAAACCATAGATTATGCTACAAAGTACAAACTATTTACATCCAAATTAAAACCTAACAAAAAACAAAAGAACTAAGTTAAGCTGAGGTTGCAAGAATTATGTCCTAAACTTACATTTTGTTTTGGTAACCTCTTTTATCTATATAGCGGTTGAACAAGTAAAAATTAATTCAAACTTTGACAGTATTAATATGAAACAGTCCTAATAAAAACATGAGTTGAGTTGAGATCCTCCTAATTGAAATAGTTTGAATTTGAACCCTATCATACTACTAGCCAAGGATTCATGGTAAGATGATATTCGTGACCTAACGCTCCTCCTAGTTAAGACAATTTCTTCGTGTGCGTTTGTAAGGGGGAAATATATGTATAAAAAAAAGATGGAAATAACTAACGGGAGAATAAGAATTGAAGGAGAAATCTGAAGGGAGGGAGAGGATTTAGTTACCTTAGGACGGTTTGTTTGGTATTTATTTGGATGTTACTTAGGTATTCCTGATTTGGTATGATTTTGGTGTCTGATGAGAGTTGAGAGTTGGTTGGCTGCGTTCCTCCTTGCTCGGTTTCTAAGGGCGTGGTGGATGCGACAAGTGTCCTAATGTCTGTTCACACTAACAATCCCTTTTCGTTTTCGCTTTTCAACACAGGAACTAACTACATTTTACAGTAGTATTTTTTTTCTTTTATAAGATGCTACTTGTTACTGTAGCATGTAAGTCGATTTAAATAAGATATTCAATTCAATCAAAAAATATATTTTGGATTAGGTTTAGTAAAGTTTGAATATTTTTTTGTTAAACCCTAACAGAATTTATTTGATCAATGACAAACTGGATTAGGTCAAGTTAATCGAGTAAAAGAAAACTTGAACATTGTTTTAAACTTTCTTAAAGACTTGTAATAAATATATATATATATATATATATATATATATATATATAATTAAAAAATATCAAGTTAACAAGTTGGATCAGTAAGTTTTCAAATTTAAAGTTGAAAAGTCATTACATGAACGAAAAACTGCTAAATTTAAACGATTTAAACTACAACATCAAAATGTAAACCAATATGTTCATATCAAGTTGGTAAGTTACTTAAATAAGTACACATTCTTCAATTGTTAAATATCTGTTTCTTCCAAAATATTTAGTGAACACTTTAGAAAAACTAATCTATTGATGTAAATATTAGATTTCCTCTTTTAAAAGAAAATCTTTTTATTCTTCCTCTCAAAAAAAAAACCGCCTCTAAAAAAACAAAATCTTTTTAAATTTTAATGCAATGTCAACTAATTGCGTTTAATTAATATATTTAAAAATACTACTATTTATCGATTGTTAAGGATTTTATTAGTTCATAGTTTTCTAATCAAATTTCAAATATTATGTTAATCAGATATCATAATAATCTTTTATTTCCATTGTAAAATTGTAGGCAATACATTCTATTGATACAGCTCTTATTATAATTATAACTTTGCCATCATATTTTAACTTTTTTTAATTTTATTTTAGTTTTGTTTCAAGAAATGCTTCTTGATTTTTTTCCCCCTAAAAGTAAACTCACTTGATTTCTTTTTCAAATTTTGCCGAAAGTAAAGGATTTTGTCTCTATGAAAACAGAGATTAACTTTTAATACTATCATGTAAATATTATTTATTAAAAAGTTAATAAGTTTATAATTTATGATATATTTAATTATTCAATTATAATTCTATTTAGTTATTTTAAATAACAATAATATAAATTTATTTTCAATCTTTAAAATATATTTCTTGCTTTAAAAAATAAAATATGGAAACACAAATACGACATACTATTGTGATTCAATTTTATGTTATTATATAATGTAAGCACTTTGCACACGCAGTGACTAAAATTAAAATAGTTTGACTGTATGAGATATTATTAACTAATATTTTAATGATGCTAATTAATAAATACTTTGTCTTAAAAATCATAAAAATACACTAATATCAGTAAATGCTATGTTTTCTATGAAAAAATTAAACAATGATAATAAATCTACTTAAAATATTAATCTAAGTATCTAACAACATTAAAGTGTTTGAATTTTGAAATACACTATTCTCATTATTTATACTACTAGTTTAATAATCAATTTTAATAAATATACTTTAAAGTTAAAAATATTTATATTCATTAAAATGGATCTAGAATTTTATTTTAATCGGTATTTCTAAAGCAGGCGTTGTCTAAATATTACTATTATTATTAGGGTTTAATAATAAAGTAGTATAATAGTATTATGAGAAAGACATAATAATGGAGGTTGCAGACTGCCGACTTGAGACGTGTACCAATGAAAAAGGATAGTGTGTGATGTGACACCAACCAATAGAATTGCGCTTTCTGGGAGAATCTCAGCCGTACACGTTTCTATTAAAGGTGTGGTCAGCAATCCCTGCTTTCTTACACTAAACACTGTCCTTCAACCCAAATTCAAAAAATGAAATAAAGTGCGTGACCGTAAGACTTTGTTTGCTATCTCGGAGAAAAAAGAATATTTATCTATCATAAAAGTTGTGAAAGAAACTACAGGGGGTAAAGGATAAGGAAATTAATTATCATATGATAAAATAAATAATGTTTTGTATTTACTTTATTTTATTATAAAAACACTTATACATGGGGAAAAATTTGACAAAATTTCTGGAAAAAAGGTTTTTTTTTCTTCTTATTTTTATATCTCACGATTAAAAACATATAAAAAAATGTAGATTACTAGTCTAAAAGAATGTATACCCCAGGTCCAAACCTCATCCTTAGTGAAATGAAATCTTACCATTTTTTTCTACTTTATATTGCTGATAAATTACAGTTTATGCGGATTTATTGAGAAATTTTACATGATGACGCATTGGCTCATAGGAATTGAATGAGAAAATGATTAATAATAACAAAATTTTATGTGATTCGTGTTCTTGAGATTTTCATTCTAAATTGCATGATTTTATTTAATTATTTGAGTTTGCCGGTGTAAAAAAAACATGAACAAGAAAATATGACAATATTTGAGTATAAGATAAGTGGTTTTTCACCAACAAAGACTCAAAATGAGACAATTTAGTGGATCTAATAATTCTTTCTCGGTGTCTTTATTAATTCTATGATCGGTGTACTTGTTGCGATCATAGTATGTTTTAAGCTTAATGCTTAATTGTTTGTACAATTGGTACATATGTTGGGATCAATTTTTGGTGTCGTTGTCGAGGATCAAACCGATTTAGCACGTGATAGGAGAGAATACTCACCATTGTACTGTACCAACGGGTGAAATGAAATCTTACCCATATCTTTTTATTTTCTTCTATTTTATGTTGTATTCCTAATTGATATGCTAATTAGTTTTTCTTTCCATCCAAATTTAATAATGAAAAAAGGAGGGACACTAACAAGGTTTGCAAAAATTGTATTATGCTAAATTATATTTTCTCTCTTAAAAAAATTGTTGAATAAGTGTATGTTTGAGGACATATCATTTAAAAATAATAATTCTTAAATTATCACATAAATTTCTTGATGACAAATTATTATGAATCTTAAAAAAATTAATATTTTCCTTTAAAAATGGAGATTACTAAATCATGTTTTACCTCTAATAATTAAGTCTTTTTAAGAAAATGCAACTATTTGTTTTCTATATGATAATGAAATTATTTTTGAATTTTTTTCTTTTTTTTTCTTTTTACCCTTCAATATGTGTGTGTGTATTCAACCCATTATTTGTTTAAAGAGATAATAAAACCAAAAAGAGAAAAAAAATTAAACTTCAAAATAAAGAGGAAAGATCTTTTGAGTACTACCAGGACCAGGAGTGGGACTAGGAGGGATTAAATAACTCCTTAAAAAAAAAATTATTTGGCAATTTTTTCATATTTTTTTAACCAAACAACAAAATAAAAAAATTAAAGCCTTTCTTTCTAATTCAGACAAACAGGATGAGACCCTGCAGGCAGCAAGCCACATGAGATCTTTATCAGGCAATGCATGGGTCCAAATGTCCGCATCTCCGTTTAATGCACGTGAAAGCTTTTTGCAAACAAAAAACAAATATTTTTCTAAGAAAAAAAACACAAAAACATACAACAAAGAGAGCAAAAGAATTAAAATGACTGACTGTTGAGGACCACCCTGAAAGTTTGATATTTTACTATTTTAAACAAGCATGAAAGTTTGAAAATTTTCTATTTTAATACTTCCATTATTATTATTATTATAAAGTGATTCGTATTATTATGCTCATTTCCACAAATATATTTTAATAAACACAGGTTATATCATTAAATAATTAATAACAATAAACAATGATATATAACTGTATATTTATCATGAGTTCGTCTATTTATTAAATTAATCTTAGAATTGTGTTCTTAATATTTTTAAAAATTACATTATTTATAGTAATAATAATATATTGTCGTCATACCGTTATGTTTGGTGCAGTATACAGGTGGGACACTTTGAAAATCTTAAAATAATTAATAATTTCGCCCATCATGTCACGAAGATGTTTATATACAAGACTTTTTTATCTTTTTTATATATAGATAAGGGCGATCTATAAATTTTGAAATTCAATGATCATTTTCTTCGGTTCAAATGATTTTTCTTTTATTGGAATGTTTCAAAGCTGAAAATGATATATGAATTCTTTGGGTAATACGTGTCGAATAAGAGTTGTCCATTATCTTTGTAGTTAGACTCAGATCCAATCCAAACTCGAGACTAAAATACAAAATGATTACGAATGGCTAAGGGTCAAATTAAGTGCAACGGTTTTTGGCTCTCTGCATAATAATATATGGTCCACTAAACATTATGTTGCAAATTAATTGGAAGGTATATTTTCATTTCTGTACCCACTCTTAGTACATGCTCATCCCGAACAATCCTGTATCATTTCTCACGCGTGTCTATTCATCCCTATCCATCATAGTGGTGAATTGTTTTTTTACGTACATTTCCAACATTATTTGAAAAGAAAAATAAAGCATCTTTATATGTAAGAAATATAAAGCATAACCACACATGGTCTGATTTTTTCTTAGGGTTTAACTTAATTTAATAATGATGTTTCCTGTTATAAGAAAATGATGTCTCCATTTTTGCTTTCATTGATTAAACAACTAGATGATATTGTGCCTTCTTCAACTTAACAATAGGTTGTGGTGGATTTCTAATTTTGTGCCGCTAGCTGTGCCTAATTCAATTCAATTTAAATATTACTGTAAAAAAACAAAACACATTATTTAATATAGGTATCGAGGCATTTGACTTTTGAAATTTTTGGACCCGATTTTAACTTTTGTGTGTGTGTGTGTGTGCGCGTGATACACGAACACGTAATATTATAATTGTCGTTAAAATTTATAGTACCTAGTGATAGAATATAATAACTCGTAACATCAAATTCAAGCGACATTGAGTGATTAACTTAATATTTTTAATTAAAATAAAATTTAATGTATCGTTTATATGTATAAACGAGCAAAAAATATGTTGAAACAAATTAAATTAAAACAAAACAAAAATAATTCCACTTATATCTTCTCTATAATTAACACAAGAGTCTATGATACATAATTATCAACACATGCCTGCAAACCTACTTCTTACCTAGAATTAACAACAAGGAGATAAGGATTTCCTGATTCTTGCAGTCAAACAATTAAGCTAAACTAGTTGTCAATAACCTCATCCACGCAAATTTTAATATTTTATATCCACTTCTATCGTTAGTCCACTCTCAAATTAAAGAAGTGGGTTTTGAGATATTTTTGCTCCACACGTCTGAAAAATTCCAATTCACAACTATTTTCTAAATGCATAAGATCATCAGTCAAAATTATTTATCTTCAAAGCCTTTGTTTTAAACTCAGTCCACACCACCATCTAAGGCCTAACACAGTCAGTAAATAGTTTCTTTTAAATATGCTAACTACAGTTTAATCCTTGATTGTGTATATGAAAAAAAAACATTTTGTTGAAAAATACTATATTCATTTCAAGTGAATTAGTTTTCAGAGACATTTGCTATAAAAAATTATTGCCATACATGTGGTTGGAGAATAATTAATTAATAAAATGTGCATGCATGTAATTAAATAGAATTTAATTGGACTACACTAACAAGTAAATGTTACACTATTATCCAATTAAGTATTGTCATGTGATTGTAAATGGTAGATTTTTGTAATAATTATTTTTTAAAAATATGTTAAAATAATTTTTAATAAGTTCATAGTGTGATAATATAATAATACTATATATATTATATTAAAAACAAACTCAATTAACAAAAGAAATAATTTTAGTTTTCTTGTACTCTTTTTCATGTTCACAATATCGGTTATCCTTATCATGTTTTTTTTACTCTATCTTGAAAACTTGGTATTGACGGGTATAAACTGATAAATTTTACAGAAAAACCAAACACCGCCATCAACTACATGCATAAATGATTTACAATAAATGAAGCACTAGACTTTCCATGCTAAATTAGCGGGCCCAAGTCAAAGAGAATTGTCGCCTAAAAAGACCCTAATTAGCTGGGTGTTAATAATAATACTTAAATAATTTTAATTTGTACTAATTGGTAACGGCATGAACACGCCAAAATGTATACATACATATAGCAGGAGCACGAGATAGCTAGCGTCGTTTTCAAAGGAAGCTGACTAAAATGGTTCATACTTCATAGTAGTCTTTATCTTCTCTAAAATAAAATGTGTTAAAATTTGTAAATTAAGAAGTGGTTACCTATACTATACATAATGGAGTGGGGTTTGCATTTGCTTCATGGATGGGAATGGGATGAAGTAGCTTTGCAAAAGGACAAGCACCATTGCTAATTCCGCGTGAAAAAGGGTACAAGACATGGCATGCAATGGGGTTTCTTATAATTGAGTTGTGGTCTCAAATCAAAACTCCCAGCCAAGTAACTAATCATTTGAACTCAAGACAGAACAAGACAACTACATGGAATTCTCCTCCCGCTACTTTACTCGCTTGATGGGCAACTTTACCTATGATCCTATGGAAATTTCTTGATGTCTAGGGATTGGTTGAGACATGAATGAGCCAGTGCAATTGAATGAAACAGTGAAATTATTTGTCGTTTGAGCCTATACAATAATCTTATAGGTGAATCCTTAGGTTTCAATATATCATTGACACCTTTCCTGATAGTATTGGATTGTTTTTCTATTTTACCACTTCTAATCAAGACAAAAAAAAGAGACGGAAATGAAAAAAAAAAATCAAAACAAAACAGTAGTAGTATTAAATTTACAGGTTATATCCATTCTGTTAAATTTTTTAAACATTTAATTGATATACACAAATTTTAAATACATGACTGAAAACACAAACTAAGTCTATTTACATAAATATGCTTTTTATATATATATATATATATATATATATGTGTGTATGTATGTATGTGTGATGTAGCAATCAATTCTGATTACTCCATTTTCAAATCAAACCTGGAATATATCGAGAAGTGTTCTATTCCCTTTGTTTTGTTTTTGAAAAGGAACTTAATAAAAAACAGGGTCATTTTCGATAATGGGTATAAATTCTTAAGGGGCTGTTTGGAAGCACAGAAGGTGTGAAAGTTACAAATTCATTTATGCTGTTTGGCAAAGAAGAAATAGAAGATAGATATTTAAAAAAAAATAGTGAGTTTCATGCTTTTGAATTTCTGCTCTCAACTGTAAAGAAATGCAAGAAAATCAACCTCCTTTTCATTTTTTACTAAATTAGCCCCGTATGAAAGCAGCACACACTGCACACCAGAACATATTTTGTTGTTCTAGTTGGAACGCTAATGCTATCTTTAAAAACCAAAATAAAATTTACCATGCTACTTCATAATTGT
Source organism: Glycine latifolia (assembly GCA_013407115.1). Taxonomy (NCBI): domain Eukaryota; kingdom Viridiplantae; phylum Streptophyta; class Magnoliopsida; order Fabales; family Fabaceae; genus Glycine; species Glycine latifolia. The sequence continues at coordinate 3,582,957 of CM023944.1, read as the reverse complement.
TTTTTTTTACTTTATTTGTTATCCTAAATTGTGAGTTGTCTTTTTTTTTAAAAAAAAATTCTAAAATTACATTGTTTTTTCTGCAGATTTTATTTACTTAGTTTTATGTTTAAGGATAAAATTGTATTTATATTATAGATTCTTTTTTCTTCTTTTACCTGCCAAACAATTTTAATTCAAAAAAATTTCTTTTATTTTTTTTATTTCTATTTAATCAAACAATCTTAATTTTCACCTAATTTTTCTTCTTTTCTTTCCCGTCTAAGTTTTGGCCGTAAATTTCAAGTGGGTGTGAGTCTGAGGCCGTAAATTACACTGCCTAATCAGGTTGAAGCTGCTGTTGAAGTTTTTGTTTGTTTGTGCTAATAAAGTGAGACAAATAGTTTTGTAGTCAAATAACATCTAAGTTTGTGCAAAAAGAAAAAAGATAAAATATCTAAGTCCAATGCACGATGTGAGATATTTATAGTTGGATAGTCAAAATATCACCCCCTAGCATTAGAAAAAATGAATTTAATTAATTTTCGTAAAGTTCAATATTTTTGTTTAATCGATTTCTTGTACCAAAAGTGGATACAATCTGATCTCACATAAAATCATATTATTTTGTTGCTTCAAGGAAGCGCGAAGCAGAGTGTTCTGCATAAAGTTATTTGGTTACCATGTGACAATTCTGTAAAGATCCAAATTTGTTAGGACACCTCATCACTTTTCCACCAATGGAGAGAAAGAATAATGAACATGATTACATGAACGGAACAGGTGTTACAAAGAGAAGAACGAGACAAGCACTGTCAAATATAGTCCATTCCCCATTACCGTTTCAAAAAGGCACCAAAACCTTGTAATATTATATTGGGGCCAACAATATGGGAGCACTAACACGTGTCCAACCAACACGACTCGCTACCTGAGCCCGTAAGTGCACGCCACATGCACAACCAACAAAGAACCTCAATGCTCTGCGTCTAATGCTTTTTATCAGATATTTTTTTCTGTAGATTATAATGATGATTGATATGTTTTTATTTATAAGATCTTCTCTAATTCGATTTTTTTGCTATTTTTTTTACAAAATAAGTTATAAAGATCATATATTAACGTTGTTTTTTAATCTAGCTTATCTCCCGAATAGGAGTTAAAGGCTAATATCTATGATTGATCTTTTTAAATGGACATTATATAGACTTAAGAATTAAACCTTTAATCATATATTTAAAATATAAGATTATCTGATAATCATGTATCCGCGTTACACCATATTAATCATATATTAATTAATCAATTAAACAAGATTAAGCAAATAAAATTCTAATAATTTAAAAAACAACTATAAAAATATACAAATATCAATAAATTTAATATAATTAGTTTAGTTATAAATTTTTGTAACGCAGTTACCAGTGTTAGTAATAAATTTGGTCTTCGCCATTTCTCTTCATTGTGAACATTACACATCATCAGTTGAGTACGGTCATATTCGGTATGTTAATTGCATAAACGTTGAGTGCGTTTTGAAAGTTAAGGACCAATGAGAAGCTGACACTTCCATTTTACAAATTATATGTTTGTTGCATAGTTCATGTCGACCAAAGAAATAAAATAAAAAAGTAAACAGGAAGTCAAAGATATCGAAACTGTGAAGCACATCAATGTTGAGATTATGAGAACAACTTTACAAAAACGTCAAATATTAAACCATTCGTAGGTAAGTTCTTCTGCGAGAAATAAAGCATTTTCAACAAATTTTATCGGTAATTTTGATTCGACCAGTAACAACTGACATACTTCACTCGAGAAGTCAATTTATTGTATGTTTACGTTCTAGTTCTAGAGGTGAAATCGGAACGAGCACTCTACTTGGGTTCTGACTTAGTTAACCAATTGGCCTTCTCACATGATGACCAAGTACTTGGGTTATCCTCGAGGGTAATCATCGGCTAACCATTAATCAGCATCAATCATGTAAGGAATTGTATGGTTTAAAGGATAAAAATAAATTAAAATTAAATATATTATTTTTATCTTTCAAAACAAACAGTCATAATCTTCAGGGTCAATCAAACAATCCCTACAAACATAAATCTCATGTATTAAAAGACTTCCGCCGCATTTTGCAGTAAATCCCCTTAAAAGATGTGACAAACCATGATGAAGGAGCCACTATACCCCTCGGCGTTTTCCCTATAAATGTCTCCTTGGTAGTTTCAGCTAGGTACACATATTTCATGTCTTGGTCATTATTATGTTGGACTCTAACATGAGGATTAGACTTTCTGGAATCACCTCCCACCTTTGCCACCAACATAGCAGGTGATGATCTATTGGCTTACCAATAAGAAACCATGGAGAAATTCCCCCATTGTGGAATATCATAACTGAACATTAATGTTCCACCAAGTTTAATTTAGATGGAGGGAAATAAAATAAATAAATAAACCAACAAGGGTTATGATTAGCAAAAATAACTAATCTCCTACATATATGAGGATTTAAGCCTTGAATCTTTGTCAAAATAAATATCCATTTCAACATTGGACAATGCCTCAAACAAATTTGTTTTGAAAGAGGATACTAAGAAGAAGAAAAAACACAGATAAATGATACATTTTATTTTGTTTGGTTACAGAGAGAGAAAAGACTTCTCATCAATGGTAATCTTTTGTGGTGAATAGTATAAATTCATTAAAAAAAATTCCTTTTTCCTTTTCCTTCTATTCAAATTTCAATCTTAACTCTCCTTTACTTTCCATTTATAGTTACAAACATACGGTTAATTCACTTAGGATGCAATTCTAATATAAACAACTTGTAAGTATTACCATAAGTCATCATTGAAGCTTATGAAGTGTTTGGAATTAAAATAGGATAGCATCTATCCCTAAACGGCTAAACGATAACGGTATAAAATAAACTTCAATTCTTCAAATTGAAAAATTATTTGAACCGAAAGGTACATTATCATCAAGGTCTATATACATAATCTACAATCCCATATTTTTATATCACTACGAATATTGTCAACGATAAAATGGGTACAATTTCCGGCATTGATGGCAATCTTTTGTAGTGAGTCGTTAAATGCTAACCACTCTTCAGAACTCCAAAAAAATTTGTATTCGTTTTTCTCAGACCTTTAAAATAACATGCTACCAGCAATAAAATAAAACGAAAAATCGAAAGGGATTAAAAAAGGAGCGAATTCTGAAACGAAATGGTTCAATCAGCAAAAGACAGTGCTAACTTCACAAATTACGACTCTTCTTCCTGAAATGTCTGAGAATGAAACTGTCTGCATATAATGGATAGTTCTTTCTGATCAAGCCCTTTATACATTTCCAATACGAAAAATCTACCAGCTCTCCATCTTCTCGTACTATGAACAAACACCTAGAGCGTTCAAAATCAGGATGATATCCAATCTGCCATAGGAAAATACAATAACCTTTCAGCAACATCAAAAAATCACAAACCAAGTGTTATAGTTAACCTTACCCCAAAACAGATTGGGTAGAAATCAATTCAAGAGACAATGATAGCAGTGCATGCATAGTTTATCTAATTTTATTATTGTTTTTACAAAAGCTAATATTGGAAAGTGATGGAAGACAGTTAGAGAGCAGCAGCCAATAAATGCATTATGCATCTTTAGCCTAGCAAGGAAGACGTGGGATTGTTTTGTTTTACATCCTTTTCAGTGGCTAAAACAGGAATAAAATTCATACACGTGATGGTAACACCCAAGGGGTGAGCATAAAGATGTCAACTGACAGAGAACCAAAAAACCTGACTAAAAATGAAACTGAATTACTGCATCAGTTTGGACCACGGATTACAAATATAAACAAAATCAGTTGAGTGCAGACAGCATCCAGCAGGTGAGGGTCCGAAAATAGCAATCTGCTGGAGCCCGCAGTCGCCCAAGGGAAGCAAATTAGACTGTTCATATGCATCTTAAGTGGACAGTTGGATTCATTTTCTGATTCAAAATTTATATTTTCAACAAGTTAATTATTACGTATATGAGAATTGCAGAAAAGAGTCAGAGTCTCAGCAAATTGCCAAACTCCTTGAACATTGTGCTTGCAGTCCGTGCGACTTTTCTTCCACCAGTGAAAGGCCATCAGACGTCATCAATCTGAAAATCCTGTAGCATAACATAGGGAGGGATACACTCATACACATATACACGGTTTGTGACATTTTGTTTTTCCTATCAGTGTTCAAATACAGTCACGCACAGCTTGTTACACTCCAGTACTACACCTTCAAGAGATCACTCCACCTTTGTTCATTCCCCACTTTCTTTGACTTTCTCCTACAACTCACTTTGCGACTTTGAGTCCCGCCACCACAACACCGTTACCATGCAGGTTGCCACCGTCACTATCACTCCAACAATCAGTCTCCTCCGATTGCTCACCATCTGGCAAAAACTGGAAACATTTGCATTTCAAAAACCAACCCGCACATGCCTGCCCGATGCATCCGAAACCCACTTAACCCTTATCTGACTTAACTGATAAAGGAAACGGGCAGTTTCGGTCTTGATTTGTACTCAGTCGGTTATATTCAATTTCAGAAATTTTGGCATGAACCCGTCTGTAACCGATTGGCGCTCACCCCTAGTAACACCATAGCCAAAAGCCATATTTGGCTAGGTAGGGATGTGCAAGGTTTGGTATCATGTAAAACTAATTCAAATCCAACCAATTATATGAATTGGATTTCAAAACTGAACTACCTTTATATTTCGAAACTGGTTTGGTTTTGGTCAAACCAGTTTTAAACTGGTTGTGGTCCCAATTTTTAACCAAAACTGATTTTTGAACCAAAACTAATTTCAATCTGGTTTTAAAGTAGTTTTAAAATTTGACTTGGACCAGTTTTGGTTAACATATTAACCATAACCAGTTTTAAAACCAACTTTTAGTCAAAATCGATTTTTAAAACCAGTTAACTGAATCATTTGTTAAAAAGTAAAACCAGTTTTTGATTCAAAAACCAATTTACAATGTTTGGATTTTTTAAAATATGGCTTGAATTCAGGTCTGGTTTGGTTTAATTGGTTTCTTTATACACCTCCATGGTTAGCAGCAAAAAACTTTACAGGGCTAAACATTACTTAATTCATTTATCATGTGAATTCATAACTATCATAGAATGAGAAAAAGATTGAGCAAAGTAGTCGAATTTGGAACACCAAATTAATTGACCTACTAGAAAGGGGAAAATGAATACCATGTTAGTATGAAGATCCTGAAAGAACTTATATGTACCAGAGGCTGAGAGACAGAAGAGATTACTTAAGTTCACTTATTAACAAATCAGGTGTTGCAAAAACTAATTAGGTAAAAGATTACCAATATTAAGGATGGAGTCCTTTAAGTGCAAGGAGCATTTTGCCAAGTGTAATGTGAGTGGATCAACATTGATGAACAAATCAATGGCATGAATGTCATAAAACGAAAGCAATCAGATAGCACTCTATGAATTAACAAAAACTAATTACTTCATCAATAACTAGTTAACTACCAAGTTGCACTATTGCATCCTGCATTTGAGAAGAGACAACTATTATTAGTGCCCGGGGTCCCTTCCTAGAATTGGGGTAAAGTGAGGATTATCCAAGCCTTATATACACTACTCAGCCATATCACTGGACGATGTGGGATTAAACACACACCCTCAATCCTAGCACAATGATGGTGCTGGAGGCTGAAATGAAGGCATCCAAAAAGGCTGCAATTAAGGCAGACTAGGGGTAACCGCAATTAAGCCAGCTTTCCAACACCCACCATCCACCAGAGCCATTTTGATTTTATAATGGATGAAAGGTGAAATCTTAGCAGTAGGCCACAACAGATGTCATGGTCATATATCTAATCGAATAAATATTATAATTATTGGTCCCAATCGAATAAAATAAATACCGAGAAAGCCTTTGGTCAACAAAAGTAGTGCACATATTTTGTGTGTGTGAGAGAGAGTGAGTGGAAGAGGGAGAGAGAGATACAGTGATATAATCAACTCCACTTCCGATCTTTTTCTCAAATTCTGGATGAAAGGGAAGCAGCTTCTCAATTATGGTTTTCTCATGCTCTGGACTTAGTTTATCTCCATTGTCATATCTGTGGCAAGCATTTACAACAAGGTATTATCAGAATTTCCAAGGGAAACAAAACAGAACATGTATTTTCATATTTGAGGCAAGATTTTGCAACAAGGTATTATCACTATTATCAGAATTTCCAAGAGAAATGAAAACAAAGCATGTACATCCATCATTCCATCAGTGTTTTAAATCCCAGATAGCGGCGCATAGCAACTAGTCCCATAAAGGCATAAACGCTATAGCAGGATAGCTAATAGTGGGATAGCCACTATTCTGAATTTTTTTATATACTTTATATAACAAACTATACAGTCATGGCATTTATAACAAACAATAAAAAGTCATGGATCTCATAAAAAACATACAAGTAAAAATACCAACAAAAAACCAACACAAGTTTCCTAGATTGGAATCATCAATCATCATTTCCTAAATCCAAGTCTTCTTTATCATTTTCACTACAATTACAGCTGCAGATTTCATTTTTGGAAATTGAAATCCCAAAAAGCCTTAATGTAATGTCTCTGTTCAAAGGGGTTTTTTGGAATCAACACATAGCGCTGCTATCTCATCCACTATGGCTGCTATTTGGTCCACTACGGCCACTACAGTTAACTGTTCCACTATAGTGGCTTCTCTAGCGGCAAGGGGTCACTCCACACTGCTACACCACTATAGCGTGCTATTTAAAACATTCACATCCATGAAAATAATCAACATCAACAGCACCTTTAACTCAAGATAATTGGGATCGGTGGTAGATGAACTCAATGATAGATACGAGGAGGTTAAAAAAAACGATAAAAGCAAAGAAGGGAGAAAGAAGGAGGGGGGAGATGAAGAAGAAAATGACTAAAAATGGATCATCTGGAACATAGAGATAACAACGGGTTTAACCCTCAATCAAGCTTATAGTTTTTTTCCATTCTGTCCTAAAACACACCGTCCGTCAATCTATATCTCACTCCATTTAGTCTTGTTTAACTACCTTTTCCCAGGTAAGTTTCGGTCTATCTCTACCTTTCTTTGTGTCGAACTCTTAGTAACAAACTTTTGTTCTTACGGGAGCATCCACAGGTCATCTCATTATGTATCCAAACCATTTTCCCTCATCTTTTCACTTACCAGTACTACTGCTAGTTTTTCACATCCATGAAAATAATAATCAATTTAATTTTCTTTTCAAGAATTCAATGGATTCTGTGTACAGAGGCTGATCACTAGTAGGTTACATTGATTGTAGTCCTCTCTTCCCTGTCTCCACTGAAATGCTGGAAACCAGACTTCCATGGACAAAGGATTGCCTTAACTCTCCGTTCAATTACACAGTGCCCATGGCAATGGGGTTTGGATAAAAAAAATCCCACTTGCCTGCCCCTTTTCATATAGCACAGGTATTGTGTGTAAAACCCAGTCAATATTGATAAAAGGCAGAGCACTTACAAATCAATCTCAAAATTTAGGCCTGACACATAACACAATAAAGAGAGGGCATTTCCAGCTCCCATATATAAGTAAGTACTCTCTCCTTACTTCCGTCGTTTGTAGCTATATTGTTACACACAAAACCCTAGATGTAACTATGTAGTGATGGACTTCATCAGCAGTGTTATCAATGGCGGATTGCGGATTGCGGGTGGAAATGAAGGGGAAATAGAATAGAGTATGTATAGTAAGGGTTCGAGAGACATACTGTCCAGAGTGAAGAATCATTCTGACGAAGCCAACGAGAGGAACGGTGTCCTCCAAAATCTGGTCCTCCCAATCAACCCATTTGTCGTCGTCGTCGTCTTCAAAGGCATGTTCCTCCAAAATTCCCTTTCCAATTCCCTGAGAAACCAGGGGCTTGCCGCGCAAATCGTGGCCACCGGAGGAACTAGCTTTGAGGGCAGAGAGAGGAGGAGGGTGAGGCAAACAGTGGAAACTGAAAGGTAAGATGAAGGGAGTGGAAGAGGAAGGGTTTGTGAGGGAAAGGACATGCGGTGCCGTTTTGGGTAGTAAAGAAGCCAAAGCCATGGTTGAAGTTGAAATCATCATCATCTCTCAGTTATCCAACCAACATGGTAATGGTATCTATCGTTTTTCCTCACTGAGTCACGCGCTCAGTCTGCAGTACTAAAGTTTAGCAAGATGCCTCGCCAGCCTCTCCTCTACCCATTTTGATATCACAAACTCGACTATTGTTTATTCATTCTTTATATTTAAATTTAAATATTTGATTCATAAATGTTATATGTAAAACAAATACAATTAAAATAAATAAATAAAAATGAGATGTAACAAATGACGTGGAGAAATTAGATAAAAAAAAACTTGTATAATAATCTATTGTAAGAATAACATTTTTTTAACATTAAAGGCAATTGAATCTGTCTTTAATAAATAAGTATTTGAAAATTAGCAAAAATAAATAGGAATTTCAAGTATATTTTCATTATTAATTTTAAAAATTCATATATAATACAAATATTTTGCAACAAGTTTTTTCTTTTGCAATGGAAGAATTATTCTACATGTGTTTGTAATCTTATAACATATAATAAGTCAAATTTTATAAAAAAAACAAAATCACTAAGTTTAGAATTATTTATTGAATAATTAAACATATCTTTTATATTTAATTTATTAAATTAATTGTGAATATATATATATATATATATATATATATATGAGGAGGAATCAAATTACATTGATGTAACTTTGATAATTATTATATTATTTTTATAACTTGACATAAAATGTGATGTTTATTGATCCAATTGTTGAATTATATCTTCATATTACTAAGATCATTTATGTCAAATTTTGTTAAAATTGAACAATAATAAAAAGGTAATCAAATGATTCACATTTCAATATATTTTAAAATGTTTATATTACGTTAATTTTAATCTATATGAACTAGATAACAAATTATTTTGAATTAATATAAAATTTTGTATATGTGAAAAAAAATTTTAATCCAAAAGTGAATTTTAAGAAAATATTATTCAATTGAAAATTATAAAATGATTTAATAGTTGATAAAGTTTTACGTGTAATTTGATTTTATATATATATATATATTCATTTGATTGCTTGATAACTAGCTTGATATAACTAATTGAAGTCTCCGTGAGCTTCTTGGTTGGTCTTTTAAGTTTGATATACCTTATTGAATGCCATGCTTAAATTCTTAGTTAGAGAGTTAGAGTGGTGAGGGGAGACCACTTGCAAACTCTCCATTAATTAAGTCAATATGCATTTTATACAAGGTGACTAGGGATTAAACGTGCATGGAATACAAAATTATGTTGGATTTTATAGGTATTTTTTTATTAAAAAAAAAGGTTAAGGTAATGTGATCGTCTTAATAATAAGGTCATCTCTTAGTGGGACAGTACAAATATTTTGTATTGTTCCTTAGTCGATGAGAACATACTATTAATGTAGTTGGAGGCTAATTTTAGCTTTTCATAGGATTAAGTTCCAAGTGAGGTATTGTACTTTATTGAACACGATATGAACTAAGTATAAAACAGTAATCCTCAAGTCATTAACTCACAATGTCATGAGTTGTTTATTTGCTAAGATTCATTTGACCTACGAATTGGTTTCACCATGCACCAGGTCCATGATAGGATATTTCTAAGTTGGTAACTTATGGAATCAGTGGGGCAATCTTGTTGAATTAGTCTCAACATAAAGTTCAATGAGTGTTTTTCACCTTTAAGGTAATATACCTAAAATGGTCATTTTTTTTATTTCCAGCCCTAAGGCTTCGTACCTTCCCTTTGTTAGTTCCTAGTTTGAACTTTATGAATCAATGTTTTGTTTTGTGGTTATTTGCATACGTCTTGCCACTATATTTGTGCTTGATAATGAATGCACATTCATTGAATTCTTTCTTGCATCATTTGTCTTTTTTACGGGCTTTTTTGCCTTTTTTATATATATTTTGGATAGATTTATTTAGGCTTCACCACTAAGGGCAAGGGCATTACTGTTTACCCATATAATACTATTTAAACCCATATTAATGTAAAGCTACCTCCTTACCCCTGTTTTTTCCCTTACCTCCATTTAAAACACCTAACCCCACCAAAATAGCCCACCCCATTATCTTCTTCCTTTTGTGCCTCCCTCTCCCTAACCCTCTATTTCTTGCGCTCTATTTTGGTCAAATTGTTGAGTTTTTTAGGTGAAAAACTCCTATCATAGTTTTTTGTCATTTGTTTCAATGACCCAATAGAAATCAATTTTCGTTGATTTTTTTTTTGCATTAATTATTGATTAAATTATCATTTTCAATGTAGTTCGCTTCACACACAATATGGTATACCCTATGGTTGAGTTAGCTTAAGAGCGGATAAGTTATGACCATCCCAAGCTGAACGAGTACCACCGACAACTTCTGCTTGTAGGCAAAGAGTGGTGGTAATGACGAAGAAGCGATAAGTTGCCATGCATGAGGATGACAAGATGGTGTGTTCAATTGAACTTCTTCTTGTTGTTACTGCGATGGAAGAGCAACAAAGTCGCAAAATGATGATACACTGATGGTTGAGAGGGCATAAACTGTTGGGCGCCCTTACAAAGGAGGTATTGTGAACAATGAACCACTCAATAGTGCAACCTTACTCAAACCATCTATATTCTCGCATTCAGAATTGTTTCAATTCAACTCCTTTTAAAATAAATACCAAATCAGTGAAATCACAAACTATTTTTTTTCCTGTTGTGTAGTATGGGGTAAGACAAAATATTAATACAAAATAAAAACTTATTTTCATTATATAAACATTTAACTATACAATTGAAGCAAGTTTTTGTTTTGTATTTCACTATGAGGAGACATTTTCATTGACATAAATAATGGTAATTCCTAAGAGAGTTTAACACTTGTCAACAAAAGTTAGGTCAGAGTGTATTAGGTTTTCTCAAGGAAAATCTTAAGTTTGAATCATGTGGATGAAACAAATATGATTGAAAGAGGAAAACTCTACTAAAAATGATTAGTCATATTCTTTAACAAAGATTAATTATCGTCAAAGTCGATAAATATTCTATAGTAATGACATGTTAAAAAAATAGCAAAAAGGGGATGTAAATAGCAAGGCACCACCATTAAACCAATCATACCCAAACCTAATTAAGGTGTGGGGGAGGGGGGGAATAAAAGGCAGGGGGAAGCTGAGGCGCGGACGACGGGGTTCTCATACTATCGGCGACAATGGACACGTGTGCGGTGAACTATAAACGACGTCGCGTGGCGGTTCACGCAGTGTCGTGTGAAGCAAGAACTAAAATGGCCTAAACAACCACGTGGCCGTTACATTACAAGTTTGAATAATCAATCTCCTTCACAGAACGACCACCGAATTGTTCCCCTTCAACTTTGTACTTCTACACACGCAATAAATCCGCTATCTCATCCCATTTTTTTTTTCTTCTCCCGATTTCGCGTATCCTTCCACTAGAATATTCCTCCCTTCAACTATTTTTGGAATCCTAGGGTTTCGCATTCCGGATCCCAATCCGCGGTTTCTAGCTGCACTTGTATTTCAGATTTTCTCAATTTAATTAGATTAGGTATCTTGATTATTTTTTGTAGTTACGATGCCGCCATTTTTGTCGACCTCGAAGGCCCTTTGCTCCTTGGCATCGCGCAAAAGTGGCATGAGTCAACTGATTAGGTCTAGCAAGAGCAGTTTGAAACTCGATGGATGCAGATGCATCACTACCGCCATTAGCGGCCATCACATTCAGCCTTCCATCTCTCGCGTTGGCTTTCCCCCTCTCACCGGAGGATTGTGCAATATTAATAATAATTATAATGTTGTTCAATCAAGACAATTTCTTGGATGCGGAGATGGTGAAGAAGGTATTCTATCTAGAACTTACGAGGAGAAACGCGTTTTGGGGTAACGAAATTTTTCTCATCTCTCTTTGTTTATGCTGCCATGTGTTTGGCTCTATTTGCATTTTATTTTTATTATTATTCTTGGCTGTAGGTTTCTATAACTATATTATTTCCATGCACACTGATTTAGAATAAGTGACATTTTGTTGATATTTTTCAAGTGTAGCCGAGCTGGTGTCTTCTGCTATGATAATCAAAGCTTTTCTTAATGAAATTTTAGAGTTTCAATTGATGGTTCTGCTGACTGTTGAATTCTTCCCATCATTGTTGTCCCTACCTTTTTATACGATTTATTTATTTCAATCCTTAGGAGAAAGTTGATTTTTGTGATGTCTAACTAGTTTTATTATGTTAGCATATATTCTAGTAGTGGTTCAAAGCTTGCTTTTAAATTTGCACTTTGTGTACCGAGATTATATGATAAATATTTGATGTTTGGATTCTAAAAGAAACTTAATGGATTTGACTGTACAAATCATCATCTTATCCTGGAGAAATTGTTAGGTAATCTTGGACCATCATGGTCCCAATTAATCTCCATATGACCATGATCATGGACCATCAAGTGTTATTAATTCCTTTTTGTAAATTAGAAAACTTAAACATGTGTCACATAGATAGAGATTGACCATGATCATGGACACGTGAGGTCCATGACTACCTAATAATTTCCCCTTATCCCGGGCTATGTATATGTTACTGTTGAATTCAGAATAATTATTATTTTTTGTTGTTTTCATTCTTTTTATTTGTTAACGAATATACTTATGAATTATTAGGTACTCTCCAGAGCAATTATTTGATGTTGTTTCTGCTGTTGACTTCTATCATGGTTTTGTCCCATGGTGTCAAAGGTCAGACATACTTAGACACTATCCAGATGGATCATTTGATGCTGAGTTGGAGATTGGATTTAAATTCCTTGTTGAAAGTTATGTTTCTCATGTTGAATTGGACAGACCAAAACGTATAAAGGTATTCAACCTCCTCTAGTATATGGTATTTAGTAGTTACCTACTTTCCTTATGCTTGCATTCAGGAGGATCGTGGTTGTGAGATTTTCTTCTGGTTGTTGCTGTTACTTGTTAGTGCACAAATTAAAATTTCCACAAATAATGAGATCTATAGGCATATTCAAGCCAATATTTGTTAATGAGTTATAGACAGTGTCCATCTTATCTAGAAATTTGTAGCTTTCATGTTCAATTAAAACATTTGAATGCTGATGGTTTATATCTGCATTGGGTGCTGGTTCCACATGTCTATTTTTTTTATTTTTAACTTGGACTTATGGCACATATGGATGGTCAGACTCTGGTATAAAGAAAAAGTTGCATTCTGGTCCTTCCAGTTCAGTCTGACCAATGTTGCTTGTAACGCCCCGTATGCATCCGGTTCATTAACATTCAATTATGGTCGTTAAGCGCAGCAATTAATTAAAGATAATTAATACGAAAGCAAATAACAAAATGACGTCATCAAACGTCATTAACAATACCACTCTGCATTATGTATGATAAACACTCACATCATACAACTAGAGGACCAATTCAGTCATATACATATATTTCAGTAAATGTATCTCAACAATGGCTGTACAAAACAAGAAGGTATCAGATACCCTGTCCTCTCAACATACATCAATATCTCTCAAGATATGCAACATATACATAATGTACATTAACTGTGCATCTTCCCCTCAGGGTACAAAATACAAGCATAACAAAACAAAGAGTCAACATGCTCTCAAATAATATGCCTAAGGTTCACACAGAACCATATCCCGACTTGGGCCTTTTGCCCTGGGATCCACCATCCGCTCGCTGAGCATCACCTGCAAAATATAATCCTCACACACGGGGTGAGATACAATATCATTAAACTCAGGGTTCTTGGAGGTCTCTCCTTCCCCTGGTTCACTTCCATGACATATATATCAAAATTGACATCACATCATCTAGCCATCATGGCTCTCATAAACTACATCACAACACAGGTGTCATTCCGTTGGGCGCTACCAACATCAGGAATGCAACAAAGATATAGCATATATATATATGTGTGTGTGTGTGTGTGTGTGTGTGTAACATAACATAGACGTATATGGCTCTTCCAAGAGAAGATCATCCACTTAAGGGCACATTCTCTCAAGTTTTCTATTTATATCAATTGACCATGAAGAGTTGTTCCACATGACTTTGGCTCTTCGGGAAGCCCATATTTAATTACTCAGACTTATATAGCTCTTCCAAGAGAAGATCATCCACTTAAGGGCACATTCTCTCAGGTTTTTATATCAATTAACCACGAAGAGTTGTTCTACATTACTTTGGCTTCATGGAAAGTCTATATTTAGTCTATTCTACTGGCAAGAGAAGCTCATCAATCATACAACATATTATCACAGTGTACATCATATACATGTTCTCAATAAAAAGGCAGTAACACACAATTACAATACTACATGCATCATGATATACAATAACCATCAATCCCTTGGAGTATGATGGAACACGGTCAAGGGAAAAACTCCCAAGAACAAAGAGCTTACTTGCTCTAAGTGCTACACTGGCTCTCCCGACTTTGTGGTCACAACCACCAATAACCTCTGTATGACGCCCTACATAAAGGCTTACAAACAATCAATAACGGTTCTCAACCGTTAGAATGAAAAGAAACGCTATTCTTTTCCATTTAAACCTCTTTTTCTAAGCTATAAGGACTACTCACCTAATTGGTGACTTACAGACCCCCAACAGGATCTATCTCAGCCTAATCAAGGCCCTAGAGTCTCCCCAAGACTCTGCATAAACCAATTCAAAGAGTTCAAAGCTGTATTCATGCCACATTTCAATAATTATCAAGGTGGCTAAAATGATTACTTCAACACTTTTTCACCGTTTATTTAGTCCCCTGAACACATGTTGTAAAAGCACCAAGGCTCATACATATCATAATATCATCAATCTAACCAACATTCTTCCTACACATACATTCCTCAAACCAAATTTCCAAAATCCATAAAAATCATATTTCAAGGTTAAATCTTCATCAGAACAACCTCCTAAGCATACTTTTCCAAATGACCAAAGCCTAATTTCAGCTCTAACTCAAATGGGTTACTATTCACCTCAAGAACAAATTCTCAAATAATCGGTAAAACTTGCGTTTCTTACCTCTAAAATGACAAGGAAGGCTAGAGGACAGCTTCTCCAAGTTTGAACGTCTTTAAAACGCCTTCTTTCCTCCTCAAAGTCAAATTTTGTGAAGTTCCCTGGAGAACTTGATCTCTCTGTTTGATGGTTTCCAGAGAAAACTGATGTTGCAATCTAGCTCATTTGGTGATTTCCTTCAACTTTCATGTTGGATGCGAAGGGTTTTGGTCAAAGGTTGAGTAGTTATGAAGCTTCTCTAGTTCATCAATGGCAGAAACCAGAGAAGAAAGAAGAAACTGTAGTTTTGGCTCGCAACACGTTCAAATGGGCCTTTTATAGTGACCTAGCCCACGTCCCCGCGCTAATCGCGCTACTCTGGCGCTAACCGCGCCAGATTCCAGTGAAACTTGGTCATCTGGTGCACTCTGGTGCTAATGGCACCGAGTCTGGCGCTACTGGCGCCGTGTTTGGCGCTATTCGGGCCGGAATCCAGAGGGCTCAACCAAATTTTTTATTTATTTTTTTTAGTCTTGGTCATTATATTGCTTGGTTATCATTCAAATTGGTATAATTAAGCCCCTTTTCATTGTATCATTGATGTGGAGATGCTATGCTACACAGTTCCTCATAAACAATAAACTTGCCCTATGAGCATCACTCTGATGGACAGAGTAGCATCAATTTGAAATTTAGAGGGGAAAGTGAAACATTTAAAAACTAGATGAAGCAAAACTGTAACTATATGTATTAGCAATTTCTTACATTTTTCTGGGGTTGGTCAAGCCGTCAAGTAGCAGGAATCTCAGGTTCAGCTTGTTTATAGAATATGCTGCAAAGGTTCAACTTATGTCTTAATGAGTGAAAATTCAAGCTTAATCTCAGACTCTCAGTCAGTTTCACTTTGGTTACTATATGTGTATACCTACTCTATATAAACAAGTTCAAGCCTAAATGAGCCCTAGGTAATAAAACAAGCTTCAAATGGGTGTTACAGATACTGATATGATATTATTGTAGAAATGGTAGGAAAAAAAAAGAAAAAGAGAATCAAGTTCTAATTACAATTGAAATAGCAGAAAACTTAAATGCAGACAGGTAAAAAAAGCCACTCACAGAAGGAGTGCGTTCTCTGTCCTGTGGCATCAGCCACACCAAAACTACCCAAAAGATGAGTAGATGACACCAACCTGCTGCACCATCCATTCCCTTCATATTAATGTTCTCTTTCATGATGGCTGCATAGTTTCCTGCTGCCATGTGTCCCTTCTGTTAGGGAATGCAGGACAGATTCCGCCACTTCTCCTCCCATGCCTCTATTCCTCTCCCTTCTACGGTATACTTTAGTAATCAGTAGCTAACTTGTAGCCTAACCAGAAGCTAAACAGCATAATTATGGTTGGTTATATATTCTGAGATAACAGATAGTATTTAGTATTCTAACAAATTTCATATAGTGTTGTTCACATCAATTCACAGATATTGACATCTCATGGACAGATTTCTTTCCTAATTAATAGAGAATAGTTACGGTATCTGTTTCCCTTTTTGTTCTAATTTGTATCCTGTTTTCCTGATTATTAGCTTTTATATCTAAAGTAATTTGATTGACTATTAGGTTCTTAGTATCAGGGAGTTGTTTTAGGAAATATATTCTTTATATATTGAATACCCAGTAACAAAATTAGATATCTCACTGAAGGAATGGAATTTTTTCTCCGGTTTTTTCATATAACATATATACTGTTCATGCGGTCAATTAATGAGCAAGATAGTAAAACTCTCAAGCTTGGCTTGTTCATTGAATGAACTTCTCACTTGTCTCAATCCCGATTTACGGTATATTTTGCAGTATCATTATGCAAATTGTGATGCATGAGCATCATGTGGTCACTCCATGTGTGGTATGCAGTAATACTTGTTGAGTATTAAATCCTTTGGAGAAAACTTCTATGACCTAGCCACCATGATATATGTGCTGAAATGTGCATTGGCATATGAGATGCAGATTTGAACAGCTGAGTTTAACTCTGCTATTGCTAAATACTTATGATTGTTCTTATATCAAATATTTACAATTACTAGAGTGCCGATTAACTTTGATCCTTTATAATAGAATATTGAATGTTATATGTGGGTTTTAGATTCTTTACTCACAAATCAGTATGCAATTCAAACTGGTTGATCATGAACATGGATCTTTGTTTTTATCTTCATTTCTTTCTCTCTTTTTTGAATTTTGCTAGCAGAGTTTGCTCTTAATTTCCACTGATTGCTATTTTGTTGTGCTTATATTTTTTTTTGTGTTTCCAGACAACTGTGTCGCAGAGTACCCTGTTTGAACATTTGATAAACATATGGGAGTTTAACCCTGGCCCTGTTCCAGGAAGTTGTGATCTTTATTTTTTGGTGGATTTTAAGTTTCAGTCTCCACTTTACAGACAGGTATAGTTCTGTTATAATGCATTTATTTTCCACAACTTGTTTTTTGGTGTCTTTATGCTTTGATTGGAAAAACAATCCTATGTTGTCCTCATTTCTCATTTTGTAGCGCCGAATCCTGCATGTCATTAGTTGTCCTCACTTTTCACTTTTCTATGCTGTCCTCACTTTTCATTCGCTTAAAGCCTTAAACGTGTGTATGTTAAGGCATTACCAGTACTTTGTCATGACTTTCTCTTCTATGCACCCACATTTGTATTCATATAATTTCCTAAACAACCCATATCATAACAATACTGTTAAGACTACAGAGGCTGTAGACTTGTAGTTGTATAAGTTACATTATGTATCTATTTATTTGTTTTTTTGTAATGACTAATGAAATGTTCTTTTATGGTGATCAGATTGCATCCATGTTCTTTAAGGAGGTAGCCTCTAGGATGGTTGGTTCATTTACTGAGCGTTGCCGTTTGATATATGGACCGGAAGTGCGGGTCCTTGAACACTCGTATGGAAAAAGGGCATAAAGTTCTGCACCAGTTTCATGTCTTGAAGAACATAGTTGAGGTCAATTTACAGTCTTTGCATCAATTGGGCGTGTTTTTCTTGTTTGCCGCTCAATGCTAAATTATTGATCATTTCACTTTCTAATCCCTAGTGATTTTTGTAATTTATATGTAGATGAATTCTACCGAACAATCTTAAAGTTGACATGAAGTTAAGATGAAGAAAAATGAAGTGCACATTCTAGTAGCCTTTTTTCCCGGGAAATTATTAATGAAATGCATTAAGAATTCTGGCTTTTTGTTTTTAACCTCGTCTCAAGCTCAATACATTTTGTGTTTGGACCTATTTTCAGAGAATACCAAATAATTAATGGTAAAAGAATGAATCACATTTAAAGAAACCTCAATACATTTTAAAAGTAAAAATAATAAAATACTTGCCGCAAAAACTACTGTTCGTGCGTTAATATGACAAACCCTTCTGTAGTTTTGTATTCTACTAGCAGAACATCTGTAAAATTCTTGTGATCTCGTATATATGGTTTCCTTCTCTCCCCCTTGATATGGTACTTGGCAAAACCTCATTTAACGTTAATGTAAATAGTCTTTCGCAAGTTAAGATTAATACATCGAAACAGTTTTTGAAGTTATTGGTTGTTTTGGTATAAAAATCTCATTCTAATTCTTATATTATCAAGTGATAGTAATTTTAACTTTTGGTTTCTAAAATTATCAAATGATAACATTTAAGACAATAAAATTATAAAAATGAAGACTAAAATAACTAACATTTAATATTATTAGTCATTGTCCACGTTCGAATTTCAAGGACTTTAAAGTGAAAGGCTCTAGAATTGTCACAAAATTTTAGAGTGTGTAAACTTAGGTGATGACAAGAGAACATTATCTTTATTTATACAATGTGATTAGATTTAAGGTCTAAAGCTCAATATTACATATCTAACTATTTCATCATGGACAATTCAATATTTTTGGTAAGTATTAGTCAGTTTTGATGGAGTGATATCGGCTGAATAGTTAACAGTCTACCAAGAACTAAACATTTAGGTATGGATGTTTAAATGTGTGTGTGAGTCAATCTTTCGTACAATCGAATCGGCTAATCAATCTAATAATTTAGAGAAATACTATATTTTTTAAAATAAACAAACTTAAATGCAATGTCAAAAATATTTTGAGTTGTTTTTTAATCAAAAATAAGGTAAGTCTAAGGTGGGAACTCCCATGTTTCCTACCATACATTTTCTACTGTTAGATATATTAAGTTTTAAATCAATGGCTCATATTTTTATTTTTCCGGCTCCAAACCAAAATCTGAGAACTGTATCTGTATTTAGCATGTGGATTATCATTGCTAAGGCTGTAAGAGCATCTTTAGTGCTAGATCTTGAGCTCAAGATCTGATCTTCATTAAATCTCTCAATAAAAGAAGTGAAGAGATCTCCAACATGAAGGATGAGTTCTTGTAGAAGAATCTTCAAGATCTGCACATAGTTCAAAAAAGAATAAATTATTTACCTCTTTCTTTCTCCCTAAGATTTCAAAATAAGATCTACTACTAAAGAAAAATTAGAGAGATCTTAAGAGATCTTCAATCCTATGTGATTCTATGAAAATTATCAAAAAGTTGTCTAAGATCTCAATTTAAGATCTACCAAAGATGCTCTTATACAGTTATGAAAGGCACCGATTTTTTCACGTTGAAGCTTTCACACTCTCTCTTGGCTCTTACGTCTTAATACCGCACACCTTCACGCCTTTGGGAGTGTGAAAAAGGATGATAATTGCTCCCTTGTCATGAAATGAAACCTAATCTGTCTCTCTTTCACTCTCTATTCCATGATGCAAGCTGTGCACTCCTCATCTTTCGACAACTGTTACAGTCTAATGCCAATCCCAACCATCTTACCTTTTCTTTACTCATCAAAGCGTGCCTTTCTTCCTCTTCTTTTTCTCGTGGATCACCAACTGCGAGGATACAAGTAAACCAGATTCAAACCCAGTTGTTGAAACGGGGCATTGACCAATTTCTATATGTAAACACCTCTCTCATTGACTTCTACGTGAAACTTGGGTTTACCACTCACGCACGCCAACTGTTTGAAGATTTGCCTTCTACAGATGTTGTTTCATGGAACGTTTTGATTTGTGGATATACACAAAATGGGCATCCTCATGATGCCCTTCAACTATTTGTCCACATGCTAAGAGAGAGTTTCAGACCTAACCAAACAACAATTGCTAGTTTGTTACCATCTTGTGGTTGCCATGAGCTTTTCCTTCAAGGTAGACCCGTTCACGCGTTTGGAATCAAAGCTGGCCTTGGTTTGGATCCTCAGTTGAGTAATTCACTTACCTCGATGTATGCTAAATGTGATGACTTGGAAGCATCTCAACTCTTATTTGAAGAAATGGGTGAGAAAAATGTTATCTCTTGGAATACCATGATTGGTGCCTATGGCCAAAATGGTTTTGAGGACAAGGCAGTGTTGTGCTTTAAAGAGATGCTGAAGGAAAGTTTGCAACCCAGGCCAGCGACAATGATGAACCTTATGTCAGCTAATGCAGTTCCAGAAACTGTCCATTGCTATGTTATCAAATGTGGCTTCACCAGGGATGCTTCTGTTGTTACCTCACTAGTTTGTCTATATGCAAAGCAAGGGTTCACTGATATGGCGAAGTTGCTTTACAAATATTATCCCACCAAAGACCTGATTTCGTTAACTGGGATAATCTCTAGCTATTCTGAAAAAGGCGAGGTAGAATCTGCGGTTCAGTGTTTTATCCAAACTCTGCAGTTAGACATAAAACCAGATGCAGTTGCCTTGATTAGTTTCCTTCATGGAATTAGTGATCCTTCTCATTTTCCTATTGGATGTGCTTTCCATGGTTATGGATTGAAGAATGGGCTGACTAATGATTGCTTAGTTGCAAATGGGTTAATAAGCATGTATTCAAGAGTTGATGAGATAGAAGCTGCTTTGTCTTTGTTTTTTGACAGGAGTCAAAAACCATTGATCACTTGGAATTCTGTAATATCTGGCTGCGTTCAGGCTGGAAAATCAAGTGATGCCATGGAGTTGTTCTGCGAAATGAACATGTGTGTACAAAAACCAGATGCAATTACTATCACTAGTCTACTATCGGGGTGTTGCCAGCTTGGGTACTTGCAGATTGGAGAGACACTTCATGGCTATATGCTTAGAAACAATGTGAAAGTGGAAGATATTACAGGAACTGCTCTAATTGATATGTATACCAAGTGTGGAAGACTAGATTATGCTGAAAAGGTATTTTATAGCACCAATGATCCATGTTTGGCAACATGGAACTCCATCATATCGGGTTACAGTTTATATGGACTTGAACACAAAGCTTTCAGTTGTTTTTCTAAACTACAAGAACAAGGGCTAGAACCTGATAAAATCACTTTCTTGGGAGTTTTAGCAGCATGCACCCATGGAGGACTTGTCTACGCAGGAATGGAATACTTTTGTATCTTGAGAGAAGAGTATGGTTTGATGCCAACTTTGCAGCATTATGCTTGCCTAGTTGGTCTCTTGGGTCGGGCAGGGTTGTTCAAGGAAGCAATTCAAATTATTAACAACATGGAAATTAGGCCTGATTCTGCTGTCTGGGGAGCATTGTTAAGTGCTTGTTGGATTCAACAGGAAGTAAAGCTTGGGGAATGCTTGGCCAAAAATTTGTTTTTATTGAATTACAAAAACGGTGGATTTTATGTATTAATGTCAAATCTTTATGCGATTGTTGGGAGGTGGGATGATGTAGCAAGGGTGAGGGATATGATGAGAGACAGTGGAGGAGATGGATGTTCAGGTGTTAGTGTTATTGAAGTGACACCCCTCAGAGACACGAATAACAACTTGTGCCCGCGTGAGGTCGATTTCAATACAAGCATTTGGCAACATTTGTGTCTATATTGATTTCACAGTACAATAACTATCACATTCTTTGGCTGCAAAAATATGCAGTTTGTCAGCTATACAAAGATTTGAAAAGCATAACGTAAAAGGAATTTTAAGTGGAGATGGCACGGAGAAGTGGAACTGTACAAATAAAAATAAAATGTTAAGAAACGAAGAGAAAAATGTCAGCTATATAAATTCATAACTAAGCGAAGATTTTTTCTTTAAAAAAAAAAAATCCTGCAAGGAAATAATAAATAAAAATAGTTTGGGTGTTCAATAAAATTAAACTTACATACACTCGACTTAGTTTTGAATCCCATTGGCCGTGCCCGGCTCCTTTACAAGTATCTGCAAGCATTTTGGTTTATATATAAGACGTAACAAATAAGCAGAATGAAAATTTTATTATGACCTCTGGAGAAAGAGAAGGCGTATCGTAGTGTACATTAAACTCTTCACTAGATACTTTGCAAGCAAATATCCTATCATAACAAAGTGAATTAGGCTGACAGGACTAAAGTATTTTATTTTGAGTATACAACATGCTGTTTAATGAACTTTGTCACGTACAAAAATTTACTAATTTCCCAGCAGTGCACAACCGTCCCCGAGGGTGCCATGATCCCATCTCTTGATGTTAACCTCAGATATCTTCAGCTTCAAGAGATGAGTACTTGAGAATAGCTGCAAGAATCCTATCTTTGTCTCTGGTTGGGAATGATTCCAACAGGACCCCATCTTTGTAGAAATGGAAAAGAGGCACGGCCTGCATCAGTTTGTTTCCGTTTCAAATTCAACATATCATAAAGCATGAATACTAGAAAGTGTAGTGATTACATGCAGTAACTAGTAGCAAAAATGATGCACAACCAATATCTATCGTGGATAGGAAGAAGATGGAATTAACCATAACGAGAGGTGAAGAAAGTAAAGATAGTTTTAGAGATAAACATAAAAAGAAATGACAAGATAAACCAGAACCAAACGAAAATGGCATGTGCACCCGTTAATTAGAGTAAACTAGAGAAATCATGCAAATGAAGACTCTAACCACGGAAAATCGAATACAAGTTGGACAACAAAAATTTAGATTAACCCGATGGCTGATACTTAGCTGTCTCCAAGGAAGGCAGGTCAGTTTTATACAGATTAAGTTTCATTTGATACTCAGTAAATAGTAATCGATAGAATAGAAGATAAATACCCTGATTCTAAGTCGGTCAGCAACCTCGGATTGCTCATCATACTCATCCATTACCTGCAAGCAATAGCGTTATAAGGGTCTCTATAGATAAACTTTTATTGACATGCTCAATGATAAAGTAATCAAATAAAACCTCTAGTTTGAGAGGCAGTGATAAAGTAAATATTAGTTGATCATGACTTTCTTCACCACAGCTTAAAGAGAACGTTGTAAAACAGAGGAGAAGGGATGAGCATATATATGTTGTTCCTGATAGACTTAACATTGAAGTCCTTACATTTATATAGAAACTAATAATAAATAAAGAGTTTAATTTTTATCCACTTTCATTGTAAACAATTTCATACTGTCAACTAATAAGAAATCATAATTAATATGACTTTTAAGATATTATTGTAAAAGTTAATAATTTTATCATACATAACAGTTTCTGATTGAATAAGAGTATATGGATTATTTACCCTGTCATTATATGTACTATTTGGTCAAATAAAAGCTGAAGAGAGACTGCAGTAACAATGTAAGAGTTGTTTACATTGTTAGATTGTCATACATAACAAGTTTGTTAACTTCTATAATAATTATTTAAAAGTCATATATAAAATGATTTCTGATTTAAAAATCTTTACACAGTCTATGAAAAATAATCTCATAAGAAAACTTTTATACAGGAAATAGAAACATAAATATTGTCTGAAATATAGAGGAGCTAAACAGATAGCATGCTTACATTATGCTTTAGAAAGATTACCGGAGCTTCATGATCACCAGATTTCTTGCACAGTTTTGCAAAACCCTGCTCTATATACTTGCAGCTTCCACAAGAGGTGCGAAAAAAATCTACCACCACCAAAGATCCAGTTTCTTTAGCCTTGTCCAGAATTTTGCTGAACTCTTCATCAGTGGTGAATTCTCTTACACATTCAACGGGACAGAGATCATCATCTTCATCAGACAAACCTTCCTGGTATTCTTCGGCAACTCTTATCCTGCTAGGGCAGAATGTGTGCCTGATTTTTACTAGAGGTTCAACTTTTGTCGCACCAAAGCATAGTTTGCCATGAATGTGCCTAGGAACCAAGCTGAAAACTACACGGGAAATTCTACACTCAACTTGTTTCTGTATATCTAGTCTAACACTGACAAAGGACTTGTTATTCTGCCCGGAAATGACAATCGGTGGCATCTTTTGCATGCAAAATCTTTCACGGCTCGTAATCAAGAGTTTGGAAGAGAAAATTTTGATAAGTTAACTGGTAGCTGGTAGCTGGTAGCTGGTGGTGCTGGTACCTCAGAGAAAACAATACTGGGTTTGAATTGATTCACTCATGTTTTAGGCACTTGTCTGAGCTAAGTGATAAGGTACCAATGCCATATATAAGCATCACGCGGTAAAAAGGAAAAACAATGACCAATAACGAAAATGAGTTTCCCAAGCTAGAGTGGCTACAAACAAAATCTCTAAAATGTGAACTATTTGGCAGATGGAGAAATGATTACAAATGGTTGAGCTTCAATGGACATTGATGTTTATATAAAAACACGAAGATTAGATACAGCCATTATTGTGTAAGCATTTCAAACTGGAAGCCAAACAGAATCTTGAGAGAACATGATCTTTAATTTTGAAGGAGCAGCAATCAGAATTCAGAAACCCTTCTGACATTGCACACCCACTCAGCCCTGCTTTTGAGAGTGAGGAAAAATGTTTTAAATAAAAAGGAAGGTTATTCCATTCCAAAATCAGAGCAAGAACATATTGTTGTGACTTATAACAAGACCAACTAATGAAAACAACCTAAACATTTATATCAACATGTTTGATCCTGCTAGTGAGAGTTCAACTTAGCATTCACTCTAATTCTAACTTCACGGGAGTTGTACTACATAAATTTGAAGTCAAATTATAAAAAAAAAAAAAAAACGAAATGAAAAATGAGGCAAAGGAAACAAATAAATGGTACGAAGTACTGAAAATGAATCAGAAAGAATAGTGATGGGAAAATGAGAAAGGACTGGGTAAGGATTGGTTTTGATTTGAGAAGAGGAAGAGTGAGTTACCTGCAGACACAGAGGAATCGTCGAAACCAAAAAGCGCGGTTTTCCATATCTCTGCACAGCAAACTTCGAATGAGGAGAAGACACGCATTCCATATCCACGCATTGTGGTTTATGATTTATGCTGATTTTTTAATTTAAACTTAAATATAATTTTGGTTCTTTTATTTTAATTAAATTATTTAATATAAATTAAAATTATAATAAACAAAAGAATAAAAATACAAAGAAAAAATAAATTTTGTTATAATTTTTATTTATCCTGTTTTCTTAATATTTTATTTATTACCATTAAAATTAAGTAGGATATATATTGTTTGGTAAAAAAAATTATCTTTTATAAAATAAAGTTTAAATATAATTTATTATTTATATATGCAAGATTTTATTAGACATGAAATATTAATCGTATAAATAATTTTTATTTTAAAAATTACTCTTTTTTATTTTGTTTTATTTTTTGTATTGCACTCAAATGAAAAACATGTTTATTTTTATTATAGTTGGCAAAATGGATCCTTCATCCCAGCCTTGCGAGCCGAACGTCAAAAATGAATTGGGTCATCTTGACCCAAATTCTATATGGACCATATTTTTTATCCATTTTACTTTTGTTTTTATCTAAATATATAAATTTTAAAAAATAACTAAAATAATATCGAAGATCAGGTCGAATTCGGGGTTATGTTTTTGTAGCCAAACTTTACTTGATGGTCAGGCCAAATTGATATGCTTATGTAAGGGCCACTTTTTTTATATCCAACACATGGTTTGACCCATCAATTCCAACCTATTTTATCAACTCTAATTTTTATTATATCATCTAAGTATTTTTAGGAAGTAAAAGTAAATAATTTTATTTACTCAATAGTCTTAAAACAAAATGTTGAGTATAGATTAATTTTAAAAATCATATTTATGAAATTAAAAACATATTTAAATAAATTTTATATGCAAAATTACAATAAAAAATTAATTGGAGAACTAATATATATATATATATATATATATATATTCATGTTGCACATTTTCAATTTTATTGTCTGAACTAAGTTTCTTTTCTTTCAAATTTTAAATTAATATTTATTTTCCTATTATTTGTTTATTTTATATATTTGAATACATTTTAATTTATTATTATTAATAGTGCTTTTTTTAGGTAACTGAACAATGAAAATCACATGGTTAGAAAGAAAGAGGAAAAAAAGGTTGATTATATAATTAAGTAGTTTTTAAGTAAGGTCTTTTTATTGAATCTAGTAAATATTTATTGTAAACTATACATGTAGAATAAACTCATATAACGAATGTGAATCTCATTAAACTTGTGATAATAAATAAACATGCTTTAACAGTGTTGAGAAACTCGTTGAAAACAAAAAACCATGTTTGAGATAAAGAATCTGTAACTTTTAATTTCTTAAAATCACATTTGAATTTAGACATGACAAACAAATTGACCTACAGTTGTGGATACCCAATACCCACTCGAACTCATCTCAATTAATATAAGGAAAACTCACTTTAATCGAAGTTGAAATCAATTTTTTCTCAAAAAACCTAAGCTGGGGTTGGGGACAAGGATAGGCATATTGATCTGCCTCGTACCTACCCTGCTAAGGATGAAATTACAAAATCAACATGTATATATACCAAACATGTGAGCTAATTTAGATGAAACTTGAATTGATCGTTAACTTAATCAAGGGACTAGGTTACTAGGTCAATAGTGGAACTGGTGAGTCACTGATTGAATAACATAGTCTCTAGTGTCTAGTTAGAAGTTCAATTCCAACATTATGAGTTTACAACTACATAACTACTATTTATTATATCGGCGCATGGTTATTGTGTAAATCTTTTAAATTAAAATACTAATTTTGTAAGCCCAAAAGGCCCACATTTAGTGTAACCCTACATTTTTTCTCTATTTAACAAAAAACATATAGTTGCCGCAATACACATTTTTGTGATTCCCTGGTTCATTTTCATTTCTTCATTTTCACATTCTATATTCCTTTATCATTTTTTCTAGTGTTCCTTTTAGATGCAGATTGTATGGTCACGTTGTTACTGCAATATTCATTTATTTGTATTCTTTCTTGTTTCTTTCTTCTCATTTCATTTTTGTGTGTTGTTTTACTTTGTTATCTGTAAACCGGATCACCGAGTTAGGTTGATTTACTATGATTTTTTTATCCAATTTAATTATGTCAACACTGATTTATGAGCATATCCAATTCGATGGTTTGACCTCACTGATCATAGGTTTTGTTCTCAATCAATTTGCTTTGACTTTTACAACACTGGATGAAACCCTAGTTGTGCAACAATTTCTTAGTTCACTTTTGTTTTCTCCTTCGTAAATTAGCAAATCTAATTTTTTAAGCCCAATAGGCCCACATCTAGTGTAACCCTGCATTTCCTTTCTCTATTTCACATAAAACATATAGTCGTCGCACTACACGTTCTTGTGATTCTCCTATCCTATTGGTTCATTTTTATTTCTTCATTTGTCACATTCTATCATCCATTATTATTTCTTTTTCTTGTTCCCTTTAGGTGCAGATCGTCTATTCCTATTGCTCATGCAATCTTCATTTATTTATTTTTTCTTTTCATTTTTTGTGTGTTGCTTTACTTTGTAATCTGGCCACTTGAAAATGGGGTTGTCGAGTTGGGTTGATTCAATCCATTTTTTGTTCAATTTAATGATGTCAACATCAGTTTATGAGCATATCTAAGTCGTTGGCTTGATTACACCATTTAAAGGTTTAGTATTTGGTTAATCCGATCTATCTAAGTTTTACAACATTGGATAAAGCCCTAGTTGTGCAATATTGTCTTTGTTCACCTTTGTTGTCTCCTTCACAAATTAAGCATTAAAAATGGACAAAGTGAAGTGAACCCAGGAGATTCATGAAGATTTGCTTTTCTCTATAGTCAGGTTGTGCTATTCTTACTCTAATTTGATTTGCCTAAGATTAATTAATGTTTTCTAAATTGGTATCTTAATGGATGAGTGCATGTTTTCCTATATTGTTTGGTTTGTTATTTACATAGTCAT
This sequence comes from Glycine latifolia, assembly GCA_013407115.1. NCBI lineage: Eukaryota > Viridiplantae > Streptophyta > Magnoliopsida > Fabales > Fabaceae > Glycine > Glycine latifolia. The sequence continues at coordinate 3,554,561 of CM023944.1, read as the reverse complement.
TGTACTTAATATATTGCTTCATGAACTACTTTTATCATATTGCTATTTGATCCTTGTTGAACTTTGAAAACTTTCTCCATGTTTTAGAAGTCTATGATCCCTTTTAGATATGCACGATTGTCTTAGATAATGATTGCAAACAATTACACAAACCAACATTGTTGGAAGAAGCTATGTGAGCAGTAAAGTTAGTTGAAATTGTAGATATGACAAAAGCAAGCACAAAAATGACAGTTTTAAATTGTGATGATGGGTGAGAAATGAGGTGGGAAAATTCAATCCCAACATAGATAAGGATATTTTCTGATATGGATATTTTCTACCCTTAATGGGGACTAGGGATGGAAATAAGAACGATTTAGGTGAGAATTGTTGTATTAAATTGAGTGGATGTGTCTCTTTTCATAAATTGTACTATACCTATATTGATTTCTTGCATAAGGTATTTGTTAAATTTATACAATTAAATTTGTGGTTTTAATACAACATTAGTTTTTTTTTTTATAACTTTGTATAAAATTAAAAGATAAGGATAGATAACCAAATTTTAGTTGATACATAGAAAATAAAAATAAGGGTGTACACAGGTTGAATTGGGCTAAACTTGTCACCTAACCCAATATTTTTTTGGGATTGGATTGGGTTGAGATTGAGAAATTTTTTAAAAACTAATCTAGTCATGAATGAGTTGGATTGGGTCAATTAGGTCACAACATTTTTTAAAAAATTTTGAAAAATTTAAATTTGAATAAATTGTGTAAAAATTAAAACAAATTGAATAATAAATATGTACTAATTTTGTTTTTAAATTTGAATTGTTTTGTGCCTTATAATCAACATCATTCATGTCTATAGTCAATTTGTTCAAGACATAATATATCTCATTATTTTGAGGATGTTTCTCATCTAAAATACTTTACACACTTGACAATAGTGATACAAAATAAAAATCAAAGCAATAATGTAGTTTGTTGGACAACCAAAAAAAATGGAATTTTAATTTTGTATATATTATTATTACAATAATATATATGTTCGGGTTGAGTTGGGTCATAGGTCACATGTCTGAGATACAAAATCCATCCAATATTGAATTTAATTAGATTGAGTCAGATTTGATAAAAACATTTAAAACTTCAATTGGATAAGGTTGGATTTTCATGTCACCCAAATATGTGAGTACCTCTATTTAGACAAATATAACTTGTGATATAATTTAATGCAATAAAAAATAAAAAATGATAAACTGCCTTTTAATTAATGAAACTAAATTTTTGTATTAGTTGCAAGCCATTGGTCATATACAAAATTGCATCACATTCAGACATACACTCTCACGCGGTTTGGATACAAAAATGAAACCACGCAACTCCAGTCAACCGTTGCAACCCGCTTCTGAGTTTCCGAGTCATCATTACACACGTGTTTCTATCCGTTGTGCTTTTAAAAACCCTAGCCCTAACCCCCAAAAGAAAACCCTCCGTTTTCAAATTTCGAAATTGGCGCTCTGCTACGCATCCCTCTTCTTCTCCAACTTCCATTTCACCGATCAAAATCAATTCAATGGGTGCCAATCACAGTCGCGAAGATCTGTTGGAATCTTCCGATTCAGAGCAAGAGGAGCATGAAACCTTTAAAGACGCCACCGAAGGAAGTGCCGAACGGAAACCGTCAACCCCGTCATCCCTCGATGACGTGGAGGCCAAACTCAAAGCCCTGAAACTCAAATACTCCTCCTCCTCCACCCCCGCCGTCAATAACGCCGTCAAGCTCTACGTCCACATCGGCGGCAACACCCCCAAAGCCAAATGGGTAACTTCCGAAAAACTCACCTCTTACTCATTCGTCAAAACCCACTCCGACACCGACACAGACGACGAAAACAACGACTCTGACACCGACAACGACGACTACGTCGAAACAAACGAAAAGCCTTTCTGGGTTTTAAAAGTCGGTTCGAAAATCCGATCAAAGGTGGGCCCGGAGATGGGGCTGAAGAGCTTCCCCGAGCAGCGGCGCGTGGACTTCGTTGCGCGTGGCGTCTGGGCGATGAAGTTCTTAACCGACCAAGACCAGATCGACTTCATCGATTCCTTCCAGAAGTGTCTCTTCGAGAACACGCACGGCGTCGAGGCCACGGAGGCGAACAAGCTCAAAGTCTACGGCAAGGATTTCGTGGCGTGGGCGAAACCCGAAGCCGCCGATGATTCCATGTGGGAGGACGCAGAGGAAGCCTTTACCAATAGCCCCACACCGGTTAGGTCAAGCCAAGACCTAAAAGAGGAGTTCGAAGAAGCCTCCAACGGTGGAATTCAGAGCCTTGCGTTGGGGGCTTTGGACAACAGTTTCTTGGTGAGTGATAATGGGATTCAGGTTGTGAAGAATTTCGCACATGGGATTCACGGGAAGGGTGCTTTTGTGAATTTCAGTGATGGGTATCAAAATGGGGGTGGGGGTTCTTCCTATTGTACCCCTAAGAAGACACTTCTGATGAGGGCTGAGACCAACATGCTTCTGATGAGTCCAGTGGGTGGTGGGAACCTTCACTCAACGGGTCTTCATCAGCTTGATATTGAGACAGGGAAGGTTGTGAGTGAGTGGATGTTTGGGAAGGATGGGACTGAGATTACGATGAGGGATATTACGAATGATAGCAAAGGGGCTCAGTTGGATCCTTCTGGGTCAACTTTTCTAGGGTTGGATGATAACAGGCTTTGTAGGTGGGATATGAGGGATCGTAATGGGATGGTTCAGAACTTGGCTGATTCAAATGCCCCTGTGTTGAATTGGGCACAAGGGCATCAGTTCACGAGGGGGACTAACTTTCAGTGCTTTGCCACTACTGGTGATGGGTCCACTGTTGTGGGGTCTTTGGATGGGAAGATAAGGCTGTATTCGGTGAACACAATGAGGCAGGCGAAGACTGCATTTCCTGGCCTTGGATCGCCGGTTACTCATGTGGATGTAACCTTTGATGGAAAGTGGATTGTGGGTACTACTGATTCCTACTTGATTCTTATCTGTACCCTCTTTATTGACAAAAATGGAACGACGAAGACTGGGTTTGCTGGACGGATGGGGAATAGGATTGCTGCTCCCAGGTTGCTGAAGCTCAACCCTCTTGATTCACATTTGGCTGGAGCAAATAACAAGTTCCGCAATGCTCAGTTTTCATGGGTAAGTAAATTGAATTTACTGCTTGCTTGGCCTGTTCTGTTTATTTTTGTTTCTGCTCTTATCTTGCAAATTAAGAATCATGATATTGATATCCTCTGTTGCCTGTGATTTGTCATGGAAACTAATCATTATCATTATTATTTTGTTGTTCTTCTCAATTGCATCCTATATTGCGAAGTGCCTTTTGAGTCATAATTTATTAGTGTGTGCCATATTGATAATTGATATTAAATATCTTCTTGACTAACTGCGATGCAATTTACAATACAAGGACATGTTTCCTTATACATTTAGCTTGTAATATAAAAAAAAAAAAAACTACGTACCCCATTGTCCAGAGGCTTCTTGTTATGCAAAGGTAAGGGGGAGAAATATTATACGCAATCTTACCCTTGCATATGCAAAGAGGCTATTCCCGAATTCGAATCCATGACCAACAAGTCACCAAGGCACAGCTTGTAATATGTTTGAGCTATTTGCAAATCACAATAGAAGGAGATATTACATTGTGAATATTTTTTAAATTAAGGTTATTACCAGGTATTGCTTCAGGAGATGGGTTTAAGTTCAAAAGCTATCACTTAATGACTCCTTTGGTTGCATATTTTTCATAGTATACTGCCATGCTCTTGGTGATTTGTTGGTCATGGGTTCGAATCCGGAAACAGCCTCTTTGCATATGCAAGGGTAAGACTACGTACAATATCTCTCTCCCTTACTTGTGCATAGCGTGGAGCCTCTGGGCATTGGGGTAAGTAGTTTATACTGCCATGCTCTTGTTTTGTTCTGTGAACTGAAGCTATATGCTTGTACCTATCAGTGAAGAGCATTATTAAGCATCAATAAAACTGGACCAGAAATAGCTGAACAGTAGTATTGTATTATAACTAATTCTGCTCTTGATAACATGTGATACTAAACAGTGTTTGTATAGAAAATAGTAAAAACTCTTCTCTTTCTGAATTGATAAGAAAGAAATTACAGATATCTCAGGTAAGAATTATTCTTTTCCCTGAAGCTAGCTTGTCTATTCTGTTCCCACATCTGCTGAGAAATGACATCTTGGTTTTTATTGTGTTTTTCATATTTTAATCATGTGGGAATATATTTTTATTATTCCAACTTCTTGGATGCTTAGGTGACAGAAAATGGGAAACAGGAGCGGCATATAGTAGCCACTGTGGGGAAGTTCAGTGTGATATGGAACTTCCAACAAGTCAAGGATGGTTCTCATGAGTGCTACCGTAACCAACAGGGTCTAAAGAGCTGCTTCTGCTACAAGATAGTCCTTAGAGATGATTCCATTGTTGAGAGCCGATTTATGCATGACAAGTTTGCAGTCACTGATTCTCCTGAGGCTCCATTGGTCATAGCCACCCCAATGAAAGTTAGCTCATTCAGCATATCCAGCAAGCGATGATACACAGCCAGTTGCTCTTTTAGCTTCATTAATATCATTTCATATGTTTCTTTTGAAGACTTTTTAGTTGTATGTAGAATATTTTAAGGTGTAGCTGATATTAATATCATTTCAGATATTAATTAAGCATTTTAAAACACGGGAATCAGTGTGATGGTTGTCTATTTGTACCAGCATGTTCAGTTATCTCAAGATAATATTAGTTGGTCCAAGAATTGTATCATTTTTATCTGAAATTCTTTTTTCTTTTCTCACGTACAAAGCCCTAATTTAGTTAAGCGCTTCAACTCTAGCTGTGGTGGGAGAGGCCTGCTCAGCCTCCACTTTTGATTTGTGCGTTTTGGCTTTTAAGATACTATATGAATTGAAAAGGTTTGAAGAAACTAAGAGGAGCCCAGACAGTACAAATTCGATAAAGTTTACCTCTCTTTGTTCTTATGGAAGATGTTGAAGTAACATCTGACTTCCTTTATTTTACAAAGTTGGGGAGAATAATTTCTGATTTCTAGAGTGGCCTTGAAACGGATGTCTCTAGTATGGAGGAAAATGTATGTTATCATGGAGCCTTAGAAGCAGACGTTTGTTATCCAACACTCCAATCTCAATGGATAAGTGGGCCCATCCATTTTTTTTTGTTATTTCTTTTTTACCTTTAAACCAATAAAATGTATGCATGTGGTTGTGGTGAAATGACAAATTTGAGTGAGGACGGGAATAGGAGCAGATAATCAGAAAACAATGGCCGTAGCAATAGGAAGAATCTTCTCCATTCAGCCCCGCTCTTTATTCAACAGCAAGAGCTTAGATAGAGCTTCACCAGCTGGAAGATTATCGTGGCTTGGGCATGCTGCTGCTGCTGCCACTCCATGTTATAGGCAAACTTGTGTAGCGGCGCAACAGCGACCTACGTGGCTCCCAGGACTTGATCCTCCACCTCATCTTGATGGAACGTGAGCCTGCACACCTCTATGGGACATCTTGTTCTGCTACTGATACTTCTGTTACTTTCTCTTTTCAAGTTTTAATGAAGATAATAACTACATGCTTTGCAGTCTGGCTGGAGACTTTGGATTTGACCCACTTGGGCTGGCAGAGGATCCGGCAAGCTTAAGGTGGTATGTGCAGGCAGAGCTGGTTCATTGTCGCTTTGCAATGCTTGGGGTCTTCGGAATTCTGGTGACAGATGTGAGTAACACAACTTGCACATGTGCATATAATAAAGATTGATTGTAGAAAAGTCTTCATAATAAATTGATAGAATTCTATCAAGACCATTGTTAAATGGCGGTGCTACCATCGCCATGGCCGAATGGTGTTGATGATGGTTTTCCAACTGCCATAGGAAATTTGTGAAGGGCCTGCCATGGCGGTGCCATAGGTTGCAATAGCCTGTTTATATGGTGGAATTTTGGCTTTCCACCATTGACCATTGATAAAACAGTAATCAAGATTTATAAGTTGGTTTTTTTTTTTTTACTATTGAAGTCCTAGCCTGAATTTCTTGGTAATCTGTGTGCAGCTACTTCGCGTCACAGGAATTAGTAAGATACCTGTTTGGTTTGAAGCTGGTGCAGTAAAGTACGACTTTGCCAATACAAAGACACTCTTCCTTGTTCAACTATTTCTGATGGGGTAGAACTTTAGTCATGAACTGGGGCTTTCATAATTTGGTTATCCTTGAGAATTCAGTGGCCTTTACGTATGACTTCATCACTTTTACTTTCACAGGTTTGTGGAAACAAAAAGGTACATGGATTTTGTTAGTCCTGGATCTCAAGCTAAAGAGGGGTCGTTCTTTGGATTGGAAGCTTCACTGAAAGGCTTAGAGCCAGGGTATTTACATTTTCCAATAACAAAAAATATATATTTCTCTCTTATCTTTCTTCTTCAGTTTTGAATCTGATTCATGTTCTTTGACTATTATATCGAACATGAATTAGTAAACATACCCTATGCATTCTCCTCAACAATGGCTTAATTGTCACAGGGCATTTTGACTTTACTGTACTTATATTTGGAGACATTGAGATGAGATATATGTTCTTGTTTCAAACAGGTACCCTGGGGGTCCTCTGCTAAATCCTCTTGGCCTAGCTAAAGACATTAATAACGCTCATGACTGGAAGCTTAAAGAGATTAAGAATGGTATCTGTGTCATTTCTTTAAGAATGGTATCAAATAAATGTCTAGTACTCCAAAAGTTCGTTTCAGTAGTTGTAAATCTTCTATTTTCAGGGCGACTCGCAATGGTGGCAATGCTTGGCATCTTTGTACAAGCTTCAGTGACTCATGTTGGACCAATTGATAACCTCGTGGAGCATCTTTCCAATCCATGGCATAAAACTATTATTCAGACCCTTGCGAGTTCTAGTTCTTAGTTCTAGAAAGTACAGTATGAATTATGTGGCTTGGGCTTATCCATAACATGAAATTCGTTTTTGTTTTCCCACCTCAACCATACTATGGTCAAGGATCAATTGTATTCTAATACATTTTCAATTTGATTTATTTATTTGTTTAAGCTTTTGGGGAAATGATTCAAAATCTGGACCATGTCTAGGGTGGACCATGAAGGTGAGTGGTCTTTGGTGGACCACTATCACTGGCCTTCAGTTTATCTATGTGCACAATTTTATTGTGCACCTTCCCACATCAAAACTTTACCTCCCTCCCTTCTTCTCTGCACTCTCCCTCCCGGAGTCTCCCCATGCACCTCTGCCACTCTCTGACATGTGCTGCTGTCGTCGGTTATTTCTCCAATGCTGACGACGTAATTGTTCCACAGCATAACACAAATAAACACCATAATCAGATTCACCAATGAACACAAAACGCATACCAAGCTTTTCCAATCAACTTTACTATAACCAAATAGTAATAAAAATCAAGAAGCTGAAATGAAAATATGGATTCAATGATGAAATGATCACAAATCTAGAAAAAAATAGAGTTAAAAAAATCAGATCTGAAACACGGATCCTCTTCCTCTTGTTGGTGGTGCGTCGAATCGAATCTTGAACTCCAAACCGGTAGAACAACTTTTGGGTTTTTGGAAATCATGGACTAACAGAGATCGACCGTGGTAACGCGGAGAGGTTTATGGAGTCTAGTGCGGTGTGGCTGTCGGAGAAAAAGTGAAAAAGAGAACAAACTGCGGAGGAGCTTCGGTTGCGGAAGCGAGACTTAGCCGGAGAAGCGACGGCAACGGAGGGAGCGTGAGATGTTGAGGGCGCAGTGAGGGCAGTTAGTGCGATTGCAGGCGAGATGGGTATGGATGATGACGCAGATAGATTGTGATGGGTACTAGGTGGTTGGGAAAGGTCGTAGATCTGCGGCGGTGCGGTGGTTTTGAGGGTGGGTTTTGGTCGTGCGGTGGTCGGTGGTGGTATGGCGTGGTGAAGTCACGCAGGTGTGGGTGGTTAGTGCGGCGCTTGTGGTTGGTGGTATTGAGTGGTGGATCTGATGTGGGAAGGTGCACAATAATATTGTTCACATAGATTAATCTGAAGGCCAGTAATAGTGGTCCACCCTAGACGTGGTCCAAAATCTGATCACTAAAATGTTTTGAACCCCTGCTTTGATGATTTGAGAACATATTAGTAAATAGTCCAAAAGAAGAATTGACACTAAAATGTTATATGTTCAAAGCAAATATAATAATATTAAAAAAACAAACAAACATAATTAACCACCACTGAAGTTTTCCATTGTAGTTCATGTATAAATCTCAAACTGATTCAACGAATTATTTTCCTACATTAATATACTTAGTTAATTGTGGATAGAATATGAATTAAATTAGTTTGATGCATGATTAATTAATATAAGAATTGAAATAAAATACATTTATGTGAGTCGAACAAAAGGATCATTTACCCTTAAATCTTCGTACTTTGTTCCACACGAGTGAAATAATTTAACCAGAAAAAAGACAGGCATACTCCTGCCAGCCTTAATCACTAGCGCATTATGCGAATGCCAGTTGCACGAATCGCCCATTCTTTCTGTACTCCGATTAAATATATGGATGAATCTATGGATTTTTGGAATGCTTCAGCCTTCAGATAATTGGATCATTAATTCCAAAAATCCAACATTTAAAGTTGAATAACAAAAACAAAATGCGAAGTTGCGAACAGAAAAAAAAATAAATATATCACTATTCACAAAATAAAAGAATCTATCGATAGCTTAATAAATTAAATCTGGGTATAGGAGCCTAGAGAATAGAGATTTAAGTGTAACTAGCACAGAAGAGTGGAGCTGAATCCTGAATGACTCGAGATTTGGCGAGTAATCAGAACCAAAGCATCAGAAGATTCACACTAATTCACCTTTTGATTTCGAGTCATTTAGAAGCTTCTTCCTGTTTCAATTTGATGAGGTGTTTCAGACTCGGAAAGCACATCAAATCTCAGACTCGCAAACTTTCTTTCATTTGGTCAAATCTCAAACAAATCTTTACAAAAGCCGAGGTTCAATATATCAGAAGCTATACACAATACAGAATCATCTAATTTTCTGTTTTCCCACAAAATATGAACTTATTTTTATGTCCACGTAAAACACTGAGCAGGCGACCATATACCATACCATACCAAACCAACCCTTCAGTGAGAGAGAATACAATCAAAGCATACACACAGCAATTGCCAACATTTACAGGTCGGTGCAATTGAATAGTCCAGCATTTCAAGTCATTATGAGATCTCCAAAAAGGATGAGAGCCAAGATAACTGCAGTATAATTTGGGATTTACCCTGACTTGGTTGAATGTGTTTTTCTTCTAGCAAAGAACATCAAAACCCTTGGGAAAATTGACTTCTTCTTCTTCTTTCCATGTTTTGATTCTGGGGATGATCCACTTTCATCATTGTTTGCATGCTCATTAGCCTTTGGACTTGTCAAGTAATGTGCGGGATTAGCTGCATCACTAGTGCGGTCAAAATTATTTACATTCCCCTCAAAACTACCCCTAGGGCTTTTACTCTGGTTTACTACTCCTTGGCCAGACTCGCCAGCCTTTCTTCGCTGTTCACTTTCAGCTCTCCACTTTCTTAATTCTTGTTCTACACCTAATTTACCTTCCTTTGCCTTCTCAGCTTTCTCCATTGCCAATTTCAAGGATTCCCTTCTGGCAGCTATCTCTCTATTCACTTCGTCTAACTTTTCAAAGGCTTTAAATTCAGACTCCTTGACCTTATCAATTTCAGAATTAGCAGCTGCAACCCTCATATTGGCTTGCTCTTCTGCTTCATGTGCTCGTTTGCTAAGCTCATAGTACTCTTCCAAAGACAGTGTTACCCCATTAGATGGGTCCACTTCATTCTTGCTTCTAGTTGATTCACTCTCTTGCAATGCTTTAATTGCTGCTATTGCCAAATTTTCAGAAGCCTTTGCAGCCTCTATCTCCTTTTGAGCGGCAAGTAATCTACTTTCCAAGGTACTTACTCCAGCCTTGGCTTGCTCTGCTTCTGTCTTTACTTTCTGTAGCTCTTCCCGAGCTGCTTTAGCAAGCAAATTGGCTTGATTAGTCTCTTCAGCTGTTAGTTGTAGTTTCTTGGGAAGCTCGGTCATTTTCTCTTTAGCTTCTTTCTCCTTCATCTGAACCAAAGCTATTTCTGATCTGGTCTTTTCCAATTCAGCTTCCAGAGATGCCACTGCAATGGAGGCCATTCCTTCTCTTTGCCTAATGGAGGCAAGAGTTGCTTTTTCTTGTTCAAGTTCCGATTTTAATGATGTAGCAGCTACCTTCAAGATACTAATCTCAGCAGTTGCTTTCTCTATGTTAAGATTTACTTCCTCAAGTTCCTTTCTGGCTGATGCCACTGCTTCTTGTATGTCAGTGTGAGTCTTTATCTCTGGTTCTTCTGGGCCTCCTTCTTGCTTTAAATTTGATTCCATATAAGCAGTTAATTCAGCTTTCAAATCAATCAGCAAAGCAGAGGCTGTTTCCAGTTTAGATTTGAGTTCTTTCGCAGATGAAATTTGCTGGTTGAGTCTCTGGAGCTCTTCTTCTGCCTGTTTAAGTTCCTTCTCCCAATTGAGCGAATCTTGATCTCTTGCCATGACTGTTCCTATTCTTTGTTCCTCTGCTTCCAAATGCGCAGCGTGTGTAGTCTCCAATGACTCTTTTGCAGCAATTAGTTCAACAGTTAAATCTTCTACAGACTTCTCTACTTCCTTTGATGCAGTAACAGCCTCTTCAGCTTTCGTAATAGCTACATCTCTATCAGTCACTAAGGAAGCATATTCTTGGTGCAATGCTTCCAGCTCCTCTTTCACAGCTATTAAATCTGAAACAGCCGCTGTATATCTGGCTTTGGCAACCTCAAGTTGTGCCTTGGCTGCAACACTTGATTCGTCTGCAATACCCTGCTCCATCTCTTCCACTCTGAGCTTTGCAAGTTCTGAGTCCTGTCTTGCTTGACGCTCTTCTGTTTGTGCTCTCTCTAAGTTAAGTTTTAATTCTTCTATTAGTCTCTTTGTGCTGTCCAACTCCTTTAGTACTTGACCTTTTTCCTGCTCAGCAGTCTCTGCTTGTTTTTTGTACTCTGGGATCTCCTCCTGTGCCTTTTCAAGTTCTTGTTCTACAAGAGTGCGTCTCTGTACATCCAGGAAAAACTAAAGTTAACTTCAGTTCCAGCAGACAAACATGCATGGTCATTAGTATAAATAATTGATCGTCTGCATGGCAGGAAGAATTACCATCAATGTCTCATCTTGCGTCGCAAAGAAAACAATTATGGATATTAGAAAGTCAAACACATATAGGCAGAAAAGTACCTATGACTCATTTTCTACTTCGTCTCAGTCCAAAATGAATTAGCAAGGAAATCATAAACATATGTACGAAATGCACGTGCACTAGCAGAAGCATTTCGCTTACAGAATAACACAATTCTTATTTTCCTCGTACTATTAAATTGGGTTGCTAACAAGTGCCCTATGGCACCTATTAAGTAGCATTTAATACACTCTAAAAATGTTTATAATTACTTAAAAAATAAGTACGAAGTTATTATTGTGTTTTCAATATAATGAACACTTTCCTTTTCGATAAATACTTTCTATTAAGTTTATTTCACTAGCCTGTTTAACACTCAAAACTGATTAGAGAGTATCACCTTCAAGAACATTAGCCTGTTTAACACTCAAAACTGATCAGAGCATACACAACTCTGCCTAAGTATTAGGTGAAACATACACAGACACTAATATCCCAAAATAACACAGTTCATATTCTAGTGTCATAAATTTAAGATACAGCATATGCTCAGCTCTGCTAGAAAAAGTTGATAGGAAAAGACTTGTAAAAGAAAAAATAGACAATTGCATTGTAAGGGTCAGCATTCAGCAACAAACTGCCAAGATAGTCATTTTTACATATACAGCATATGTAAAGGCCACGTTGCTACATAAATAGTGTTGAGGGAATGTATGGCAAATAAAAGTTCCACATTTCTACTACATGTTTGCATGGCTCAATAGCTACGATTACCCCTGTAATTTTACATTAACACAAAAGCCAATGCCAAAGCAACCTGGTTAACCTTCCATCATTAGTGGGTGTAGCTTAACTACCAACTCTGCCACTGTTAATCCAAATGATACTGAAACTATTGCTTTCATCTTTTCCCCTCATTACAGCATTTACCTCTTGCCTATCTTTAATGGGATATTGGTTTAACTTTGAGAAGCAAACGGAATAGTCAAAATAATTATTTCCTTGAAAAGCAATAAGAGTAATAGAATTTGAAATTTTACGTAGGTATGAAGAATATAAAACGAAAATAATGGTCATACAAAAAGATGCTGTAAAATGCAAGACACATATACCTCCACGGTGTGGATCCTATGAGCCTTCCAATCCACAATTCCTCCAAACTTGGAAACAGCTTCCTTGACAGATTCAAAAGGAGCTGTGGTATCAATAAGGCCTCTTTTTGCATCAAATAGCTTGGCACGGGGGAGTGAGCCAACTGTTCCCATAGCCATTGTAAGTTCATTGTGATCACTTTGTGAATCTTTTGTTTCAGAAGAAGAAGCTGAGAGTCTAATCTCATTATCAGCATCACTGTCAGCAGTGATATTAGAAACATCATCCTGCAATTCATGCCTGTCAGAGACATTTTCTACAGCACCTGGTTCAGAATCTTCAGCTGAAGTTACCTGCTGGCTTTTTTCTGTTACATCAACTGCAACATCTTGTATTAAAGTTTGATCATCAGAAGCATTTGGCAACACTGCTAATTCAGAGAACTTGTCCACTGGAAAATGAGTACCAGGCTCCATTTTTCCATTACTAAGAGGGATTGTTGAAGCTTCAGTGGAAGATTGATTGCCAGGTGGGTTTATCACTTCAGTATTTCCTTCAGGGGGGTCTGCCAGTGGCATCTCTTCAGCAATTTTTGTAGCGGATTCAGAGGGTAGCTTGTCGACAACATGTTCTGCCAGTGGTGACTCTTCAGCAGTTTTGGAAGAGGATTCGGAGTTGTCTGTCACATGTTCTGCCAGTGGTGTCTCTTCATCAATTTTTGAAGAGGACGCAGATGGTTGGTTGTCTCCAACATGTTCTGCCAGTGGTGTATCTTCAACAATTTCTGAAGAGAATTCAGATGGTAGCTTGTCTCCAACATGTTCTGCTAGTGGTGTCTCTTCAGCAATTTTTGGAGAAGCTTCAGATGGAAGCCTGTCTCCAACAAGTTCTGCCAGGGGTGCCTCTTCTGCAATTTTTGGAGAAGATTCAGACGGAAGCTTGTCTCCAACATGTTCTGCCAGTGGTGTCTCTTCAGAAATTTTTGAAGAGGTGACAGGGGGTATCTTGTCTTCAACATCCTCCATGGAAAGAAGCAGTCAGGAGCACTAAAGTGTCTAACCTCTAAATAATAAGGAAAATCAATCAGTGGAAAATAAAAGCAAAACAAGAGAATTACAGCCTATATAAGCTTTTCAAAAAATACAATTGAATTGGAAATTAAAAATCACCATGTATAGGTTTCAATTTTGAGCGGGATTGCTACTCACAAAAACAAGCCACAAATTGAGAATTGAATTCTATATATACCATTTAATTACTTTCCTTTTTCCAAAACTCATCTCTATTGGGAAGTTAAAATGAAATGATTTATTTCAAGGTGTTTACCAATTGGCTGAATAAAAAAAAGAAAAGAAAAGTTGTTTCGCAAGTTTTCAGTTGTTCAGAAAACAAATCGAGACACTTCTATACGGATAATTCTCATTTCACAAACCACAAATAAATTAACCTAAATGGAATATCTCACGTCTAAATGGTATGAAACAGAGCATCCCAAAGAGATCACCTTTTATTTCTAGTTCCAACCATACCTATAGCCTATGGTTCTTGATGATTGATCAACGAAAAAATTAATCATATATAACATTAACACATGAAAGATCACATGTCTTCCCTCTTCATACATGCTCCTATCAAAATGAAATTTACAATAACAAAAACAAATCGGCAAAAAAGAAGAAGAAATTTAAATAATAATTACAACAGAAAATAAATACTCCATATCTCTAATTTGGAAGCCTGATTAACTTTTTACCCCCCCCCCCCCCCCAAAAAAAAACCCTGCACATTGCAGCATCTCTTGTGGCTAACCTTTTGAAAACAACGACTTCAATCGTTAAGGATACTATGCGGTTGGTTGCAGGAAAAATCTCATGAAAGAAAAACAAAAGCCAAAAGTATACGGAAAAGTGAATTCATCTTAGTTGGCAAAGGCAATTGATATTCACAAGCTCTGTTTCCTTCCCGGTAAGGTTCAAGGAAGTGTGTAATCGTTTGGAAAACATGTTATATCCCGCTCTAAGTACTCACAAATAGTTGCATGTGATCATAAATAAATAGAACACAACAGAGGGATAAATTATACAAAGAAACAAGATTCATGATTATGCAGCAAAAGGTGCGTTGAAAGAAGAAAGAACATACCCGATTAGGATTCGGAATAATAAGAATAAGTGGAAAATTCAAAGTGGTGAGCGATGGATAGATACAGATACTATTTGAGGAGGAAGTTAAAATTAGGTTCTGCAAAAATAAATGGAGGTGGAAAAATATTGCAGCTAAAATTAGAACATAGAAAAATACGGAGAAAGATACACAGTTAGTGGACCCTAGCTCATCCCACAGATTAGATCCATCTGTAGTACTCTCATATCAAATATCTATTCTATTCGTATTTTCGGTATTTCCTTCCCTTCTAGTGTAGTGTTTGCTTCAATAAATTAATCTATGCCATTATTACATTACATTTTATTATTCTGTTCGCTACAAATTACTATTACTGCCACGCCGCTTCTTCGTCTTTTATGAAGCACTCGCCGCTACGCCACCACAATCCTTTTTGATAACGGAAAATTCATTTTATATTTACGCAACTTGTAATTGATGCGGGTAGTAATATTTTGTACAGTAGTTGGTATTGTGTTATATCAAATGTACTAGTACACAATTATTAATATTATTTAGAAATAAGGTCAATTACAAGACAAAGGTTTTCCACTACTAGCTTACCCACCTTGCATGCCTTTTCTTGGTCGGTGGTCCAGATTCTATTTTTCTGGTTTTGTTTTTCTAGTTTATCTCTCTGTTGCGTAGCAACTTTCCTTTTCTTTTTTTTCTTCCCTATTATTATCTCAAGATAATTCATAAAAGTATTGTCCACGATAACGTGTTAAAAAAATAAAAGAAATACTGTAGTTGGTAGTAGTATTTACTAAAGAAGTGATTGTGTAAAAGCATGAAGCAAAAAACGTGAGTTTGAGAATTTTCAAAGGTGACAAATGAACCAAGGAATTCAGTTCCGATGATAGTAAATAAATGATGTCGTAGATTCCAGCATGGGGAAGCGTGAAAATGGAGAGATCCGCTGATCATTACTGTAATAAAAATTAATTAATGAGTTTTCTTTACCAATTGACTGTCTAATGGCATGATTTAATTACATGTAATGTAACGCAGGTGGAATTGGTTGATTGGGACGCCCAAAAAGAGACCTACACGTTCTCATCCGTTGAATGTTGTAGTATGGGGCCCATATCGACTAATTGCCAGATATCGTGACGGATATTTTGATTAGCCCATGCACATGTTGAGTTTATATTTTAATTATATTATGCTCATCGTTTAAAATTAATACTATTGAAATTTGAAACAAATTACCAACTCAATAATGCTGACTGTCCTGTGTTTTTGAAGTTTGGTAGATGTGGTCTTCGATGGAAAAACAAGCTAAATAAGGTGTGAAACAAGGAAAACAAGTGATTTTCGATCAATTTTTTATTTATTCAATAAAACTAGTATTTTATTCACAGTAATAGCTAGGTTTAAAGGAACTTATTTTTCAAAGCTTGTTTTAAATTAATTATTATGTATCATTCAAAAATAATATAATAATTCTTAATCGAACTTTAGTTATTTTTTATCGAATTTTAAATTAATCAGTGTCATATTTTTCTAATGAACTGGAGAATTAAAAACAAAGTAATATTCAGAAATAAAATACTGTATAGAAATTCAATTAATGAAAATAATCTAGTTATATTTGAGGGGGAAAATGTTGTGATTTGCTCAACACTACTAATTGATTTTCTTAATAGTATGGTGTAACTTAAGTTTGGGGGGGCACGGTTTATTTTATTCTTTTGCTTTTATGACCTACCAACCCAATCGTGCCACGTCCAAGGTTCCTTTGGCACTAAAGTTGGGTTTAATTTCTGCGTAAACTTTGGCTTTTGCGGGAGAATCACTGTTAGGTGGTGGAGTTAAAGAAGTATGTGCTGGCTTTTTCAACTAAATACAAAAAAAGAAAGGCAGGAAAAGATTGGTTGCGGGGAATATTTTACAATTTATTGTCTTTTATCTCTCTTTTGGAATTCTTTATAATTTTTCATCTTAACTCATTTAACTTCATACTTTAATATATTTTAAAATAGTTTTCATCTTTTATAATTTATATTAGGGGGTTTTATTTTACAAAGAGAACAGATTTATATATTACGAGTTATTTTCTAACGATAAAGTTAACTAAAATAATATTTTAATTATATTACAATTAAGAAGTTGTGTTTAGTTTTATTGTAAAAATTCAGAAGATTTTTTAAATTTAATTATAAACTATTGTGGTTTTATAATTAACTGATCTCTCTCTCTCTCTCTATATATAGTCAATTTTTATATCTTCGAAGAAAAACAAAACTAAAATAAGGACTACTAATTTGTTGCTTAATGATCAATCCAATATTAGGATGAAAACTCACAAGTGATATATGTTTGCATTAATCCATAACATTTTCAAAGTGCACCGGTTCCGCCAATTTAGGAGTCGTCATACATTTTGGTGCATAGATAGTCAACTTTTTCTTCTTTCAAACGAAGAAAAATAAAATTAGGGATTTTCATTTTACAAAGAGAAATTATATTATGAATTATTTTCCAACGATTCATTATCTAAATCATATCTCCATCAAAGTTGAATGTTTTAAGTTTTAATCATATCAAAATCAAGTAGTTGTGTTTAGTTTTATTAATTTTAGAAAATTCTATGGTTTTCCATTTGGAACTCCATAACGTTTGTTCAAAAAGAAAAATTGAAAAAGCTTATTATTTTTTGACCAAAAAATAAATAAAAAGAAAAAAGAAAAAGCTTCTTATTTAGGTCATGTTTGGAGTGGATTTTAGGTTTGAGTTTCAAAATTTTAAAAAATAACAACCAAGTTTTAAAATATAAGTTTAAAAATAAACTCATTTTAAAAGTTTCATATTATATTAAAATTATTTCAAGACTGTTTTTACATGGGGATGAAAAGAATGATAATGGTGGTGGTGTCAATAATGAGGGTAGTAGAGATACCATTGGTGTTTGCAACGATAGTGACGGTACAGGTGGTGGTGGTAACAATGATATCCAATGGTGGGAACAAAGGTGGTATTGATGGTAGCGGTGGTAATAGCCATGGTGGTGAAGGTGACATTAGTGGTGGTGGTGGTGGTAGTAATGTTGGTGACGATGTGACAATAACATTGATGATGGTGATAGGTGGTAGCGGTGGTGACAATGGCGGTGGCGGTGGTAGTAATGTCGGTGACGATAGTGACTGTGGTGGTAGTGGAAATGACAATAACAAATAACGATGATGACAACAGTGTTGATGTCAGCAACCAATGATGACTATGTGGTGGTGGTGGTTGCGATGACGAACGTGGTATTGACTATAGTGACAATAACGATACTAGTGGTGGTAGAGGTGCTAGTGGTAGGATAATGACAACAAAAAGCGTGATTGTCAAATGTGAAAAATGCATGTTTTTTAAAACTAAACCAAGTTCTTTTTTTTTGTTTTGTTTTAAAAAATGAGTGTAAAAGTATTTTAAAAATGATTTAAAATTATTTTAGCTTCATTTTTATCAAACACATTTTATTTTTAAAATTACATCTAAAAACTAAAAATAAAAAAATCGCAATCACCCCAAACAACTTCTTAATTTTCTTGTTTAATTTCACTTATATTTAATTATAAAATGAGTTTTGCTCTTAAACTCAATTTGAAATTAAAAAAAAAGAGATAGAGAATTACTTTTGCAATTTTAATTTACAAAATAAAATTCATTAAAACTTTTTTTTATCAGCAAATTCATTTAAACTTTATCGGTCTATATACTTTTTTTAAGAGCACATACTCATTTAACACATTTTCTACAAGGCAATTTAAGCTGCGAAAATTATTGTTCTGAGTCTCAGGTCATAAGGATCACAAATTCAAATCCTTACTGATAAAAAAGAACTTAATGTTTTTTAGAGTTAGATAAATATAAATGATTGGTTTGAAAAACTTTTGTCGTCTTAAACTGAAACATTATCCTTGATTAAGTCCTGAATATTTGCGTAAATCCCTTTTTATTTTTTATTTTCTTTTGTGAGAAGAAAAGCGTGTTATTTAACTAACTAATAACCCAAAAATGTATCCAAAGTTGTGAAATACTATCCCCTCCCTAAGGAAAAAAAAATTGATTTATACAATTAACACCCAAATTTTACTGCAAAATTCAAAATTCAGTTGAGAATTCAGCAAAATGACTATCGATTAAGATAAAATTTGACTAACTTTTATGCCAACTGAATAAGGTGAAGACTAGTTTGGTTGAATATGAAATTGATGATTCATCGATATTAGTTAAACAAGAAGGTTAGTAGAACATGGACAAGGTTCATACGAGTATCTACAATGTTAGCAAAATGACAAAACTCGACTAATATTAATGTTAGTTAAATGAGAATGAGACCAATTTAATTGAATGTGCAAGTGACTAATCTTTAATATTTGATGGACATAAATTTTAGCTAAAATATGGATAAGGTCAATACGACTATCTATAATGTTAGTCGTATTGACAAAATTCGACTAATTTTAAAGTTAATTGAACGAATATAAAATTAATTTGGTTACATTTAATATTAGTCGAGTAAGATATTCAACTAACTTTAGTGTTGGTAAAACATGAATAAGGTCATTTCAATTACTTACAATATTAATCGAATGACAGATTTTGACTAACTTTAAGTATCATAAAATTAACTGAATTAAGTCAGATTTAATCTAATAAAAATAAGGTGATATTTTTCATGATATTTTGATATTTAAATAGCTTGTAGGAGTTAAAATTAATCAATTATAATGCTCCCTAAAAAATAGGAAGCGATTGTTATCTTCTCCAAATTTGAAATAACTTATCAATTGGTTCGTGAGCAGAGAATGTGGATTTTAGGAGCAGTCACTAGAAGACAAATTTGTCTCATAATTGGTTAACTGAAATGCTAGTGGAAATCAATTGTTGCTTGATGATTCAACTATTAAAATTAGTCAATTGTAGTGTAAAACTAGTCGAATGAACCCAAACCTATAACTCTCAAATCACGTTCATTGTAATTCAATTTTTACAAACACAATCAATCCAATATACTAGTCTAGGTTATCTTGCACTTTTTTTTTTATCACTTTTCTTTACAATTTTTCGTCAGTTATTGCTTTCACTTAAACTTCTCATTTACCACCTTTCCTTTACCATTTTACTTTATATCCTTTCAATCATTACCGTTCACACAAAACCTTATATTCTCACTTTCTTTTCCATTCAACTACACCAAACACTTTTTAATTTGAAGTGGCTTGGGAACTCATAGCCAAAGAGCCCAGCTCTAAGGCGGGTATGGATCCCCCTTCATTCCTGTCTCAACCGAAACTCAAAAAGAAAGCAAAGGAAAAGACAAAAACAACCTTAGAAGCCACCTTGTTCGGAATCGTTCCAAGGTTTAGTGTTGAAGTAGTTTGTTGATCCCTTGATGGGCTTATATGTCCTCATTCTCTCTTTTTGGAATGTTGTTATTTGAAACTTTTGCTTTCAACGAGAAAACTTCTTATCTTCTTATCACTCCTTGAAGCATTAGTTCTAGATGGCTCAGGTAGCTCCTGTTTGTTCTTGTTTTCTCATGGGTTTGATTTTGGCTTCCCATGTGTTTATTTGTTTTATGATTATTTCTATTTTAACATATTTCGGGTTGTGCAGCTTTGGCATAATCACTGTCGCTAAAAAGTAAAATAAAAAAGGGAATGTTTATTTTTTAAAATTAATTACATCAATTTTAATTAAAAAACATATTTTTAAATTTACTTTTTATTAAAATTTGATATGAAGCTAATACTTTAGCGAAGTGAAGTGTATTTTAGAAATAATAACATTAATTATGATGAAATTAATTGAAATTATTTATATGTAACAAAAGAGAAATTTATTATTATATCTGTGAGACTGAAGCAGTATGTTATATATGGGTTATTGACACACGAGGGTGGAGAAGGTAAAACATAAGATGATTGTTACGTTAGTAGTAATAGTCTAATCCATCAAGAGAGAGCCAAATCGTCTGGGATCAGTGATATTGATTTTCCAATGTCCATCGGGTAACCTCATCTTGCTGGCCTTCCTTCTCTCCCAGTTTAACTCACTCCGACGCCGTTTCGTCAACCTACACAACCTCTGCAACCCCTCCTCCATCGCGTCGTGAACCTTCCACCACCTCCGATGCGCCACGTCACTGGCGTACACCCTCTGCTCCGGGGTGTCCCAGTTGCAATCATAGTCCCTGTAGCAGTGCCACGGCTTCCATCCCAGGTAGTGAATCGCGTAGACCCCCGCCGGCTCCGCCGCGAACAACGCGTTCTTCTCCCTCGCCTCCACCGTCGTGTTCGTCCAGAAGTTCTTCAGAAAGTTCACCCTCCGCGGCAGCCTGTGCCACCACACGAACACCTCGTTCAGAAACCCCTGGTCCCCTCCATTGTACGAAACGACGTCGTCGCGGTGCCGCATCAATGTAAGGAACGTGCACTTGGAAGGTTCGATCACCATTATTCCCGAGTTGAATATCGATTGGTCGTTCCCCGTGGCCGTTATCTGCGGGAAGTGGAAGAGGATGTCGAGGTTTCGGAGTACGATGATGTCGGAGTCGATGAAGATTACTTTGTCGTAGTCCGTGAGCTGCCATAGCCTGAACTTGCTGTAGTTGTATTCGTTGTAGCTTCCTTTCTCGGCCTTCGGGTTTCGGATCCGGGTGATGATTCGGATCTTCCAACCCGCTTCGGTTAGTGCCTCGCGTTTACGAACGGAGATGAACTTGTCTATCAGGAGGATAAGGTCGCGTTTGGTACCTGTTTGGAGGAGGCTTTGCGCTAGTGTTATTGCGCCGCAAACGTACGCTTCCGAAGAATGCAGCACTGTTGCGTACGCTTCGCGTTTTATTCTCCCTCTGCTTCCAACGTTTTTCTCAATCTTGGATAATTCGTACACCTCCTCGATAACTGCAAATTTCAACTCTGTTATTTTTGCAGTACACTTGAAAAGTATAAACAGTGATTTTTATTTATTAATTTCAAATATGTAATAAAAGTAATAGAAAATTGATATTTCTACAAGATTTTATGCCATAAAAAATAAAAAAATAAAAAAAATTAGATAAGATATTGAGATGATAATTACATCATATATTGCATGAATGGTTTTAACTCTAAATAATGCATGACTCATCACTTTTGCCTGGTGTGAAACTTGAATGGAAGCTGTTCACTAATTTTGTTTGTATGCTACGATTGATGTTTCTTATAAATTAATGGGAACTTGACCAAAATTAAAAAAATCGAAGGCAGGTTAAGGGTCATTTTGGTGGAGTGAAATGAAATGAAGAAAAATAATTGAATTAAATATTGGGGTGGAGGTAAGCCTGTATGAGACTCACTGAATATTTTGAAAATTTTCTGCTTTTTTTCTTGCTACAGTTATTTCACCAAACAGGCACTAAGCATGGAGCCAACTAAATCTAAATTTGATAGCGGTTATTTCACATAACATGTAAAAATGAAGTGGTTATCTGGTTGGTATAGGTTGTTAAACCACAATTAAAATCAATGTGCTTGTACTAATAATTTTGAGTGTCCTCCTCCTGCCTCCACTACCAAGGAAAAAGCTTCCATAAAGATAACAGTTAGCTCATTGATTACTGCTATTACTAGGGAATTTCAAAACTTTAATAACTTAACATATGCATTTATTGTTTGTTCGTTCGTTCGTTCGTTTTTATGAAACATAACTTGATGGAAATAAATGTTTTTATGAAAATTCAGAAAAAAAAAGTTTTTTTAAAAACATTCTCCCCCCCCCCCCCCCCCCCCCCCCATATTACTTTAGGATATAGATAATAAATTGTTTCTGTGGAAACTAAGTCATGGTAGAGATATATTGGTAACATTTTTTTATATTTTTTTCCCTCTTTAATTTCTTAATCATTTGCTCTTTTTTTATTTATTAAATCACAGAATCTATATATATATATATATATTTTTTCTCACAATTTTTAAAAAATTAAAACATTTCTAACGCTAACATAAAAAGAACATTTCTAACGCTAACATAAAAAATTGAAAAGTATATATTATTATCCGTTAGTTTGTCTTCTCTTCGACTAAACTCCCCATGGAGAAGAAATAAAAGTTCTTTGAAATAAATAATTTTTATATTGGTTTTTTTACAAGAATTTTAATATTGGTTTAAAATGTATACATTTGTGATTAACGCATATTTTATGGTTAATAAGATCTTAAAAATCACTATCCCATTAGTAAAACAGAATGTGTTAAGTATAGATCTAAACATAAGTAATTAGTGCAAAAATAATATAGAAATTAAATATTGTGGGACAATCGATTTAGAAAAATGAAATGTCGGCACTATTCCATGGGCATAAAAAGTTTGGCAAACGCAATATGTTATATGTATACATTTTATAATAATTAATAAATATGAAGAGAATTGGATTAAGCCTTAAAAAAAATATTTCTTTCTGAGAAAACAAAAACTACGAATGCAGTTAAATTAATATCAAACATTAGATCAAAATTGCTTATCTTATTTTTTATTTTTTTTGAATTCTGTTCTATGCTAATCCAACATGAAAACACACCCATTGTTCATAGAGGCTATTGTTTAATATTTATATAAAATAGTTTTAAAAAAATGGATTGTCACTAAATGAACTCATGAATTTTTTTATCATCATGATGTTAAAGTGAAAAATTTATTGATGACTACGTCAAAAAACCTGATTGATTACCTTCTTCTAATCATGTTTTTTTCATTTACAAGACTCGAATCTAATATCTTGTTTAAGAAGACTCAATCCAGGACCACTCGAATAAAATAAGTTACTGGTAATGAAAAATGGATAGTAAATCAATGAATTGATAATTTTGTTATGCCTTTTGTATTAAATAAAAAATGACACAATGAAAGAATCCGGTATGGCAGACAGAAGGTTATAGTAGTTTAAAAAATTTAACTAATATGGTAAAAAGTAAAATAAGCCAGTGCCCGTAGCTCTGTGGGTGCAGGTTTTCTAATTTTAAGCAAAACAGAAGTCGTAGGTTCAACCTCCATCTGCCGCGTAAATTTTTCTGCTTGGGAACGTTTAGTTGCTTTTAATGCATGTGTTTATTTTGCTGGGATGAAGGGAAAGTAACATAAGGAGGAAAAGAAAAAACAATATGTAAAAAAATTGATTGGTGGACACTCCAAACCTAGTTGACACCTACCAAGAAAAATAGAAAAGAGAAAAAAATGTGGGTATAATGGTCATAAGAAGATAAAGATAGAGATAAAAACAATAGGTGTTATGATAATATGATGTATTTGAAATAGAGAAATGTTTACGTATCATATTACTTTAATATGCAACGTTGAAATACTGGCGTATAGCGTATATACCTTGTTCCCAGAGAGGCAAGGCCAACTTGCAGGACCCAACGGGCAATGAAACCTTGTGTTCTAACCTCTTCACCTCAGGTTCATAATACCACCATTCACCTTCACGCTTAACCAAGTTGTCGCATGGAAACAGGTCCAGCATTGGTCTACACTGGCTCCAAAAAACCACTCTTGTCTTCCCTCTCCAATCCTTCTTCCCCTTCTTCACGGCTAGATTCGCAACTATAAGATGAACTTGCAATCGGAAAACGTCCCTTCTCCACCCTTCTTCGGGATACCTGCATGGCATCTTAGCCACGATCACGTCCATGCTTCCGTATTCTGCATACTCCGGCATAGGTATCTCTGGACATGATGGCACATCATTCTCTTCTTCCTCGTCTATCCATTCAGGAAACAAGTCCGTCCAGTTCAAAAACCGCGATACCCTCCCAAAATAAACGCTTGTCCTTTCCCCATGCGTGCTCCAGTTACTTACATCGTCTTCTTTCATGTTTACCATTCCAATCTTCATTCT
Source organism: Glycine latifolia (assembly GCA_013407115.1). Classification (NCBI taxonomy): domain Eukaryota; kingdom Viridiplantae; phylum Streptophyta; class Magnoliopsida; order Fabales; family Fabaceae; genus Glycine; species Glycine latifolia. The sequence continues at coordinate 3,530,108 of CM023944.1, read as the reverse complement.
TTCCCCTAACTTGCTAAAAAAGCTTGGTACTTCTATCTTCTTTGTACTCTTATTCTTTTGCCTCTGTGGGTTTGCTTGAGGTTCATCCAATGCCGCTTTCATTTTGAAGTTTTCGTGTCTACTGACAAATAAGAATACATGCTTCAAGTGCACATCAAGTGAAGTTTGAATTTAGCACATACACACAAAATAAAGGCATATGCCACTACAGTAGGCTCACCTTACCCTCTGATGACATTCGCCCAAAGAGCACCTCACTATGGATCCTGCATCCTCCAAATAGTCAGAAGATGGATGGGGAAGAACGGTGGCATAAACAACCAGAAATACAACAAGGAAGACCAAATTGATTCTGGTAATCGAAGCTTTAGATGGCATCGTCTTTAGCATCTTTTTAAGACTAGAACCTTGCATCCCTTGAGCAGTATTATCAACAATGCCCGAGTAGAGAGGACTAACTAAATTTCTAAATTAAGTCCCCACTCATCAATTTATTATGTAGTAGTAGTTAAATATAGTGAAGAGAATAAGGAGTAAGGATCGGTAGTTGTTGCAGTAGCAGTTAGAAATTAGAGTAAATCTCAAATCAAGGCAGACCATTTACGTAGCTCCAAGTGTCCTTTCCAAGCTTTAAATATTTCCTACAGAGCGAGACAAGTAAGATCCGAATGAAACTGCTTTACTTGTATTTCAGGCAGATGGTCAACTAAATTTCTAAACAAAATTTGAAATTACCTATATATCATTGCATGTTTCCAGTAGCTAAAATCAGTTCAGATACAAAGGGAGGGGTAGAGAAGTAAAATCCTCAAGTCCATTAGCACTGGAAAATACACAATTGGAAACGTACAAGAGCAGGATAGAAGGTTCGCCAACTATTCGGTTGAAACGTCACCCTCTTGCATGCGAAAAGAGATTGCTAATTATTTGTTCCTCAATTGCGAGGCTCCACCAATTCGTGATAGTTTATAATATATCTAATGAAAATCTATTTTAGCTTGTTCCAAATTGATATATAATATGTTTGCAGGTTGCGCGTCCGCACATCATAAATCACCAAAAAAGATTTCAGGGGAAGTTTTGCACGGCTATTTCATAAGAGCTGATAAACTATCACATTTATGTCCCCACATCCATGGACGATTATCAGACCACGTAAAAGTGGGGACAATATGCGAGACCAATGTGATGGTCTCCATTTCACGCATACAATGAAATGAAGCGCAGCAGTAAGTCAACTTTGTCTTTTAGGACTGATGAGTTACTTTTTATCTATATTTTCTCACTTTTCTGTGCTCATTTTAATCCCTGATTTGTATTTAATCGTTTACATTCCACACTGTTTCTCATTTTGGATTTAATTGGACCGATAATTCAGATTTTAACGAATTTGGATTTTCTAAGTTTAATTATTCCAATTTTTATTTTCAGGACAGTTTAATAATTAAATGGGCTTGGAATTAATTCATGGACTTGAAGATTGGAGTGCCACGTCAACATCATTTTCCACATCAGCATTTTATTTTCGTTTTATTTTGCTTTAGTGATTTTTTTTGGGCCAGAATTGTTAGAAAGGGCCCATTTTCGTTTTAGGTCAGACTAGTATTTTTAGGGGACTGTGCCCATGCAAAAGAGAGGCCATTCACGTTCAGCTCTCTTAGGGTTTAGGTTTTCATTTTCTGCTGGTGATTCTCCTTAAGGTTTTTGCTTTCTTTTTCATTTGCGTTTTCAATTTCAGTTTCTATTTTCGTTTCTGCTTCCAGTATTTAGGTTTTCATTTCAGTATTTTCGTTTCTGCTTCCAGTAGTTAGGTTTTCATTTCAGTATTTTCGTTTGCAATTGAATTTCGTTTCTCTTCTAGTTTCGTTTTAATGTTCGTTTCTGCTATTCTGTTTCTATTGCAATTTTCGAATTAATGGAAGGCTAATCCTAGGGTTGGGCCCTAGGACAGATTGCAAACCCTTAATGGAGGTTCTCTGTGCTTTGAATTTTGTTCTGCTTGATTCTTCCTTGTTGGGTTTCTGTTCTGCAGTTTTCGAATTTCATGCTTAATGATTTTGTTCTGCTTGATTCTCACAAGGTTCGCGTTTGCTTAATTCGTGTAGGGAAGTTTTAGGTTAATCTTCGCTTAGTAGATTAATCTGGACTAACAAGGATTAAGTTAGAATAGATTATCTTTCGTGAACCAAGGATATTAGAGGCGCAATCTGTTAAAGGGTCTGACTTGCTTAATCACTACAATTATTTGGTATTTCTGCTTTATTATATATATAATCCTGAATTCTGTTAAACCCCCCCATTACACGTTTAATCCCTTAACACCGACAATTGATCCTTGAGAGACGACCTAGGAGTCACTTCCTAGTACTGCATTTTATTGTATTAATTTGACTGAGTACGACCTCGATCAAATTTTGGTGCCGTTGCCGGGGATCGAACCCGGGTCGTTGTAGTATAGTGGTAAGTATTTCCGCCTGTTCCGTTGCCGGGACTCATCAGTTCTGTGAAAGGGTTCTGGTGTGTGTGTGTTCTGTTTTGTTTGTGTTTGTGATTTTCTGTTCTGTTTTTGTTTGTGTTGTTTTGGTTTTTTTTTTGTGTTCTGTTATTATTGTTCATTGTTGTAAGTGGTAAAGGAAGCATGGTAGCACTCGAGTTAAGCTGGAAAACCAATGGAACAGTAACTTGAATTGGTGCTTGTTTCCTATATCAGTTCCTGTTTTTAAGGGGTGTGACTTGCTGTGATTGTGTTTCAAGCTTGTTGTTTCTTGCATATTTGGTTGTGTTGATCAATTCTGCAGGTCCAATTAGTGTATTCAGCAAGCAAATCGTGGATACCAGAGAACAGCATGCACATGCAGCAACCAATGGAACAGTAATGAACAGTGCCTAGTCTTTTTGAATTAATTGTGATTTTTGGTTTTGATAGCTAGACTTGTTATTTTTGCTTGAAATTTTGTGTGATAACTTCTTTTGGCCTATATTTTGTGTGAAAAATACCAAAAGCACCTAAAGTAGTCCAGATTCTGAGATGCAAAAATTTTGGAAGCCAATTTTTGCGACAACTTCAAACTATCATAACTTTTGATCCGACCGTCAGAATTGGACGTATTTTATATGCTTTTGGGGTAGAAAAAATAGTTCATAACTTTTGCCGGCTGCTCACCGTTGGATTTTCAAAAAAAGGCCGTTTTCTATTTTTTTTTTTTTATTTTTGAAGTTTTATTTTCCTATTTTTCTTAACTTTCTTAATTTGGTTTATATAGTTATCTTTTGAATTTTGCTTTGAAATTTGGTGTGCTGTCTTTTCATGATTTTAGGGTGCTGCTCACGAAATTTCAGCTCATTTGGACTTCGTTTGAGTATAGCTCTAGTTTTACATCTCCTTATGCTTGTTTGCCAAATACTTATTCTGTTGCATATAGTGCATGACTAGAGGCAATCCAGGAGACTTACAACCCTTTGATCCTGAGATAGATAGGACCTACCACAGATTAGTTAGGCATTCTAGGCAGCTTTCATTAGATTCCATATCATTAGATAGTGTTAGTTTAAATTCTGAGCATTCTAGCCATTCTGTGCATACCATTTCTGATTCTGCTGAGCATTTTAATACTGAGAACAATATGGCTCAACCTCCACCTCGTGAGAGGACTCTTAGGGAGCTGGCTGCACCTGATTTTACTTATGAAAGCTTGTGCATTCAGTATCCTGATGAGGATGTTCCATACGTTCTCAAGACTGGACTAATACATTTGCTGCCTAAGTTTCATGGTCATGCAGGAGAATGTCCACATAAGCATCTGAAGGAATTCCATATAGTCTGTTCCACAATGAAACCTCCAGATGTCCTGGAATATCATATTTTCTTAAAGGCATTTCCACATTCATTGGAGGGGGTGGCAAAGGACTGGTTGTATTACCTTGCACCCAGGTCCATCACTGGTTGGCATGATCTTAAGAGAATGTTTCTGGAAAAAATTTTCCCTGCATCTAGGACCACAGCCATCAGAAAGGATATTTCTGGGATCAGGCAGCTTGGTGGAGAAAGCTTATATGAGTATTGGGAAAGATTCAAAAAGTTGTGTGCAAGCTGTCCGCACCATCAGATTTCTGAGCAGCTCCTTCTCCAGTATTTTTATGAAGGTCTTAACAGCATGGAGAGGAGTATGATTGATGCTGCTAGTGGTGGAGCACTTGGCGATATGACCCTTGCAAAAGCTAGGCATTTGATAGAAAAGATGGCTTCTAATTCCCAGCAGTTCAGTGCAAGGAATGATGCCATTGTTGTTCGGGGAGTTCATGATGTAGCTGCTAATTCTTCTTCATCTGCAGCAACGAAATTAGAGGGCAAACTAGATGCTTTGGTTGATTTAGTGACTCAACTTGCTGTCAACCAAAAGTCTGCCTCTGTTGCCAGAGTTTGTGGTATCTGCACTTCCAATGATCACTATTCTGATGCATGTCCCTCTCTGCAGCAACATGTTGGCCCTGATACTCCTCAAGCTTATGCTGCAAACATCTATAACAATAGGCCTCAACAACAACAGCCGAATTATGATCTGTCCAGTAACAGGTATAATCTAGGGTGGAGAATCATCCTAATCTCAGATGGTCAAACACACCGCAGCAGCAGCAGCCTCCACCACCACCATTTCAAGGTTCTGCTGGTCCAACCAGACCTTATGTACCTCCACCAGTCCAGCAGCAATATCAGAGGCAACAACATGATGCACCTGCACCACCAGCCCCTCAACCTTCTACTTCTGAACCTTCACTGGAGGAGCTAGTGAGACAAATGACTCTTCAAAATTTGCAATTCCAGCAAGAGACCAGAGCTTCCATCCAGAGTCTGACTAATCAGATGGGGCAGATGGCTACTCAACTCAATCAGGCACAGTCACAAAACTCAGATAGACTACCTTCTCAGGCTGTGCAGAATCCAAAAAAATGTGAGTGCCATCACATTGAGGTCGGGAAAACAGATTGACATACCTACTGCAGTGCCCCCACCTCCATCTATATCAGTTCCTACACCAACCCCTGCACCTGTACAAATACATGAGCAAAATGATGATCCAATTGGTACTCGAAAAATTCATGCAGGTGGACCTTCTTCTAACACCACTTCTGATGTGCAGCAGCAGTCTTCCATCCCTCTTCCATTTCCTCCTAGATCAATTCCAAACAAAAAGATGGAAGAGGTAGATAAGGAAATATTGGAGATCTTCAAGAAAGTAGAGGTCAACATACCTCTGCTTGATGCCATCAATCACATCCCGAAATATGCAAAATTCTTGAAGGAGCTGTGCACTAATAAGAGGAAGAGGAAGATGACGGGAATTGAGAGAGTCAGCATGGGCAGAAATGTGTCCTCTATGATAGACAAATCTGTTCCTCACATGCCTGAAAAATGTGAGGACCCAGGTACTTTCTGCATACCTTGTGTTATTGGTAATAATAAATTTGACAAAGCCATGCTAGACTTAGGTGCTTCTATAAATGTCATGCCTCTATCCATTTTTAAATCTATGTCTCTTGGCCCTTTGCAACCTACGGGTGTGGTGATACAGTTGGCAAATAGAAGTGTTGCCCACCCTACAGGTTTCATTGAGGATGTCTTAGTTCGGGTCGGTCAACTGATTTTTCCTGCTGATTTCTATGTGCTTCATATGGAGGAGGGATTCTCCCATGGTTCTGTTCCTCTCATTTTAGGCAGACCATTTTTGAAAACAGCCCGAACTAAGATTGATGTGTATGCTGGTACATTATCTATGGAATTTGGTGATATTGTTGTCCATTTTAACATTCTTGATGCCATGAAACATCCATCTGAAATTCATTCTGTTTTCCGTGCTGAGATTCTTGATGATGTTGTTGATGAGTATGCTTTTGATTTTTATTCTTCCCATGATACGAAACAATGTTTTTTATCTGATCTTTACACTTCTCTTGCATGCATGGAACCTGAATATGAATCTGACAATGATTCTAACTTTGATTTTCAATCTGAACCTGTGTCCCATTTTGATTCCTGTTCTGAGATTAATTCTGATGTATTGGGTGTTGTACCTCTGGATATAAATTCTTTAGAGTTAGAATGCACTAACCACGTTTCAGGAAGTACACAAGAATCTGATTTACAGGTTGAGGTACAGGCTGTGGAACCCATTCTTCTTCCTTCCTTGGTTCCTTCCTCTGATCAGCCCACCCCCATTCCAGAATTAAAACCCTTACCGGAAAAACTCAAGTATGCCTACTTGGAGAGTGATGAGAAGTTGCCAGTGATCATTTCCACTTCCCTTGATGCTGTTCAAGAGGACAGATTGTTGCAAGTTCTGAAAAAGCATAAGAAAGCCATTGGATGGACCCTGGCAGATATACCTGGTATTAACCCATCCACTTGCATGCACAGAATATCATTGGAGGATGGATCTAAACCCGTAAGACAGCCACAGAGGAGACTCAACCCGGTAATTCTGGATGTAGTGAAGAAGGAGGTGACCAAGCTTCTTCAGGCTGGGATCATTTATCCTATCTCTGACAGTCAGTGGGTGAGTCCAGTCCAGGTGGTCCCAAAGAAGACAGGCCTCACTGTTGTAAAGAATGACAGGGATGAGCTTATCCCAACCAGAGTGCAAAACAGTTGGAGAGTCTGCATCGACTACCGAAGGCTGAATCAAGCAACACGGAAGGATCATTTTCCGCTGCCATTCATTGACCAAATGCTTGAGCGTCTGGCAGGTAAATCTCATTACTGTTTCCTTGATGGTTTTTCTGGTTATTTTCAAATCCATATTGCTCCTGAGGATCGGGAGAAAACCACATTCACCTGCCCCTTTGGCACTTTTGCCTATAGGAGGATGCCTTTTGGCCTGTGTAACGCCCCTGGTACCTTCCAGCGGTGCATGCTTAGCATATTTTCTGATTTTCTTGAAAATTGCATAGAGGTGTTTATGGACGATTTTACTGTGTATGGATCTTCTTTTGACACATGTTTAGATAGTTTGGATAAAGTACTTAATAGATGCATTGAAACTAACCTTGTTTTGAATTTTGAGAAATGTCATTTCATGGTAGAACAGGGAATAGTTTTAGGGCATATCATTTCTAGTAAGGGCATAGAGGTAGATCCTGCAAAAGTATCTGTTATTTCACATCTACCTTACCCCTCTTGCGAGCGAGAGGTTCGTTCTTTCCTTGGTCATGCAGGGTTTTACAGGCGCTTTATTAGAGATTTCAGCAAGAAGGCCCTTCCGCTATCCAATCTGCTGCAAAAAGATGTAGATTTTATTTTTGATGATAGTTGTAAGAAGGCGTTCAATCACCTTAAGGAAGCATTGACTACCACTCCTATCCTCCAGGCACCTGACTGGACAGTCCCGTTTGAATTAATGTGTGATGCATCCAATTATGCATTAGGGGCTGTCCTAGCACAGAAAGTTGATAAGCTGCCTAGGGTGATATATTATGCTTCCAGGACTTTGGATGCTGCCCAAGCAAACTACACCACCACCGAGAAAGAGCTTCTCGCCATTGTGTTTGCTCTTGATAAATTTAGATCATATTTGCTTGGTTCTCCTGTTATTGTCTATACTGACTATGCAGCTCTGAAGTACCTGTTGAAAAAGACTGACTCAAAGCCTAGACTGATCAGATGGATGCTCTTGCTCCAAGAATTTGATTTGGATATCCGTGACCGGAGTGGAGCTCAGAATTTGGTGGCAGACCATCTCAGTAGAATTGAAAGAGCTGAGGATAATGCTGAGATGTTACCCATCCAGGATAATTTTCCTTATGAAAACCTTTTAATTGTTTCTTCTGTTTCTGTTTCTAACCCCATCCCTTGGTTTGCCAACATTGTGAATTATCTAGTTGCTTCTGTTTTTCCTCCCTTGGCATCACGAGCTCAAATTGATAAAATTAAGAGTGATGCTAAGCATTATATTTGGGATGACCCCTATTTGTGGAAGTTGTGCAGTGACCAGGTGATTAGGAGATGCATACCAGATCATGAGATTAATTCGGTCTTGCAGTTCTGTCATTCTTCCGCACCAGGTGGCCATCTCGGTATCCAGAGGACAGCTCGCAAGGTTCTTGATTGTGGTCTTTACTGGCCTACCGTCTTCAGAGATGCGGCGAAGACCTGTAGCACTTGTGAGCAGTGTCAGAGAGCAGGAGGATCCCTTACATGGAGACAACAAATGCCTCAGCAACCCATGCTATTCTGTGAGGTGTTTGATATCTGGGGTATTGATTTCATGGGCCCCTTTCCTGTTTCTTTTGGTTTTTCCTACATTCTTTTAGCTGTTGATTATGTTTCAAAATGGGTGGAAGCCAGAGCTACTAGGACTAATGACGCTCGGGTTGTTGTAGATTTTGTTCGATCTAACATATTTTGCAGGTTTGGAATACCCAGAGCTATCATTAGTGATCAAGGCACCCATTTTTGCAATAGATCCATGCAGGCTTTGCTCAAAAAATACGGGGTTGTGCATCGAGTCTCTACACCATACCACCCCCAAACTAATGGACAAGCTGAAATTTCAAACCGAGAAATCAAGAGGATCTTAGAGAAAGTTGTCCAGCCCAACAGAAAGGATTGGAGTATAAGGCTAGACGATGCTCTTTGGGCGCATAAGACTGCCTACAAAGTGCCCATAGGAATGTCTCCTTATCGGGTTGTCTTTGGCAAGGCATGTCATCTACCTGTTGAGATTGAGCACCGAGCCTATTGGGCTGTGAAGACCTGCAACTTCTCCATGGATCAAGCTGGTGAGGAAAGGAAGTTGCAGCTAAGCGAACTAGATGAGATCCGCCTTGAAGCTTATGAGAACTCAAAGTTCTACAAAGAGAAGACCAAGAAGTTCCATGATAGCCTGATAGCTAGGAAGGACTTCGAAGTTGGCCAGAAAGTTCTCTTGTACAATTCTAGGCTCGGACTCATGGGTGGTAAGTTACGGTCAAAGTGGATTGGACCTTTTGTTGTTACTAATGTTTATCCTTATGGTACAGTTGAAATCCAAAGTGAGTCCACAGGCAAGAGCTTCAAGATCAATGGACACCGTCTTAAACCATTCCTCAGCAATCCTTCTTTGCTGGATGCAGTTGTGGAGGAGATGTCTCTGCTTGACCCTACCTCCCTCCCATCTTCCACTACATCTTAGGGAGTTTTCTTTTTCTTTCTCCTCCTTTACTTTTATCGCACTTGTTCATATTTATTGCATTCATGGTTGTTAGTATCGTACGATACGCGATACGAATCGTACGATACGATCCGATACAACTGAAAAACGATATGAACCGACTGTATGAATCGTTTTTGTCTTGAATCGTAACAGTGAATCGTGAAAATCGCACGATACGCAACAGAATCGTGAATCGGCAAAAGTTTCCGATTCAAGTTTAAATAAAAAAAAAAACCAACGGTCGGTTTCCGAAGAGTTAGGGATTCAAAATCCCAATTATAAAGGAGAATAACCCATAAAATAAAACCCAAAAAAAAGAAAGAAAAAAGAAATCAATGAGACATTGAGACTCACCAGACCAGAGAACTCCAAAAGACGGAAGAACGGACGCATTGAGTGAGAAGAACGGAAGAACGGACGCACAGAGAAGGACGCACAGAGCAGTACGACGACCCACGGAGAAGCGCTGAAGAACCGCCATGCAGAGCTGAACTCGTGAAGGACTGAAGTTTGAAGGAGATAAATTGCAAAGAGAAGAAAGGTTGCAGAGAGAAGAAAGGTGAGTTACCGGAACGTCTGGAACCTTTAACTCTTTAAGTGCTTGCTTTGATATTAAAATAATAATATTATATTTTTTTTGTAATGGCAATTTGGGTTTGTGCCCACGTGACCAAGGCTGCAGCAGCAGCACAATGGACCTTTTCAACTTTTATATTAAACTAATGGTCAGCACAATGGACCTTTTCAACTTTTATATTAAACTAATGGGGAAATGGACACAATCACAATTGGAGAAGTGCATACCGTAAACTTTTATTTTTATATTAAATTAAAGTGAATATGGGATGAAGTGATGAATTATTATTTTTATTTTATATTAAATTAAACTATTAAAGTGTAACGCTGTAGGCTGTAAAGTTATATGCTTATTGTATTTTTTTTTCTCTAGTATAGAAACAACAAAAATGGCTCCAAAGAAAAGATCTCAAAAAGAAAAGGATATAACCTAGAATCATTGTAAGTCCCTTGGCAATAGGTTGAATATTAAATGTAACTATTGTCCAAAAACAATGTGGGGAGGAGCATTTAGAATGAAGCATCATCTTGCTGGAACACACAAAGAAGTTGCTCCATGCCCACAAGTGCCGGATGAAATAAGAGATCTATTTAAAAAAATATTAGAGGATGCAAGTAAAGATGATGAACTAGAGTGCTTTGATGATAAAGATTCACAAAAGAAAGGAAGCATGGATAATTTTATGATAAAAGGAAAAAGTGGAGGTGGCTCATCTTCTATGAAACAACAAACTATAAATTCAATGGTGAAGGATAGAGATTTGGTGGTTCAGGATATTTGTAGATGCATATATGGCAATGCATTGCCATTTAATTTAGTGAAGAGTCCATTATTTATTAATATGGTGAAATCTATTAGTGAATATGGTAGAGGTTTAAAACCACCATCTTATCATGAAGTGAGGGTGTCATATTTGAAGAAAGAAGTTGATCTTGTCCATGCTAGTTTGGAAAAATATAAGTTGGAATGGAAGAAAACTGGTTGTACATTGATGTCAGATGGATGGACTGATGGAAAAGGTAGATCTCTTACTAATTTTCTTGTTAATAGTCCTAGAGGGACTGTTTTTATAAAATCTATTGATACAAGCAGTTTTATTAAAGATGCTGAAAAAATGTTTGAATTACTTGATGAGATGGTGATGGAAATTGGAGAAGAGAATGTCGTTCAAGTAGTGACAGATAGTGCTTCAGCCCTTGTATCTGCAGGACAAAAGTTGATGGATAAAAGAAAGCAACTCTTCTGGTCACCCTGTGCTGCCCATTGTCTTGATTTGATTTTAGAAGACATTGGTGGCATTATAGTGTTCTATAATACCATTTGGAAAGCAAAGAAAATTACAACTTTTGTTTATAGGCACACATGGGTGTTGAATTTATATAGAACCTTTTCCAAAGGTAGAGAGTTAGCTAGGCCAGCAATAACAAGGTTTGCTACATCATATTTGACAATGCAATCAGTTTTGAAACAAAAGACTGCACTTCGATCTATGTTTACATCTGAAAAATGGGTTAATAGTGTTTATTCCTCTAGGCCGGAAGCCAAATTTGCAGAAAATGTTGTTTTGGCTGATAAAAGGTTTTGGAAATCAATACATTATTGCTTGAAAATTGTGTCTCCTCTTGTGAAAGTTCTCAGACTTGTGGATGGTGATTCAAAACCTGCAATGGGATACATTTATGAGGCTATGGATAGAGCAAAGGAAGAAATAGCAAAGAGTTTTAATCATGAGGAAAAGAGATATAAGGATGTATGGGAAATCATTGACAAGCGTTGGGATTTACAACTTCATAGGCCTCTTCATGCAGCAGCATATTTTCTTAATCCAAAGTAAGTATTTTAGTATTTATTTTTATAAAATTTATTTTTATAAAATTCGTTGTATTTGATATTTGATTTATTATTAAGCCTTACTCTAAATTTATAATAATTATGTAGGTTCCATTATGACTCAAATTTTAACCCAGATCGTGAGGTTAAAACTGGCTTATGGAAGACACTGGAGAAGATGTGTCCTGATATTGAAACAAGGATCACAATTGATTCTCAAATTGAGAAATTTGATAGGGCTGAAGGACTCTTTGGAAATAGTTTAGCAATTGCAACTAGAGCTAGGAAGCAACCTGGTAATCATTTAATTTTGTTTATTGATTAAATTGATGTTTTGATTTTTAAAAAAATTAAAAATTAAGTGATCAACCAAATATTTATTTATCAATCATTATTTGTTTTGCTAGCTTTATGGTGGAATAGTTTTGGAGATGACTGCAAAGAGCTACAAACAATAGCTATTCATATTTTAAGCCTCACTTGCAGTGCTACAGGGTGCGAGAGAAATTGGAGTGTGTTTGATCAAATTCACTCTAAGAGAAGAAATCGTTTAGAGCAACAAAGATTGAATGCTCTTGTGTTTGTTAAATACAACCTTCAACTTGAAACTAGGCAAAAACAAAGGGAGGAAAAAGGAGACACATATGATCCTATCTGCTTATCAGATTTAGATTCTGACGATGAATGGATCACTGAGCAAGAGGAGCCTCGCCTAATGGATAAGGAATCTTGGATGGATGTTCATGAGTGCTTCGAGGTTGATGAAGGAGACCAAAACAAAAAGAGAAAGAGAGGTATATTTGCATATATAATATTTTTTTTCTAATCAAATACCTTATATAATATATTTATTTACATTATGTATATTTTTAGGTCCTCGAAATCTTCAAGTTGACAAGAATGATAAAGGCAAAGGCATCTTCATACAAGATAATGTCAACATGATTGATAACAGAAAAGGATCTCAAATTGTTGAGCAAGATATGGGAGATGAGTCAAATGACTCTACTAATGAAGAGGATGAAGGAATAGATATTGCAATACTAGATGCTGATAGTGATAGTAGTGATAATATTAGTTTTGAAATTTAATTATGAGAATAACTAGTTTTAGATTTGGTTACTTATATATTTTGGTATTTGGATTTTTTTTTTAATTTGGATTTATATAGTATTATATATTTATATATTTTAAAGTTATTTTTATTTTTTAATTTGTTTCTGAATCTTACGATTCGATACGATTCACGATTCACGATACACAAAAACAACCAAATGATTCACGATACGTATTGCGATTCGACAACCTTGATGAGAATAACTAGTTTTAGATTTGGTTACTTATATATTTTGGTATTTTGATTTTTTTTTTAATTTGGATTTATATAGTATTATATATTTATATATTTTAAAGTTATTTTTATTTTTTAATTTGTTTCTGAATCTTACGATTCGATACGATTCACGATTCACGATACACAAAAACAACCAAACGATTCACGATACGTATTGCGATTCGACAACCTTGATTGCATTATTCTGATTGCTCTGATCTTTTGTTTGTGCCACATTGAGGACAATGTGTAATTTAAGTGTGGGGGGGGGGGGG
>CM023944.1:3498939-3516808 GCA_013407115.1 Glycine latifolia | reverse complement strand
TGGGGGGGGGGGAGAAACTGTCCTTTTTGTTAGTTTTAATTCTTATCTTGCGTATAGTTTTGCATTTTCTTTTTGATTTCTGGGTTTTGAATAGGTATTGGCACTTACTTCACTCTTAGATAAGAGTTGCTTCATACTATATGGCTTGGTATCCATGTTTTTCTCTACTTGGAAAGATGATTATGAAGTTTGAAAGGTTGATTTAATTGTGACAGTTATACCCTGTGTGAGGATTTGAGCCACTATCTGTTCTTTCATGTGTGCTATGCCTCTTGATTGCTTGCACAGTTGCCTTGTCTTGACTCTGTTTGATATTTCTTGGTTCTCATGCATGTTTGGATATGATTAAGGCATTCTTGTTTTGATAAGCCTCTGGCCAAATAAGCTTACCCTGAATTTAATTCCTTTGATAACCCTGTTGAGCCTAATTCCCTTTCTATTGTTTGAAGCCCATTACAAGCCTTAAGTGAAAAAACAATTATTCCCTTAACCTTAGGGAATTTTGGAGCTTTGGAATTGTTTTGGGAATAAGTGCGGGGGATGCATGCACATTTTTGGATGATGCCTCTGGCTTGTTGGTCTACTCTGATGTTCAGCTTTTTCTTCATGTTTCTATGTATCGTGTTATTTCAGTACCACACTATTGCTGTAAAAAAAAAAAAATGGAGGTCCTACCGGGAGTCGAACCCAGGTCGCTGGTAAATCACTCACTTCAGGTGGTGAATCAATCCCATTATGTCTTTCCAAACACAAAAAAGGGTTGTGAATCGAGATAACACCCTCCTTAATCTCCATCGAAAGAAAGAACAGAAATTTCTAGATCTCTCATCTTCAAAAACATAATGGATATCAAATGTAAATGAAGATCGTTCTCTTCCCTGAACTAATATAAGTAGAATTCAAGGAAAAGGATTACAGCGATTGCCAAAACAAATAAATTATCTGTACATGTATGAGGAAGAACACCTCTCACACATTTGGTATTTAGCATGCTCAACAAATGGTGGAACGATCTCTTAATTGAAATGTACGTTAGCGTTTATGTCCTCTCACATACACATTTACCTTATATCCACCGAGAATCTTAGTGCAGTATTCGCATCGGAAGGAATTTCTATTGAGAAGAAGGAAGAACACAACTATTTGAAGGCAGAGGTCCTAGCATCTCACCAGCTGACTAAATTGTGACAACAGTAACATCCAATTTGCTCAAGAAAACCACATGAAATCATGGTTAGCTTAAATTCGCACCCTGGGAATCATTCATTAAGTTCTTGTATGTGTTGAGAGCGACTTTTTCCTGGTGGAATAAAAATCAAATCCTCCCATCCTGAATTCCTTTCACTCATCTGTATCAAGGGAGAGAGAACTTATCAGACTTCAAATTACTGCCAAACTTCTAAGCTACTGAACCTGTAAGCAGACTTTACTACCTCCATTTTTTTCAGTACATCTTCCAAGCTACCAACCTGTTAATTTATTAAAAAGTTAAAAAAATAGAGAAACATAAACAAACTTCAAATAAATGATAAACTACAAAATCAATTCCACTCTAGCATGCAAATTATTTTATTATATAAACACACTAGATATCTACCAGAATATCAGGGTTGAGATTAGCACATGGGGACCATGTGGTTACTCAAATCCACACACACAAATCCACATCCAGTTTTTGAAATAAAAAAAAAGAAAAAACAAGTTTCACCCTTTTCCCCTCACCTTTTTCATGAAAGACAGATTACAAGAGTTACATGAGCTTAATCGAAAATGGATAGAATTTAAGTCTTTGTTTGGTTTGAAAAAACATGTTTTTTGTTTTCTTTTCTTATTTTCACTAAGAATTACAATAGTAACTTTGTTTTCACTTGGTCACCTGTTTTCAAAGATATATACAAAAATCTGTGAATATAAATCTTTGATCTTCACCTAACCTTTCATCATTTCCTATAATTAACTTTTGCAAACAGGGAATCTAATAAAAACAACATAGCATTTTCATAGTTACTAGTGAAAATAAAAAAATGAAAACAAAAATATTTTCTTTAATAAAAAAATCCCTTAGATTGCTATTTCCACATTGAAATCATCCATTGAACAGATGCTTTGTTTCCCATGAAAATTGAAAAAGACATCAACAAAAAAGAAAATCAGAAATAGAACGAAAACTAACTATTCCATCAGCATAATTGTTTCCACAGCCATATAGTTTGGTTCAAAGAAAAATTTAAATAGCACAAGCATTTCTTACCTTAATCACTGCCTTAAACGAAATTCATATTATGTTATCGAATATCAATAAGATATACTACAGAGACCTCTATGATCCAACCAAATGTTCAGCATGTTTTCAAGTTGATCATACGGGTAGTTAAATGTTTATTTTTTATCCAAGATAAGTCTTCCATAAAGCATATGCAACAAGAATTACCTTTTTATGCTACTGCTTTTGGTGATTAGAAAAATTGTGAAACTAGTAAGCAGATTTGACAAATACATTGATTTGTCAAAAGTATAAAAATTAAAATAAAGAGCAAGAGATTGTAGATTCTATACCACTATATGTTGAGAAACACCAGGTCCTCTTGATGCCCTAGAAACTTTGGACAGTTCCTGGTCAATATCCTCCTGTCCATTTAACCAGAAAATGATAAAATATAAATATATTCTATGAAGCAACATGCACGTGACTTATGATGTCTTAATAATGTAATTGAAATAACAAGTAGATCAATAAGTCAGACCAACCTTAGAGAAATACACAGGGCAGTAACGCTTATTCTTCTTCTTCACAACCAAAAGCTCTGACTGTAAGAACATATGATTATTAGTCAATAGTACCAATCCACCACAGTGATGAGGCAATACTAAAATAGTTAAATGGCTTAAAATCAGCCAGTCTCTAACAATATATACATCATATACCACAAATCAGCTGCAGTTAATTAGTTGACAGCTAGTTCAGTATAAAAAGAAAATATACAGAAGTTAAGTTTGTTCTGATAGTAATAGTTCCCTTTTTATACTGATAAATGTATAAAACAAAAGATGAGCTCATAACATTTTGTAACTCCCACCCACAGACCATCTAAAGTTCACAAGCAAATAAGAAAACATACCTGAAAAACAGGAACTCCATCAAAACCTCCCTTGTTGGCAGGTTTAAGCTGACAAGAGTGAAATGGATACTAAATTAAACAGAATCTAACAGCTCAGCGGATCAACCAACATATATGCTACATGTTTATGTATAATTTAGTTTAAATTGATGCCACAGAACTAATTCCCACATTGCAGCTACCATGTATATTGTCATTGCTACTGAACTGAAATGATGAACAATAATGGTGTGGCTTAAAGTGATATGTTGTATGCGAGAACTATATAGCAAGATGCTAACCTCCAAAGCATTCCTTATTTGAACAGGATCGGGTAAGAATCGGAAGGCAATGCCTTCAACCTTCAACATGTATACCTGTAACACAAGAATAGTCATGTAAAAATAAACACCATAATAAACAAGCTGAAAACATTATCTAGTTGAAGTCAGTAGCACTCCTACCCTCATTATTGATTACTCAATTCCTACATGATAGAAACCAAGCCACAACTCTATTGAGTGTGAAACAAGGATTATTAGACAGCTAAAGGCATTTGATAGATACAAGTATGGAATACAGGTTCCACATTGGCAAAATATGTTATCAACATATATAATTTGGCAACATATGTATCAATTGAACAGCATTAAGTAAAGCCAAGGCATCGTTGAAGAAATCCACATTCGCATTTATTTTCCTTTTAGAAAAGCAGCATTACGGCGAGAGAGTTAAGAAATAGAAAAAAGACCTGGTCAAGAGTAATTGGAACGACCCTAGCCTTGCTTCGAAGCTCTCTACTCCGTGATCGAACCTAAAATGGTGAAGAACAAATTAGAACAATGCAATTAAAAGAGGGTGAAAATAAGAAGCCAAATTGGAATAGAGCGGAGAAACCTGAGCGAGGAAGGCTTCGGCGTCCTCTTGGCGAAAGCAAAGCAATCCAATGGACTTGGCACCGTCGGCGTCGGAGATAAGAACGAACTCATTGTTGGAATTGCTGACGGTGTAAACGGAGGTGCCGACGAGGGACTTAGCCAGGTGCTGGGAGCCCAAAGTAGCAGTGGCGGCGAGGGCGTGTTTGGGGAATAGAAGATTATGATGAGCTTGAGCTAGGGCTCGCTTCGTGTCATCCAAACGAGTCGCGAGGTCAGACCCTAAGCGGACGCAGTGTTGATGGATGAAGCTGGAAAATGACAGAAGCGGGTTTGAGTGTCCGCGCGACTCCATCTAACTCTTAACTCTAATCCTTCGTCTTCACCCAATCCTTCCACGTGAACTACATACATACATAAATATCCCATTTCCATGTTATCCTAAATTATGGATTAATCCGTTAATCGCTTGGGTTGGGCCCACTAGTCAATCAGTTTCGCCCCAAATCTGTTTTTGCCAGGGACCCGTTTTTGGACTGTGCATCCATACTCTAGGGACCTGTTTGCCTAATTTTTAAAATTAATTTCCCTCATCGTAATACTTATTTTAATGAAAAACATGAGATTAATTCATTTAATTTTGTATCTTAATTATATTTAATTAATAATTTAAAATTAACTTTATTAAATAAAAAAATTAATTAAGTCTTAAATTAATACATCATCAATGTTGCTATGTTGATACCCTAGTATGACTCTCCTCAAAGTTAGTCTTCCACAGTTCGACCCCATCGCTAGCGGGTAGGACTCATCTATTAGACAAGACTGTAAGATTGATAATTAAATACCTAAATAAGCCAATAATATGTCACTTAATCTTTAATATGTTGATTAACCACTAATATGTCAATTAATTAACTCCTTATATGTCTCACTATAAATTAATGTTAGCCTCCTATACATAATGAGAAAACAGACCGAACACATCAATGAATCAGACAATGTTGAGCTTTAAGATTGAGCTAGTGTCTAGAGCACGATGTTGACTGAAACATTTAACACCCACTATAAACTTTGGTAAAACTTTTTCCGACCACACATACCTCCATTTTTTATTCCATTTTTCAACATCAAATTGGTTATGTGGTGCACGTATTTTGTCTAAGTCAAATAATGGAGGATCGAGAAACAACACCCATCGCATATTACCATCTCATGGAGGTAGTGGGAGATCCATAAATTTTTCTAATGTCGCAACAAATAGTTTAGGATAATTATATTTTTAGTCTTAAATATTATTTTTATTTTTTATTTTGTCTCTATACTTTTTCTTGTTAATGGTTTTAATCCTGATTATCAATTAATAGCATTAATTGATAATTTAATATCTCCATTAGCATTTCAATAACTAGTTTCATCAATGAATTTGACAACACAATAACCTATAATTGTATGGTAATTTGTGTTTCATAAATTTGATTCACATCATCAATTAATATGAACAGATAAAATATTAAAAATATAATTTACTAAAACAAATTATACATAATTATTCTTGTCAGATTCATTGATAATGTGACACATTACGTCATTAATTAATATTGTCACTTGACAATAGAAACTAAAATTATTAACGTAAGAAAATCATAGGAGCAAAAACTATTATTTTTTTAAGGACTACTAGTGAAATTAAAAAAACCAAAACATAATTAAACCATAGTTTATAATATTTTTGCAAAAAAAAATATAAAAAACTTTTACAAAATACTTAAATACATAATGTCATCACGAAAAAAAAATCAAAATATTTAAGTTTCTATAAGTGTCCTTTATATATTTTTCATACTTTAAAATATTCTATTTTCATTATCAATGTTATAAAAAAATAAAAGGATAAAACAGTAAACTTATTAGTATCAATTTATTCTTTTATATATATATATATATATATACATATTTTACATTCATTCGAAAAATATATCTTATGGGACAAAATCTATTTTTTATGGGGTTAATTTTTTTTATAACATATATATAAATAAGAAAATTATTGTGAGAACAATTGCCCCATTATTTTACATGTGCATCCGCTAGTGCATGGAGGCATCCATTTCATCATTTTATAATCATTATATTCCTACAACATTTTGTTTCAAATTTTGAAAACAAAGGATATTACAAAAACGACATTGAAAATTCAACTTTTAACAATCTCAAATAGAAGTTTTGGTCTGTCTATTGAACCTTCTTTTGTTAAAACTGCCCGACCAATGGTATGTCGTGCTCTTGTAGCTATGTCTTGAATTATTATTGTCAGAGTATGAAAAAATCACAGTACTTATTCTAAAGCTGTCATTGGAATATATATAGCATATGGCTATTTTATACCTATATAAAATAAACCACCCCTTAATTAGCAGCTTCAATTCTATTAGCATCGAATACTATAAGGTGCTAAGATATGAGTTGCTCTCCAGTGATAACAAATGCTATTTCAAATTAATGATTTAAAGCTTGGTTTTTCTAATGGAAACGGTTGTAGATGGACTAAGCATCCTAATTTTGTTAAATTTTAAACTTGGGTGAAAATTAATTTTGGACTGTTAAATATAATTAAGACATGTGTCTAAATTAAAATTAATTTGAACCATATATTTATATTGAAATGTGTTTTTATTTATTTAAAAAGTATGAAAATTGATTTTCTAACTTTAAAACAAATAGGGAATAAGTTGATGAAAGAACCCTTCAATTTAAAATGTTATTAAGTTATGCTCTTTTCGACCCAAATAATACACACCCCCTACTCGAAACACAACTTATGAATTTCTGAACTTTAAATACAGGGAGCTGAGGATACAACAATTTATCAATTAATATTCAATTTTAAGTTAAAAGTTTACTATTAATTTTTTGAATAGGACCAAAGGCCGCTATTGATATATACGATTGTGGTGAACATATAACATAACAAGATGCGTTACGTCATGATAAAATTTAAATCATTTAACTGAAGTTTTACAAATAATAAAAACGTTTAATGCATGTTTAAGGTGCATGTTTGATACAAAATGTTCATATGCTTCATTGAATGAAGATATATTAGGTTTGCCGTGTGCATGCATGGTATACGGAAAGTTCTAAACTCCAAATCATTCTTCCTTGGTGTCTATAATCTATTGTGAACAAAAGGCAATCTTTGCCAGTATTGTTTTAGTATTTGTATAAATAACTTGCTTGCTTTATATAGTTCTTTCGCCTTTAACACGTCAGACCCTTAAAGCCAACAAATTCCGGTTTAAATCTTCCGATTTTATATTTCAAATGTTCTTATCATTTTCAACCACATAATGCTAAATGGAGGAGAGAGGGTCATATACAGCCTAGATCTGCAAGAAGAATGAGCACGTATAACTTTATGCTTATATTTTCTATTATAAATACCAGCTTGCAAAAGAATAAACACATCAATATTTAAGCTTAAAGAAAAAGAAAGGCTAAAAGCACAACAGCCACCAAGTTGTTTAATTGAAATAAGAACCAATCCAAATCTATAAAATAGTGTCACCACCCACAAGTACGAGGAGTATTAAATTTTTTTTTTCTTTTCTCTATTAGGTGTTAAATAGAGTTTGTTGTCTATCAAACTTTTTCATCTATACATTAGAAAAATTATTAGATAATTTGGGATCATAGTGTATTCTTAATCTCAACTAATATTTACATAACACATTCAAATTTAATAATTTACAAAAAAAAAACTTAATAAATAATAATATGTTAGGTAAAGATTAGTAAGAACTATTATGGTTCCAAACCACATGATGATCCGAAACTATCGGATAATTTCTCTTTTATATATAACGTACATAGCAAAAGAAGGGAAAGTTTCTTACATTGTCCCGACCCTGTTTTAAAATTTAGATAGTATAGATCGTTAATTAAGCAGCTAAGCTAGCTAGCAGTACCACCCAGCAAGGGATACGATTCTTATTCTTGCACAAAGGATGCTAATTAATATATTGAATATACTTCATATGTATCTTCGCAATTAATGATAAACATGTCAGCATTAACAAAATACGCAGACATATGTGGCAATATAAATACAGAAGTTTGAAAGGTGATAACAAGCTAAGCTAAACATAGCACAAATACGAAATACGTAGCACAGTGAGAGAGCACACGGCATTCATAGAGCGGAATGTGTCGAGTGATGGAAAGCGTGTGATGACCGTGGAGACACAAACGGAGATGGCAGAATCAGCAAAGCCGAACTTCGCCGTGTTGTGCGCCTCACTTGAGGGCTCATTGCTTCATGGAATAGTGGCCAGGCCTTCAGGTCCGCAGATGCCAACCACGATGGTTTCATTCATGAAAACGAATTCAGAAACCCTGCTCAGTTTGCAGACAAGCATTTCAATGTCAAGATCACACGCTATCCTTGTTCTCTTCTGCACTCAATTCACTTCTTCTCATCCATTTTTTTTTGGAGGAGCGTCTTTTAACTTTGTTCTTATAATTTGATATTTGTTTGTATTAAGCGAAACAAAATAATATTAATGAAATGAGAAGGTTTTTGGTTCGCCATGTATCCACCGTGTGATTAATGAAATGACAAGGTAATAGTTACGTTGAAAGGAGAAAAATATAATAAATACATTTATGATTTTTTAACACCCAAATGTTAGTATTCATATGCGAGTGAATCCATTGTTATAAGATTATTTTAATTTAATTAGTGGTTTAGAAGGAAAAAAAACACGAATATCCAATATGTATTGGAAATCATCCAATAAATATTTTTTAATTCAACAACTGAGATCGAAAAAATAAAATTAGACCATAAAAAATGGAGAAAGATCCTCTCCAATTATGAAATAACTGGATAAGATCTTGACCATCTTCTAATTTTAATATATAAGATACTTATGTGGAAACTACATTCTGCTATATTTTTTTTAATTCAAGAGGATCATGTGTTAATTACATAGTCATAAAATCATAGTCATTCTAAATTGTGTATTCTAATTGAGGAGTGATGATATTTTTTTTTGTCTTGCCACATGTATTTTTTTAACCTATTGGATTAAAAGCTAATTTTGCTTGTGATATCACTGACCTAAAGGATTTTTGCACATGGCCGAAATCAAACTCAGGATTTCCTACTAAATAGGTAATTCTCACAATATGTGAGCATAGGATGTCTACTCACTACGTCAACGCGACAAATTTGAGTAATGATATATGAATATTCTTATGTATCAAACATTCCATAGATGTGTATTATTTCTGTTTATTTCTCTTCTTATTTCCTTGTATTACCTATCACACCTTCACTTAACTTTCATTTATCTTTGTTCTCTCTTTCTCTCTAGGCATCATTTAGATGTTAGTTATGGAGCCTGGATACGTGATACGACATAGGTATGATACGACACAAATATTGGAATGCAATAACATTTTTTAAAATTAAGGATACGACATGTTCGAATACGTTAATAAAAAACCATAAAAGAAATTATATATAAATGCAAAATAAAATGCAACTAGTGTTGGTGTTCAAATGCAATTATTATACATATGATTTTGAG
This sequence comes from Glycine latifolia, assembly GCA_013407115.1. Lineage (NCBI taxonomy): Eukaryota > Viridiplantae > Streptophyta > Magnoliopsida > Fabales > Fabaceae > Glycine > Glycine latifolia. The sequence goes on along the minus strand of CM023944.1, from coordinate 3,507,241 downwards.
TGTTGTTAAAACACTTGTATAATAACCAAGCAAAGCAAAAAAAAAAAAAATTGGCTGAGGCCTCTGGTTCACGGTGTGAATAGCACTAGACACGGCGCCAGTAGCGCTGGAGGTGCGTCAGGAGGCCAATTTTCACTGGAACCTGACGCCAATAGCATCAGGAACGGTGCCATTAGTGCGAGACGCGCAACATGGTCACTTAAATGACTCATTTCTCTCTTTTTCTTCACAAAACTCACCTCTCTTCTTCCTTACTCCGTTTCCACCATTAACAAGCAAGAAAAGCTTCATACTCACTCATTCCTTGACCAAAACCATTTGCATCCAACATGAAAGTTGAAGGAAATCACCCTATGAGCTAGATTCCAACCTTAGTTTTCTTTGAAAACTATCAAACAGGGAGATCGTTTTCTCCAAGGATCTTCACAAAGTTTCGATTTTGAGGGGAAATGAGGCGTTTTAAGGACATTCAAGCTTGGAGAAGTCGTTCTCTAGCCTTCCTTGTCGTTTTGGAGGTAAGAAACGTAAGTTTTACCGTTTATTTGAGAAATTGTTTTTGAGATGAATAGTGACCCATTTGAGTTAGAGCTGAAATTAGGCTTGAATCCTTTGGAAAAGTATGCTTAAGAGGTTGTTGTGATGAAGATTTAACCTTGAAATATAAATTTTATGGATATTGGAAATTGGGTATGAGGAATGTATGTGTGGGAAAAATATTGGTTAAACTGATGATATTATGGTATGTTTGGGCCTTAGTGCCTTCACAAGATGTGTTTAGGAGACTATATAAACAATGAATATGTGTTGAAGTAACTATTTTAGCAACCTTGTTAATTATCGAAATGTGACATGGATAAAACATTGAACTCTTTGAATTGGTTTATGCAGAGTCTTAGGGAGACTCTAGGGTCTTAGTTAGGCCAAGATAGATCTTTTTGGGGGTCTGTAAGTCATCAATTAGGTGACTGGTCCTTATAACTTGAAAAAAAGAGTAAAAAAGGATTAAATGAAAAAGAATAGCGTTCTTTTCATGCAACGGTTGAGAACCATTATTGATTGCTTGTATGCCTTTATGTAAGGCTTGATACTGAGGATTTTGGTTGTTGTGACCACAAGGCCGGGAGAGCCAGTGTAGCACTTAGAGCAGGTAAGCTCTCTGTTTCTTGGGAGTTTTTTCCTTGACTGTGTTCCACCATACTCCGAGTGAGTGATGATTATTGTATGTCATGATGCATGTAGTATTGAAATTGTGTGTTACTGCTTTTTAATTGAGAACATGTATATGATGTACACTGTGATGATATATTGTATGATTGATGAGATTCTCTGACCAGTAGAATGGACTAAATATAGACTTCTCTTAGAGCCAGAGTTACGTGGAACAACTCTAAGTGGTCAATATATATATAAATGAAATAAAACCTAAGAAGAATGTGCCCTTAAGTGAATGATCTTCTCTTGAAAGTGTCATATACGTCCAAGCAAAGTCCTGAGAGAATGTGCCCTTAAGTGGATGATCTTTCTTAGGCATTGCTACGTGGAACAACTCTAAGTGGTCAATATAGGTTGTATCTATGTTGCATCCCCGATGTTGGTAGCACCCAACGGAATGACACCTGTGTTGTGATATACATGTGATGTATTTTATGAGAGCCATGATGGCTAGATTATGTGATGCTTATTTTTGATGCTATATGTCATGGAAGTGAACCAGGGAGATGAGAGACCTCCAAGAACCTTGAGTTTATTGAGATTATATCTCACCCCGTGTGGGGATTATATTTTGCAGGTGATGCTCAGCGAGCGGATGGTGGATCTCAGGGCAAGAGGCCCGAGTAGGGATATGGTCCTGTGTGAACCTTAGGCATATGATTTTGAGAGCATGTTGACTCATTGTTTTGTTATGCCTATATTTTGTACCCCTGAGGGGAAGATGCAAAGTGATGTACATTATTGTATATTTTGAGAGATATTGATGTGTGTCTAGAGAACAGGGTATATAATACCTTATTTTGTACAACCATTGTTAAGAAATATATGCATGTGGCTTATTTAGTCCTCTAGTTGTATGATGTGAGTGTATACCATACGTAATGTAAAGATGGTTTTGTTGATGACGTATGATGACGTCATTTTGTTATTTGTTTCCGAATTAATTATTATCTTTAATTAATTGTCGCGCTTAATGGCCATATTTGAATGTTAATGAACCAGATGCATACGAAACGTTACATTTTATGGTATCAGAGCAATTTCCTAGGGAAGCATTATGTATGGTGATTGTGGGTTATTCACAACTGTTTTAGGTGTTCATTATGACTATTGCATGTGTGGCTACAACAAGTAAAATTCAGCACCCACATTAACATCATTCAAGATGTTAAAGCGATAAGACTTCATCATCTATTCCACCAAAATGAAAACTAAAAAAACAAACTCCATTACAATTATAAGACATACAACGAGTGAAGAGAAAAGGAAGTGAGCAACGATGGCAACCACGGTCTCAACCAAATGAAGCCTCCTACCTTGGAAATCCATGGTAGTAACATAAATAGTGAGTACAAAATGTGAGACCAACATAAACAGAGCAAAAGAAAAATGCAGAACCACCAAGCGTACCTGAGTTGCGAGCGACAGTGGAAGCGCCACCAACAACGACACCAAGACCGCCGTAAGAGTGATAGTGAAGGCTGAGAGAACACGAGCAGTGAAGGCTGAGAGTGAGGGTTAGAGGCGCGAGAGTAAAGGGTGTTTAATTTGGGGATTTATGCTGGGGGCCAGCACTTTTATAATAACAATAACAATAACAACATCGATTTTCAACAAATAACCGATGTTGCTATCTCCTGCACAACAGCGATTTTCATTAAAAATCGATGTTAACATCAGTTTTCCAAAAACCTTAAAAATCGATGTTAATGTGTACATGTTAACATCGGTTTTCTAGAAACCCTTAAAAACCGATGTTAACGTGTACATGTTAATATCGATTTTCCAGAAAATCGATGTTAACCAGGTTCTCTTATTTACGAATTTGCCACCGTGTTTTCGTTAACATCGATTTTATCAATAACCGATGTTAACTTAGCAATTTTAAAACTCATATTTCTAGTAGTGGTTGCATTTTGTTTACATTCAGACCTTTTCTGATTTTAAAAACATTGAAGTTAAAACAACAAAATTCATAAAAAAGAGACTCAAACCGTATCTAGTAATCTTGAGCCATATCTTAGTCGTGTCCGACAATTTAAAAAAAAATACTTCTTGAATACGTACTAGACGTATTGGAGGTGTATTAGTGTTGAACACAAGTATGACATCGATATTTTTCTATTTTTGGAGTATTGGACTTCATAGGATGTGATGTGTCCGTGAACTATTTTCCATTCTAATTTATGTGAGTAGATTGATTATTTAACTGAAGAGTTTAAAGATAATAAGAATGTTTAGTACAAATTAAATGTTCATGCTTCATGGATGACAAACTTGTTTTGCCTTGTTTGGTGTATATATAGACAGGTTCACAATTCCTTATCGTTCTTCCCTGGTCTCTATAATCTAATATGAACAAAATGCAGTCCTTAACTTAAAATACATTCTTGCTAGTTTTATTCTAGTATTTGTATAAATAACTTGTTTGCCTTTAACATGGCAGTTGGCAGACCCTTTAAGTCCACAAATTATTAATGCTGGTTTAATCTAAAGCTTCCGATTTAATATTTCAACTTTCAAGTGCTCTTCTTTTCTCTCTACATGCCTAATGGAGAGGATCACATACGGCCTACAATCTAGGATCTTGATCTACATACGAAGGATGAGCACGGATAACTTTATGTTTATACTTTTATACACACCAACGTGCAAAGAGAATAAAACACATCACTATTTATGCTTGTATATATACCAATTAATAAAATAAAACAGAGGCTAAAAGCACCACATAAGCAACCATAATTGAAATAAGGTTAAAGGCTTATCTGTATACATACAACGTACATAGCAAAAGGGACAATTTTATACATTGTGGCGCCCCTATATATTATACATGGATCCACCCTGTTAAGCAGCACGCATGCAGTACCAACCAGCAAAATAGCAATGGGATATGATTCTTATTCTCCCACAAAGGATGCAGATTAATAAATAGAATACTCCATATACCTTCTTAATTATTAATTATAAACATGGATATATTAACAACATACGAAAACAAAAGTGACAATATAAATACAGAAGCCAAGCTTGGAAGGTGATCACGAGCTAGACATAACACAAATACAGAGTACGTAACGAGGGGTTGAATAGCAGTATCAGAGTGAAAGAACACATTGAGATATATTATGGCGTTCATGGAGCGTAATGTGTGGAGTGATGGGAAGCGTGTGATGACTGTGGAGCAATTTAAGCGGTGGCTGATGACAGCATTTGACACAAACGGAGATGGAAGAATCAGCAAAGCGGAACTGTGCTGCGCCGTGCGCCTCACCGGAGGGTTCTTTGCCTCATGGAGTAGTAGACGAGCCTTCAAGTCTGCAGACGCCAACCGTGACGGTTTCATTGATGATAACGAATTCAGAAACCTTGCCCATTTTGCAGACAAGTATTTCAACATCAGAATCACACGCTAGTTTAGTTTTTCACTTGTTCTCATCACCTGCTCTGAGTTTAGTTCACTTCTTTTCTACGTTTTTATAACGGAGATGCTGATTTGTACGAAAATCTGTACTTAAAGGGTGATTCATTCTTCTTCATACTACTTAGATTAGTTATTTTCCTTTTTAACTTTATTATTACTAGTTAGAAACAGGCACTACGTGCCTCAACTACCAATTTCTTTTATTTTTTAAGTTTTAAATTAAAATTAAAATAATTAAAAGATTTAAATAATTATTACATTGGAGGAGTTATTTTTTTAATAACTTTATTTGATGAGTTGTTTTTTTTAATAACCGTTTGATTCAAAGGTAATTTTCAGAATTAATTAAAGGATAAAATGGTCTAAGAAAACATGTACACCAAATATGAGTAGTTTTTATTAATAGTTTTAGATGTTTCAATATTTTTATTAAGTGAAACAAATTAAATATTATTGAAATGAGAAAGTGATAAAATGAAAAGATTTTATATTTTACTGAAAATAAAATTACTAACATTGTAATTTTTGTGCTATTGACAATTAATTACATTTATAGGACAGAAATATAATACATACAACTAAGGTTTTTTAATACCCAAATACAAATAAAATGGTAATTTGGTTGTTGTTTAACATACAACTGATACAAGATATAAAAAAATGTTGTATAAATGCCCAACGTAATAGAAAATGTTATATATAATAATTTTTAATTGGATGATTGAGATTGAAAAGATAAAATGGCATGTTGGAGAAGACTTTTCCTTCTTTTTTCCTGAAGGGCAATGTGGAAGTTTTTTGGGGGAGTATTGATTGGCGCCCAATAGTAAAAAAGAGGTACGTAGTATATATAAGAGGAGAATAATCAGAATATAATTAGAATATCAAAAAAATGCTATAAATAAGAAGAGAAAGATGCATCTTTAATTTTTGGACAAAAATGTATGGACACGATATGCTTGTTGACATCTTCAGAGAGATAGAGAAGAAAGAAAAGTGTAGATATAACATAATAAGAAGAGAAAGATAGAGAGAAATAAAGAGTGTCAAATGAGTGTTTATAAGATATGAATGTGCCATTATATGAAAACATTTTGATAATGGAAGTTGCACGGAAGTCATAAAACTTACACAGGCAGAAAGAAGACTGAAACGCATGAAAATAAGGAAAGATGTTATGTGAACATCCAATACTAATCTACACCTTGAGAGAGAGAAAAATATGAGAGAAATTAATGTGATTAGTGATATAATGTAACAACAGAAAGAAAGAGAAATAAGAGGTGTCAAAGGTTGGAGAATCCATTTACAATTGTTGTACAATAAGAACAAATGACGAATGAAAACAAGCATAAACTTTTCTATATGGTAGAATAATAAAACTGAAGAGGCATCACTCATGTACACAATTACATACATATACAAGTTTGCAATCAAATGAAAAGAACTTAACTGTGCACTAATCTATCTATAATCAAGAAATGATATCAAATGTGTGTGTGATTCCATGACTTTAGTGGTCACCGGTTAACATTATAACTAACCAAGGACAAAAATGGATATGATCTTGCAGAGCATCAAACAGGAAAGAAGTTCCATCTTGCTCTTTCATACGAATTCCATCCACCAAATTATGTTATGCATTCCGATTAATCAATCCACAGTACATGTCATCAACAGAATCAGGTGGTTCTCATTGGGCTCAGATACATATAACCTGTATTAGCAAAAAAACAAAAACATAATGAAGTAGCATGAAAAATTGCGCAAACGGAGTGGTGGCAAACATACACCACCATGACATACAAGTATACAATAAAATTAGTTATATTAATAATATCTTCAATACTTCAGTTCCAGGAGAAATATTGAACATATACTAGAAAATTGTAAAGATATTTACCTATAAAGTTTCTGATTAAATTAGAGGAAACACTTAAGTTAAAAACCTATGCAAAATAGATCAAGTATCTAATTACTAAAACTAAATCCTGGAGTCTGGATAGATTATGTAGAGCTGATAAATTTACCCATATAATTTTTGGAGCAGCACAGCCTGCGCCCATTCATATCTAGACTGCATAATTGAGCCTAAAAATCCATGGGACCCTTTCAAATATCTATGGCAGGAGGGGGCAGTTTCCAGAAATTCCATGAATTAAAGTCCTCCTGCAAACAAGGTTCAGCAAGAAAACGGGCAAAGGTAACCAAGATTACAAAAAAAAAATCCTTAATGAATGAAACTTGCATTAAAAGCATAATAACGTAACCAGGATAAATCACACAGAAGACAAATATAAAAAGATCCACCCTGCTCTCACACTCAACATGCTTTTGTGGAAAAATAAATCACACAGCATATTTAAATTCTAGGAAGACTGAAAATTTTTTGTGGAACACAATCCCCAAGACTGGCATTATGAACAAGAGAATAAAAAATAAAGCTTCTTCAAGATTAAACCTGCTCAGAAGAGCTCGTAGGGGGGAACATTCCATTCACGAGAGCATGCAGAGAAGTATATGATTATGTGTCAACACGGCGGTTTACAACAACCTCTCCCTGTGAACTTTAAAATAAGAAAGGTTTGACGAACTTCAAACATTTTAGGAACTTCTAGCATGAAGCAAATTTTTACTTTTAAAAAAGACGGATTTATTTACCCTGGGATTAATAATGAAAATTTTTCCTAGGGGAATTCCAACCTTAAGGTAGCTGATTTCATCCGTATCCCTATTACCAAAACCAGCATAGAATGGACTGCTATCAGAAGGAAAAAGTGCCTTGATGTCCTGATGACATAAAAATTCAAATTGACTTTAATAACATTATGAATGCAATATGATCATTGTAATATGTAGCAGCGGGAAACTAACCTCTAAGCATGCAATTTTGAATTCATGAGGAACCCTCCTAATAACTGGAAATAGATGAGAAAAAAAATGTTTTAGTCCAAAATATTATAAATGCAAGACCAGGGTATTTCATACACAGACTTAAATTAAAATTTGATGAATCCTCACACTCTCGTATATATATATATATCAAAATTAAGAGGTCAATGAGTCATAAGAAAAAAAAATCATACAAGAGTCCTACATATATTGGCCACAGCTCCACATGGTGGTGTCTTATACGAACTAGAATAATAAAAAAATATCAGAAATCATGCCATGAAAGAAATCCCAAACTTAGTCACTTTTAATCTTTTTAACAAACATGAGCCACACTGCTTGTGTCTTCATGTGATATAAGGGAATAAAAGTTGAATGTTTTTATTTTATTCAATTTTTCCCATTTATACTATTCTTAGAGGTTCCTAGTACAATAGTATAGCCTTCCAATCCCTATTATACAAAACCTATATGTCACTTAAGGTAAAAGCAGGGCACAAAAGTCCAGACTCCAGATTTTCGTTACAGGCTTTGCAGACTGCTTTAGCTAAAATACTCAAATTTCATCAAAGAACTTGCCCATTCTTCAAGGGTGAATAACTGAAGACACAGTGATGTGTTAGATTGTTCAAAAACAACTTTTTAATAACCTAGTTCCCTTTTCTTGTTCTGTCTGTGAAATCCGAGTTCAAGTATCAACAAAGACAATCTGCATTCATGTAATAAAAAAAATTTTACACAATTGCTTTATATAAAAGTAGTCCCTAACCC
>CM023944.1:3416883-3493939 GCA_013407115.1 Glycine latifolia | reverse complement strand
TGTGTGTATGAGGTAAACTAAGAACAAGTGTGAACATTAACTAATATCAACAAGTGATTAAAGAAGTGACAATATGTAGGAAAATGTAGCTAGGGCAACCCACACTCAATGTGTCTCTCTATGGAGTGATATTGACTACTATATTCTATTATCTAAGCTATTCAACTAATGTGTTCTTCTCAAATTGACTAAGCTTTGATGTCTCTTCCACTTAGTTCTTTAACCCACCATCCAACCCTAATCTCTTAGTGATCTTAAGTAAGTTAAGCATTAAGCAACACATAAATAAGCTAAGTTGCAAGCACCCACCCCTATTCCTAGGTAGTGTTAGCAAGTTACCACACTTAGGTCTGAAACTAAAGCCCCAATATGTCTATTGTGAACTTTAAGTTCTAAGCTTTTACCTAGGTTAGCTAAGTCCAGGCAAGAGAAGGAAAGAGAAATACAAAGTGCAGTAAAATAGCTTGTAATAAATGAACAATAGTATTCAATACATCCCAAAGAGATTTACATTAAATGCTTTGGCCCTAACTACAATAAATACTCAGCCAAACCTCATAATGGGTGGTTGAGCTACAAAAAGAGTCATCCCTAGCACAAGCAAGGAAGAAGAAGATGGAGAATGAACTCCACTTGAACCTTCAACTCCCAAGCCCTAGCAAAAACTTCTCAAGCTTCCAAAACCCTTGCTTGTAGTGTTTCTCCAAGGTAGGAACGTGCCTTCAATGCTGGAGTTAAGCCATTTATAGGAAACATGTGAAATCCCAGCTTTGCCCTCAGCAGCATTTAATTTTACACAGTCAGCAGAGTCCCGCGCTGATAGCGTGGGATCTCATGCTGACGGCGTGGCTTCATTTCAAGTCCCACGCTGAAGGCGTGGCAGTCCAGTGGAGAATCCATTTCCAGGCCAGTATCCACGCTGGTAGCGTGGCTCACCACGCTGATAGCGTGAGTTTCCAGTGAAGAATTGAGTTCCAGGGCCCTTGTCGCGCTGATGGCGTGAACCTCGCGCTGGTGGCGTGGTAGCTTTGACATGTCCACGCTGGTGGCGTGGCATCCCACGCTGACAGCGTGGGATTTTCCTTTGCTTGACTTGCTCTGTGTTATTGGCTTTTCCTGTTATAAATTCATTCAATTTAGTTATAACTCATGCAAGGGACATAATCATCAACATCTATCGAGATAATGAGCAATTTAAATCAAATATGGATGATTTTATGCTTCTACTAGCTTGGAAAAGAGCATATGCTAGGCGCATATCACGTAGAAACAAAAACTCACAAATTCATGGCGAGCTACTCCGAATACCTGAATTAATTAATACGGATGGATTGGTGCTAGATATATACATCTAAATTGTGGTGGGTCATTTCATAATCATATTAGAGCTGTTATATTCTAATGTTTTCGTGTAATTATATATTGGTTATTGCTCCATCATTCACGTTGAGCCATTGCCTTTTGTATTCCTTGAAACTGAGGATTCTCTAACATCATTCTAGAGTCTGATTCTTGATGTGCAATTAATTTCCTGGATTCTGCATGTCCAAAAATTCATTCCGATTTTTCCTGTGGGGAGTGAAATTCAAAGACTTATTGCTCAGGAGTGGGAGATCCAATTTGGACATGTTTGCGGAGTCAAATTCTCTTGTTGGTGGTATCATTGCTCTATCATTTAGAATAATGAGATGTCCAAATATCATTCCTCTGTTACAAATTAATTAGGTCACAAGCTTATTAGCATGAGAGATCGCTAGTTTAATTATGTTCCACCCTCAGTGTCTGTTGCTTGTTTTAACTGATAAAATAATACCAGGACTTTGTTCAGTAGATAGTTTTCTTCTTGGGCTTTTGGTCCATTTGTCTCTTGGCCCAATTGCATGAACGAATTGCAATTTCAGTCCAACACACTTAAATACAAATTGAACATGGCATGATGTGTCATTTAGGAGGGACGAAAACGATATGGACATATTCTCACCCTTGTGTTTGTGGACTAAATACGATTGGGTCATTAGGCTCACCTTTGCTGCTGCTGCTTCTTGCACCAAAAGATTGCTTTTTGCAACTTTTTTGGCTTTGGTACCAACCGGAATGTAATTTTACATTCAAGATAGGATTGGTTACACTTACATCTTTTACATTTTGAATTGACCAATCTAAAAGGTGAAAAAAAAAACATTTTAGAGAAGTGCATGAAGCAATTATTGGGGTGCAAGAAGCAACAATTATCAACCCGCTTGTGAATCTCAATCCCCTGTCTTTAAAAGTTATCATTTTATTTAGGACAAATAGATTATTAATTTTTTTTATCATCATGACATTAGTGCGGAATATTATTAGTTTTATTGGTAATTAATCTATGTCTAAAAATCTTACTAACCACCATTAATAAGATCTCTCTTCCTAACTAAATTTTTCTTATTTACAGGACTCAAACTCAAAATCTAGATCAAACCTATGACTAGGAGAACCAATAACTTGTTGGTTAGAATACCACGTATTTACATCATTGAAACTTGAATCATTTTAACATTTGGTGCAGAAAGTTTATTTGGGTTGATAATTGATGCGTTCTGATGCACAAGAAAGGAAGCCGTGGAACTTATCCAGTTATATCTTTAACTTAATTATTACCAGATACATGAACGGTTACTCCGTGACGTATGTTGTGCGTGGCTTCCAGGTTGATACTAAAGTGGAATGGTCAAACACAACACATGCACTTTGCAAATAGAATAGGATTTTGTTCCAATTTGACTCAATAGTACAACAGCGATCGCGCGCAGATGGTGGTCCTCGTTCATAAAGCTAACATTTTGTAACCATACTTGCCCACATTTATATGTATTTCTAAGCTCATCATTATGTTTATAATTAATTCTTAGCATGACCTTTATGACTATCATCACTACTGTCTCTCCTTATAATTATTACATGCAGGGAAATATATATTTTATGTGAATTATAGTATATGATCGTCAAATAATTGTACTTGGAACTTTTATGGCCTTCCCTTAATTGTTTGTTCTTCGCCCATGCCATCCCCCTTTCACGACCGTTCTTTAATTTCATTCATTATTCATTATTATGATAAAAAAAAAATCCTCCTAGCTTCCGGTACCTTTTTCACTCATTGTCTTCATATGTAGGGACTAGGGAGCTACGAAAAAGTTGATTTGACCTTTTTGACTCAATAATGTAGGTATTTCAGTAGTTAAATTCGAAACTATAGTGTAATGATATAATGATATGTAGCTTTCCTTGTTGTGACTATAGGCTTAATTTGGTTGGTTTAGATTGCGCTTTCCATACTGTTAAGCCTGTAAAGAACATGCTCCCACCCTTTACGTACATATAAGTCAGTGACAGTTGTAACCTCACCTTCGTGGTTCCATGAGTACAGTCTTTCTTGAAATGGGGACATGATTGTGACAAGGTAGAGCAGATTATTTGGCGGGGAATCTAGTACATCGTTCGGTTCCAAATATGTTTCGATTGGACATTTTTCAAAGGAAAAAGTTAAACAAAATAACCACGCCAGAGGAAAATGAAAATGAAAAATAACAGATCGATGCATAAACGCTCTGGTCACTATGGATCTATTAGGAGAATGTCAGAGAAAACATAGGCAGTTTAGACTTGAAACTTTCTGACGCGTCTCTAGCTGCTATATAGTATATGCTTATCATTGGAATGTCAGAATGGAGAATTCCCATGGATAGAGTTCAGCGCCTTTTTATTAAATAAATTTATATTAACAATTATATGTTAATATGCACTCCCATTCTCTGTATTAGTGTAGTTTCAATGCATTTTTTTTCTCGAACCGGGAGTTACTTTGAATTTTGACTAGTTTAATTGATTTTGACGAAGTAAAATTATCTTACTGTCAATTTTTTTCCCATGATCACGACGCTCCAACTTAAAACTTAGAAAAACCCAACTCTCTACCATTTTCATCAAGAGGCCCTAGTGTGGGACAATTGTTATTATCACCTCATCATGGAAAAAGACTCGGTTGCCAGAGTTTTCAAAATTTTATGAGATACTATACGCTAGAAGACACAAATCATCAATATTCTCTGACTTATACTTTTTACACTTGCCCTTCTTTTCAAACTCTCATAATAGAACATGAATTTTTTCTGTGCCTAAAATTACTTAAAATATAAATACTAAAATATTTTTTTTGGTGAAAATTAGTAAATACAGAAAAATTATATCCACATGTAAAAAATCCACACTAGAGTTACATTCAGTTACCAATGTGTTAATTATCTATCATCAATGTTTATCAGTTAATCACAATATATATATTGTTTAAAAAATAAATTTCGAGTGGACAAATGTTAGTAACCAATAAGTAACATATCGGTAACCAAGTGTAATGTTCTTCAGGGATAGATTTTACATTACTAAAATATAACATACAAAAACTATAACAATAATAAGCACAACTAGTAACAAAAAAAAAAAATTATCTACCACGTGTATCAGCAACTGAGCTTCTCTTCTTTGGCAATAGAATTTTTGCAGTGAGCAATTGCAGCTTGAATAGCTGCTTGCAACTCTTCCATGGTGCTGTCATTCGCAGGAGGAAGAGCAGCAGTTGCAAGCAGAAGACCACTGTTTGTTGGAGAAGTTCTCATAGAAGCTGGTGCTGAATACTCACCTCTTCTTCCTCTCAATTCAGGCTTGTTTTTCCGGATCAAATTCCCCGAATGAGAATAAGCTTGTCCATGGAACCGACCTTTTTCTCTTCTCCCTCTGAAAAGCACTAGTGGCTGCACCATTCTCAAGTACTTCTTAAGTGCATGCATCACATCATACCCGAGTTTCTTCTTGTGCTTAATGCTATCCTCTTTATCTTCTTTGTCTCTAACTTGACACCCTTTACGCCTCTTTGATAAACCAAACAATGAGAAACTAGGCTTGGACTTACTTTCTTCCTTTGTGACTCTATTGTTGTGGTCTTCTTTGTTGTTGCTGTTGGTAATGCTATCTATGGTGATGTTGCTCCTGTTACTGCTGTTGCAGCTATTGCAGCTGTTGCGTTTTTCGTCTTCTAAGAACTCTCTGATGGGGAGTGTGAAACTGTCCACGGAGTTGGTGGAAAAGCGAGGTGATGAAGAGAAGTGAGATAAGAGGTGCAGAGGAAGCAAGTGACCGTGGAAGAAAATGTCATCTGCTGGAGACAGATCAACTTCAAGAGAAGGTGGGGTTTTGGATTTGTCATGGATTGTGGTGTTAGAAGAATGGAGAGAGATTGTGAAGGAGAATTCGTGAGAAGGGGAAGAGGATGGTGAAGATGGCTTTGCTATTGCTACTCCTTCTTCAGTTTTCTTTTGCACATCGTTTTCTTTGTTCTTTTGGGGTGGATGATGTGTTTCCATTATTACAGTTGAGGTTGTCTTGAAGACTAATGTGTGTGTGAAATTCTCGCTTTATGATCTTTTCTTTTTGGTGGAGAGAAAGAGAGGTGTTGTGTTGTGATCTTTTCTAATTTCTTGTATGGATGTTAAGAAAGCTTTATGAGGGATAAGGGAACCGAAAAACATGGAAAGAAAGAGAGGGTCTTTGTTAAACCACTGTTAGACTTGGTCTGCCTTCTTTTGAAACTTTTTCATAAGACACCAAACTGTGTTAGTTTGTATGAGTATTATTTACGTGTGATGATTATCAAGCATTATCAATAATGGATATTTTTTTTTTTCTTCCCACTTAATGGAAGGGTGCTGAGGAATGAGATGAGATGAGATGAGAATGAGAATGAGATGGTATTGGTATATATGTTTTTCTCGTGTGTTATAAGGATTAGTAGAGCTGTGCTTTGTTGGGTCCCTATCAAGTCCAACAGCAATTGTTGTGCTGGTTTTGGGAATGAGGTCACAAACATCCAAATTTGGCCACTAAAGGAAGATGGGATTGGCATGGCGGATTTCACTCGAGAAATTTGGACTTTGTTTTCCAATCAGTGAGAAGGTCCCTAGAGAAATAAATCAATTCCATGTACATAATAATTAAATTACAAGAAGAATTAGAAAGATGTACCCAACTCTAGTAGTTTATTAAGAGGCTAGACAATGCACGGTTGAATCTTGAAAGAGCTAGCTAGCACCACAGAAACAGTTTTAGAAGATACTTTTTTTTTTTGTACTAAGTCAGATTATATTAGTTTATTTTGAATTAATTTTTTTAAGACACTTTCCACACAAATCGGGAAGTTGTTGAAATTAACTTTGCCATGGAGATCTTTCCAGTAATTATTTTTTAAAATATTTTTTATTAATTAATAGCTGATTCTTCAAATAATTTCTCAAGATCTAATGTAAAGTAATAATTATTAGATCAATTGATACGAGATTATTTTAATTAGCTAAATTAAAGGTTTAAAATATACAATTACACGTAATTACTTTAAAATTTCAAAGGAAATATTTTGTCATTTATATTCAACCTAGACATAAACTATATATAGTTCTTTTAAAAAAACTATATATCGTGCTACATATAAATCATAATAAAAAAAATAGTATAATACAACTTTCATATTTTTAACTTTGAGATAATACTAAATGTGTTTAAAATTTATTATGATTACATAGTTAGAAATTAAAAGATATTTGAAAACATTTATAGTTGAAGAGTAAATAATATTTGCAATTAATTTATTATTATATATTCAAAAGTTTTAAAAAATAACATTTTTTTATATTTGTTTTAAATTAATAAAAAAAACTTGCAATTTTATATGTTTTGTACTATATCTTTGAAGAATATTTTAAGATATTTATTATTATATAATTTAAAAAATTATTATATAAAAAATTTAAATAATATTTAATATATTTTAAAGTTGATTTACTAATCATTACATAAGAAAAATATATAAGATATTAAAAATTAAAAAAACTTATTAAAAAATCTCTTATTAATGTTAATAACATTAAATATTATTTTAATACATTTTTGTAACCATTATCCTAACAGTTGACGACCTGAGGTAATTATCAAATAATAAAATTGTTTTTAAATAACTAAAAAAATGAGATTTTTTAATCGAAACATAATTGCTACTGTGAAAAATACGTGGTCTTTGGTATACACTTAAAAAATAGAGAATTTTGAAACATACTGTTGCACTGAAAGAAAATTTGTATTGTTGATAATAATTTTATCCAATTCAAATGTAATTATTATTATTATAAAAAATACATGGTCTAAAAAAATTGTTAACAAGATCCTCTAGCATAATCACATAAATAAATGGCCGGAAATTGTTTTTAAATTGAAAAAGGAGATTGGGAGGGCCATGATCACCGCCAGCTGTTGGGAATGATTCAGTTCACCCATTCATTCATTGATGAACGCAAAAGCTCCATGAAACAGAATGGCCAATGTCATTTAGGGAAGGGTGGTCATGTGAGTGTGAGCCCCTTTATCCGACTGTGGCCAACACTACCCTATTGCATTTACGTATTCATTTATCTATACTATATATGTGTAAGTTCACAACCATACATTTGACTACTGCTATATCCTATGGTCATATAATTAAGCTCATAAGACATACATATTAATCAGAATAATAGAATTGTAGAAAATTAAATTAAAAAAAGAAAGAGAGAGATAGATAGTTAGGTGGTGGGGTGGTGAGAGACCCACACACACGTGCAAGCATAAAGGAATTTTGTATGCATGGTTAAGGTCAACATCTTAATCATGGAGCCATTATTTGGTTGCATTGGACTGAACCATCCTCACCACTTTCACCACTAGACAAGTAAATATTATATTATATTCTACATTTTGAGATTTTGAGATAAGAGAGAGAGACACATAGTAGCATAAAACAAATCCTTCTCCATCCAACAACATAGAGATCCTTTTGATTTTCCGCCTCTCATATTAGCCATTCAATTAATATATCCCTCAACTCAATTCATCACACTCACACACCCCTTTTTCCAGACCATGAAAAGCACACCAACAACAAAACCTTGTATCAGATTGAGGGATCACCTCACTTTCCTCGATCGCTTTTGTTTTCCTTTCAACTTGTCAGAAAAAGTTCTTGAATCTTTTTCAGAAATCCCCGAGAAACAGGATCACGTTTTCATCTTAGCATGCATGTGCACCCACTTAGAGACTATAATGATTTGCAATATTTAACCGAATTAATTAGATACAGTACCATTGTTTTTGTGTTGTGTCTTAATTAGAATTAGAGTTTTACCTTAATAATTTAACATTTATTAGAAACTTTTATTACTGGACTATATATCGTACTAATATATATCTAAATTTTGTCGATGCATTACCGCAAATGCTTCATTCAATTAATGATTCCATGCATATGAAACTAATGTACATGTTCGGTGGATATGGTGAGGATCCGGCTCAATAGTATAGATCTGGTTCAGATCTAGGAATCAAACGACCGAGTACAGTGACAAAGCTCGATGGAGGTAGCGTGTATAACAGCGGTGAAGTAACTACAAACACTCACGTTCAAGTTAGTATTTGAGAGAGGAGAGAGGAGAAAGAGTAAATTATGAGAGTTGAGTTAAACTTCATGACCAGGATCCCTTTATATATGCAAATTTGGGTGGAAAAGTTAGTTAAACACTTACAATCACATAGTTCTCGTGACCTATTCACGGGTCATGCATTCTAAATCTATCCCCTTGTCAGAGTTTGTGCTTCTAGAGTTCTCGGCCTAGGTGAACCCAGTACATGTAAATTCTAATTGTTCACGAGAAGGAAATATAAGATTGACTCACTCAATGCTTAAGTAAAGAGAGAAAGAAGGAGAGAGATTGTAGATTTGAATAATTTAAGTAACATTTTTAATAAAACTAACATTTATGATATAAAAAAAGTGATCGCCCAGATACTATTCCAGAGAAGTACACATCCTAAATATCTGTGAAATTGTAACTCAAATTCAAAAATTTAATTAATCAAATTGTAAATATAAATGTTCCTTACACAATATGATTCGCTATACCTACCGGATCATTTGTATCCCCCTAGCTATCCGACAGTGAAGTCGACGGTTCAAAACTTCAAACAGGAAATAGCTCGTGTGAACTTTTAATTTTAATTAACATATTTACTAGTTTATGCTGACTTTTGTTGTAAACATGCTTTAACTCATGTAGGAGGGGGAGCCTTTAATTTGTCCTATGCCAGTGTTGAGACATGCAAACGGACCACTGACAAATATCCAACACACGTTTTATTCAATCAATTTAGTTTTATTATATCATCTATGTCATTTCTCGTTGAATATTTTTTATGTTTTCCTCATTGAAAATATGGCATACCTCCCCGAGTTAGTAGATAGGGCTGGAATCTGATTCTTTTTTTCTCATTTTCTCAGAAGATTTCTGATTTTTATTTGATGATCTTCTCTGTCTGAACTAATCTAAGTAGACATTTCTAGTACAAATTTAATAAATCATAAAAAATTCAACAACATATTTAAGAAAAACACGGCAAACGCAGGACTGCATTCAATTTGCTTGTTTGCGTTTTTTTTACTTTTGAAATCAAAATTATTGAATTAATCCAACAGGTCATGCTTGTGCGGGAGAGAGCACCACTTTGGAGAGGATCCGGGTCCCTCAAAAAGTCGACACTGACTAAGCAAAATCAACAATAAATATGATTTTAGCATTAGTTTTGTGTTAGTGTCAAAATCAACGCAAATTTGGTTGAAGTTAATTTTTAATGCTAATTTCTTGTTAGTCAACATTAACTAGCATCAATTTAATTGACACGACACTGAAAATTTTAGTTTAATTAATTAAACAGAATATACGAGTTATTATAAATTCTTAACAATGTCTTAAATTTTTATGAATTAACAAAACTAACATAAAGTTGGAAAGCTAACAAAATTTAGAAAAGGTCTATCTAATAGCATCAACCTTAAAGCCAACGTAGATGTGAAAAAGCTAGCATCAATTAAGCTGACGTTAGCTTTATAATTTTTTTTTAAAATAGTTTATTTGTTTATTATTGATATTTACAAATTCTGGGTATATATATATAAGTTCAAATTATAAAAGCATAACAATAACAAATATCAATAAGAATTCTTACCAGAATTTACCTAAGAGTAAACATGCACTGTATAGTTTATTACCTAATTGCACGCGGAAGCATCAATTTATTAGACGCATGTATGATGTATCTCTATTGTCTTGATTATACGGTGTAATATATTTGGTAGTTCCAAAATAGAATTACATAGTCATGTTAAAAACCAACAATTCGTTATTTTACAGCATCTTTGGTTCAAATTTGGATGTCCACATAATGTCCTCCCTTTGCTCGCTGGCTTTCAATTAGATTTAGCAGTTGAAGTGACCACTGAATTATCTTTATCAATTATGATGCATTCCATCCCAGAAAAAGAATCATAAACAAAGATCACATTAATTATTTGGTTCCCCCTGATAACAATTGTTTTTTCATATTGAAGTCTAACTCCTTTGCAAAGAAACAACAATAATATATTTATATTCATGCAACAATAACAATGATATCCATACTTAAACATTACTTCCACTTCTCTTTAACCTTCTTTTTTTTTGTGTGTGTTTGTCATTTCATTAATCACATATTTCACTTTTTTTTTCTTTTTTTCTTATCTCTGAGTGTATAGGAATTATATAGAGAGAAAAACAAAAATGTTATACACTCACACTCACAATAAAAATTATTTTATACTATTATTCAATTATAATTCATCATATACATAATAAATTTATTGATTTTATAATGATAACTTTAAAAATTATATCAACAATAATTGAATAAGAATGTAAATTATTTTATACTATCCATAGATATTCATTAAACTCATCTAAAATCATACCTTTACCCCATAATATATACTTCTTAAGAAAGTTTGTCAACTTACTCAATATCATAACTAGTGTTTAGTATATAGAAACTTTCATTTCTAATTAAATCACTTTCTTAATAGGTGATGCATCCGATACACAAATTGAATTTTTGTGTACCAGTACACATGGAGAGGTGGGAGGCAATTGGGAAGAGAGGCCGCCAATGGAGGTGGGAGAAGGAAAGGGGATCGGAAGAGGAGACGCAGGTGGGTGGGGAAGGGGTATTGTAAGTGTCACTTTCTTAAGAATAAGATTCCTAGGATTAAAATTATTGAAAAATTATAAAATATGTTTAATCATTATTCAATTTTTATAGGAATAATTTATTTGCAGTTAATTATCATAAAAAGTTTAATAATTATTACAAAAAAAAAATCAACCTACATAAGTAATATATATATATATATATATATATATATATATATATATATTACTTATATATATACTTATTCACAAATTAATATTTTCAATAATCATTTATGTTTAGAAAAGGATTTTTCTCTTTTTTTGGTAAATTAACGTATCCCACCAAAAGTTTCAAACTAATCACTGAGGTTCTAATCCATTTAAGGAGTTGAGTTTTTTTTTACCAAATAGAAAAAATTCACTTTTCACAAATGTCTTATTTTTTTCAATATGTTGCATGAATATAGGTAAGGTACCAATATAGAATATGATTAAGGAGTTGACTTTTTCTTTACCAAATGGAAAAAATTTACTTTTCACAAATGTCTTATTTTTTCAATATGTTGCATGAATATTTAGGGTACAAGTACGTTAATATAAATTTTTAAAAAATATGTATATGTATGAAAATAAAATTTAATATAAATATGACTAAATTTTATAAATGAAAAAAAAAAACATAAATAAGCATAATTTATAATATACAAGGAAATTAAATTCTTCAAAATGAGTACGTACCCCAGAAAGTATTCATGTATATGCCTTCTTTTTTTTCCTGAAAAATATTTTTAGTACGTACCCAATAAGTACCTACATGCTCAGCATGATTTTAGTTTTAGGAGTATCTTGCTTCTGACTTTTTGCAAAACTAATAGCTTTCAGTTCTTGTGCATGCAATAATGGAAACCGTACATGTACAAGTAACTTACCTTGGTTCCTGATCATGCATCTAAAAGTCGTTAAAAAAAACAATGAAATGGGTTGAAAGGATCAGTTACTCGGGAAAATAAAGGGATTGCAAAAGTGGGGGATTTCCGAACATTTCAATCACACAAAAGTTAATATTGGAATGGTAAAAGAAATTATCAAAACTGAATGCTACAAGAATAAAAGAAATCGTTCAGAAGCCTTAAACGCACACGTGTATTCTTAGTGGAATTGATCTATATGACGTCTAAATAAACTCCCTTGTATGGACCCCAAAAAAATTGAAAACCCTCCCTGTAGAACAATACAACAACAAAGACCACTTTCATTAAAGGTACATTTCGTGATTCCAGAAACCTATATACAAATGATTATGAACGGATCCAGGGAGGAAAAAGGAATAAAAGAATGAATCACCTCGACGTCCTGTTGTGTATTCCCACTTTTAACACGACACTTTGGTGGTTCATATTCCTCTCTTCTAAGTTAGAATTCTTCTAACAAGCTTCAATTGTTTGTTAATGTCTTGACCGAACAACACAGAAAACTCCATATTGATTATCATGTGGATTTCCAAAATAGATCCGTATTCTGAGAAGCCTCCGTGGTAATCTAGTAGGGGGCTTACTGTTGCGTGGAAGTTTGACCTTCCCGTTATATGAACAATCTTTGTCATTCTCAAAATGCAAATGTACATGATAATTCATTAGTCACTCCCGCTGCTAAGTCTATCTGAAAGCAAAAAGGTTGAAGGATAGAATTAAAATATTGATATGCATAACTTAAGACATCAATGGACATAAAAACAAGCAAGCGTCATCAAAACACCTGATGTTCGCTTCCCTTCCATGGCTTCTTTCTTCTCTTGGCAACTTGAGCAAAGGAAAGGTCCATACGAGGGATGCAATCTTCCTAGGTTAGGCACACCCTTGTGTATGGAAATACCTTCCCCAGGTTTAAACTCTACCTGACACACTGCGCAAGTAAACAGCTTGAACATGTTGCAAAGTGGATATTTTGTTTCTAATCTGCATCTCAGGCAAAGATGTTTCCATGTCAGAAGACATAACTGGAGAGCAATATGCTAACATTCACAACACTTGTTACGCAATCAAACCTCTCTGAAAGCATAGCAGACCCTTCCTCGTATAGTTCCTGTACCACATCTGGCTCCAGGTATTCTTTGTCAAAAATAGATGATGATTCAGAGGACTTTTTGCGAAAAAATGGACTTAAGCATTCCTTTTATCGGTTTCTTTTGTGTTGGCACAGAAGTAGGAGGCTTCTCCTGGGGTAATATGTCAATAACAATGCAGGTTGTGTCATCTCTAAGTCCCTTTGCTTGCACAGATTCCTGAAGGAAGAAAAGAGACAGGAATAAATGGTAGAAATAGAAACAAGTAATGCATACCACAAAATGACACAAGTAACAAGGTGAAACTATAGCATTAAAAAATTGTGCAAAAGATGAGCATACTTTCACAATATGGGTTGCTGCAGCCTCAGGTGACATGCCACGACAGCAATGAAGGGCCATTTCTGCACTCAGAGCATCCCAGACGCCATCACTGCTGAGAATAATCCTGCCTCCAGCAGTGGAAAGCTGCAAAACCAGACACGAGTGGAAAATGCAGGATTTAAGCACTTTGGGAAGAAAAATACAAAAGGATTTACAGCAAGAAAAATTCATTTCAACTTTTAAAAGGCAATAGATAATCTTAAGAGAAAAAATGAAAATTCAAATGCTCTTTATGAATGGTAGAAAATCATGCTGATGAAGACACTATTTCTGCCTATGAAGCAGAGATAGAAAAGAAACTATACTTAAGTAGATAAACAAATTATATACACCAAAGTAAAATTAAGGGAAGCATGAGAAAAGCAACAAATAAACATAAAAACACTGGAAAGCAGTGACTGACCTTCACTTGCTTTACGTGTGGTACAGGGACAATAAATTCACCAACATCCATATCACCAATGGATCGTGAGAGACACAAGCCACCGGGCCAACATCTCAAAGGACCAACCTACAAATATCATTAATCTAGTCAGGCATAATACAACTCAAATGCAAGTTTCTTCTAGAGAGAGAATTAGTAAATTGCAAAGGAAGATAATCTAAATATCATCACATATGACCAGTATAACACCAAAAATTTAAACAACAGTTTTTCCAAAATATTATAAAAATTTAATGACATATGTGATGAGTACTGTTAAGTGAAAGACATGACCATATAACTAGCATCAGTTATCTTGCCTCTCAACTCTCCATGGTATAATTGACCTAGTTTATTTCTTAATCTTTGCTTTTGTGGTTTAACTGCCCAAGCATCATATGCAAAAGAGTAGTATTGCTATTGCTAGAGGCATCAGACCCAAAGGGATCACAATTAAAAGGAAAAATACCTCAGTGCCTCCTCCTGTATTTAGACGACCAACCTCACCTCCACTAGAAGTGATGCGGACCCTCCTGATGAAAAGAACAGAAAAATAAAGGGTGAGACTGGGCTGCAAGGGAATGGAGCAATTCCAACCAGTTTTGTTCAAACAAAACATTCCAGTAACAACTTACTCCTCTTCATTGCTCTCTAGTCTATGGTCTGCTGACAAGTAATAAATCCCACCTTCAGAAGGCTCAAGTATGCAACGGGAATCACCAACTGATGCAACTGTTACAACCCACCCTTCTGTAATCATAAAAGTTACAGTTGTTCCTGATGTTTGTGCTGTACAAGCAAAGAAAATAATGTATATAAAATCAGCTTTCAAGTTAAGAAAAATATAACAAAAACTCAGTAATTCAGAAATATAAGACCTACCATCACAGCTTAGTTACAAAAGCTTTAATAATTTTCATTAAAAAATGTATGTTCCCCAGCAATTATATATATAAAATAGCTGCATTAACTCAACTGTCTATATGGCTAAACAATGTTAAACTGTTCCTAGTATTCATTACACAAAATTTTAACCTTAAGCTGATGAAAATATAAGTACATTTTTCAAATTTTCTTGACACAGCCAATTAAGTAGCAATGTGCCAACAGAGGTTGGAAAAAAATTATCAAGGTTTCCCAATATAGTCAACATGCTCAGCATGCATGCTACCTGTTTTCTCTGTTTTTACCTTCTACTCTTTCATTTTTTACTTATGGGAATTGGGAATTGACAAATTATTTTTGTGATAAATAATTCTAAATTCTTCTACAATATTTTCCTATTAATCCCCCTACGTACTAGATGAAAAAAGTATGAATACTTTTTCTATTTCTAAGACATTAAATACATTTACTTTTTCACTTAATATTTTCTTTATAAGGTAGAAGGAGGTTACATAAGAGATATAGCATTACTCTTTGGTAATATTACATTATTATTATGAAGATTCCAGATGGAATACATGAATTTTCCTCGTAGCCTGATAATTAATAGAGGCAAGAACAAATACTACAAGGAATTAACTAGTTATACCTTTCTCTTGAAAATCTTTATCAGTTTTTACAAAGCCTGCAACCAAAGCCCTAGGCAACGCTGCTACCCACTCATCTCTGTTAAGATCAGAAGGAATTGCACTTAAAACATTGTTTAGAAGATTCTCCTTGGCATAAATAGCGGCAGCAGATCCATTGTGTCCATCGAATAGCTGTAAAACTTCTACATCAGAGAATGCCAATGCAACAAGGAAAAAAAATACAAAAAGAGCCAAAATAAAGAGAAGAAAACCAAAATAGTTTATTTTTGTTATAACATAAGCATTAATTGCATAAACTGCTAATATATTCTTGTCATGCAACTAATAACATGTGAATTAGAAAGAAAATACAGTTTAGTTCCTTTCACATACACACAAACAAAAGCTAGTTATCAAGAAGTAGCCAGTGAACAATCATTTCAATTCGCTAGAAAATCATTCTTGGGGGGCGGAGGGGGGGGGGGGGGGGGTCTTGGGGAAAATCATTTCTGGGAAAAAAAAAAGCCTTTTCAATGAACAATAAAGGCAGTAATATGGTTCCCTGTTGATAGAAACATCATATGCAAATTGCTAAAACTCTGTCGAGTTTTGACGGTCTAAGAGCGTGTTTAGAAAACTGCTGAGAAGTAAGAAATCACGTTGGAGATGTGGAAGTTATGACTACTAGTTTCTCATTAAATGTGAAAACCACATCATGAGATATGGATCCAAACATCAAATATAAGTAAAATCAAGAAGATATAATTGGCTTTAAATTCTAAGTAACTCAACAAGAAGTAGCTAGTCAACAAGCTGAACGCATTGTACCCACTAACATAGCTTATTCACTTTTCCCCATCATAAAATGCCATGTCAGTATCATACGTAAATAACAAATCACACAATCATTGACTTCTGATGGATGCATTACAATCACATTAAAATCCACTGATGAGTTACAAATTTAGAATCCATTAAATCCAAATTAAAAAAAGAGGATGTGATGGTGAGAAAGAAACATAACATTAACATACCCCAAAAACAGAATAGGTAGAAACCCCATCTCCCAGCACCCTTTGGCATTCCGTCTTCAATAGCGTGAAATCCTCTCCTTTCTTATTCTCACTAGCTCGGCCGTGCAAAATAACAACCTCCGGCTTCTCATTTTTCTCATTCGCCAACTCGCGCTTCAGCAGCACCGATAGGGGAACCGATTGGTGTTCACTCCGAGCAGACATTGTTGGCGCCGATCAACCTCAATTTCTCCGATACGACTCACCAACCAACGCCTTCTGCTTTAATCCTCGGTGTAACTGTAGTTCGTTAGTTACAACAGAATCCTAAATTACGACACAATCACACACGTTAACTAATTACCTTAACGCCAATTCGGTTATAATAATAAGGTCGTAATGTGGGTAATTAGAAGAATGGGAGGTTTTGAGGGTTATTTGAGGTTGTTTCAGTACTTCTGTAAGCCTTGCACCTCTATTGAGTAATGCCTGAGTCGCAGCATCAAGAGATAGGGTGGAATGGAGTGGCCGAAAACGCGGATCCCGGTGTTCAGCAGAACTTGCATCGGTTTGTTGGTTGGTTGATGCATACATACAACACAAGACAATAAAGCATAAAACAAATCCAATGAATGAATGAACCGTTTCTTTTCCCCAAAGACGGTGAATGACATGACATGCCAAAACGACATCGTTTCATTCGCTCGCTCGGCATCGGCGCCAGCCAGCCAGCCAAGGCCAATGTCAACGTTTTATTGTCTCTTGCGCCGCTCTGCTAACTCCTCCGTTAAACCCAATTCATTTACTTGAAAGAGAAAAAAAATATTGATACAAAGTTATGATTAATATTACGTAGTGGTACATGTTATAAATATAATTAATTATGGATTATGAAATTTATTGTTTAAGTTTAATAATTAAGATTCTTTAAATAAAAAATACTCACGCACCATATAGGACGCAGGTTAATTTGGATTACTTGTTTATGAACAGTAATTTCACTTTCGTCAAAAAGCAACAATAAATAGTTAAGAAACTCTAGTGTAGTCTGGTCAAGTCTACAGTACACTGGTAACATCGGATTCGGGATATCCAAATTCGCCCACAATCAGAAGGTCCTACATTTTATTTTTGGGAATTTCCTTATCCACACAAGGTGGTTAGCTCATCATCTCACACAAATTGCTAAGCACATGCTTTTAATTGCTCTTTCTCTTCCTGGTTTCTCCACCTAATTGCCATTGGAGAGATTAAGGCCAGCAAATAGAAACAAAAGATCGTGCAAAATGTATTTTTGCTTGCAAAAGTCTAAAAGTATTTTTAAGAATATTTATGACCCATAAAACATTTTATTTCTTTTTAGGAATTAAGATTCTCAATATTCATGATTGACAAGAATCATAATTTTCGGATGTCAAAAAATTATTCTTATATCAAATACCTCTTATAACTTATAAGAAATTTTGATTAATATAATTTTTAAGATAAAAATTGTTATTTTTTAGGAGACCATACATAATTGATCATTTTATCCCTCAACTAAGAAAAGAGACGGGAAAAAGTCCGAGTGATTTAAAAGTTGAAGCTAGACCTTTGATGAGCAGAAGCCGCAATTATCGGCGCTTGATAGCCGAAAAACAAAATGAGTGTCGTGCCGCACTATTATGGGCGCGTCCACACCACACCATCGCCGAAAGGAACAGACCCTAATTTCTTTGTTTGTTTTAGGTTAGTTTGATCGATTCACCATTGCTGCAGTGCAAGCGTGTGAGCGTGAATGAGGGTTTGAGAACAGAACAGGTAGACATGGTTGTTATGGAACAGTTTAAGTCCGCGTGAAAGTAGTCAATTATAGTTCATAATCTAATCAGCCACTACAAAAATCAATATAAAAATGATGCCCAACTTCTGATGGCTCGGCTCTGTCATGGCTCAGTGAGTGAGTAGTTGAATACTTACGGCATCTCCAATGCAAGAAACTCATTTGAATTTTTTTATTCATTTTTTGTGGTCTCCGTAGTACTTTTTGTGGTCCCTATAGTGTCATGTCACTTGTAAGAAACTCACTCAATATTTTGCTCCAATGCAAGAAACTCAAAAAAATTCACGTATTTATATTTTTTTTAATAAATAAAAAACACAAAAAGCTCATTTCGAATAATAATATGAAAATTGCAGAAAGCAAAAAAATGGATGCATAAAGCAAATTTGGCCCAAATAGCCCTTCTGCCCTAGTATATATTTATTTTTTCTCCTTCCTTCCTTTAGTTGCGCCGTTTGCTTCTTTTCTCCTTCTCCACTGTTGCGCCATTTTGCTTCTTTTCTCCTTCTCTACATGTGACTGCCATTTTGCTTTTTTTCACCGTCGTGGAGCTTCCTCGCGCCAGGGCCGTCGCTATCGCGGAGCTTCCTCGCGTGCTCGTCCTCGTGCTCGTTGTCGTTGCCATGCTCGTCGCCGTCGTCGTCGCCGTTCTCGTCTTCCTCGGCCAAGGTGGTTATTTTCCCTCTTTGTTTTTCTGTGGTAGTTGAGCCTTTTATTTTTATTTTATTCTGTAAGAAACGTTTCTTATATAAGCACCGCTCAATGTGCGGTTCCGCCAGGTCAGCTTCCTCCAACGCAAAATTTTTTCACGATACCGCTTCTTCCGCTTAAGGAACTCTTGAAGCTCCTGCGTTGGAGATGCTCTTAGTACTTGTAAATTAGTACAAAACTAAAACTTAGAGCAACTTTTAGAGTTGGATCTTTCAGTGATATTCAGTTTAAAAAAATAATTTTTTTGATAGGATAAAACAAATGAAATTAAAAATTAAAATTAATTACATGTTTTATTAATATTTATATATTTTTTTATGTTTTATTAATTATTTAATTAATTAAATTAAATTTTAAATATTTAAAAGTGGGGTCCATGTGGAATTCATTAACATTAGCTAATATCTCAATTTAGGATTTACTACTAAAGGAAAAAATATCACATATGTTAAGAGATATTTAATCCTACATGACACTATAGGGTCTACTAAAAAGTAATCTAAGATCCCAATTTAGGATCTACCACTAAAGATGCTCTTAAGTGTTCACAATATCGATTATCCGTAAACTCAAATTATTTTAAACTAATTCATTTAATGTGGATTGAAGTCAAGTTTAATCTAATTTGTTTAAATTTATTAAAATTTAATATCTAAACATGTTGATTTGGTTTATTAATCCATTCATTTGTATTAAATTTTTATTGTTATTTATTTTTATATATAATATAATTATGCTTCAAATTTTTTGGTTCAAATATGTTATAACAAAGTTGATTATAAAATATCTATTTTGTTCTTTAATTTATTTCAAATAATTTTATATTTAGTTGAAGTTTCAGTTGCCACTACTCATTTTATTATTTGAAAATATTAGAATTCTCAAATTATATTGTAATTGTTTTATTTTTTGGGTTTTTTTTTGTTTTATAAGTGTGGTATTTGTTTATTATATTTTAATTTTTAAACTATGTTTAACATAGTAAGTTATCCTATTTGATGATAAAAGTAATGTGATTTATTTCCTAACCTTTTTTTTTATTATTTGACTACACATAATAATTATAACAATTATAAGTAATGTATCAGGTATTTCATTCAATAATAATTTAGCTTATAAAAAATAGAAGACAAATTTAAATGTTTTGAAATATTGATCTAATCAAATACAAATTATTTAAATACAGATTGCTTTTGAGTTGGGATTTTAATTTTTTGTTTGAAAAATCAACTAAAATCAATATCTTTAAATTTGATTGGGTTGGATTTAGCGAAATCCAACTCAAACTTATCCGTGTACACCTGTAAATTTATTGGAAAATTTATTGGGTGAATTTGTTTAAACTTAAAAAATAATTTTAAAATAAACTTTTAAATAAGTTTTTTTAAGAAAGATAAAATTTACTTTTTAAGTAAACATACTAAAAAATAGATAAAATTATTTATTTTATTAAAAAAGTATTTATTTTTAACAAATAAATTTAAATAAATTGATTTACTGTTATCATACATGCTTTTGCTAGCTGTAAACACCCCACCTGGCCTTTCCAGCCCAGTGTTGCCGTCAAATAATATATATCCAAATTCAAATACGCGTAATCCACCACAGCTATTCACTGCACCTCCGTCACATGCGCTATTTGCATGCCACTTGCCAAAATTCAATAATGCATTTTCTTCCTTTTTATATTGATAAATGTTGGTTTGGTTTATTTGAAGGTTAATTTTGTTAGTAGGATCTTTTTCTTTTTTCTTAATCATCTAACCATTTTATATCTCTCATATTGTCTTCTTTTCACAACAATTAACTTAGACTTATATTTCATCGAAACAGTATTAACTTCCTCCTACAAGAGCTAAAATTGGATGATAATGAACTTGTCAAATACACTTTAATTCTTTATTCATGAAATCATATATCTATCTAACTCTTACATGTATGAATCATTATAATATTGATATAAAATATTTATCATACTTAACATTTAGTCTTTATAAAAATGATAAATGATTATCCATTTTTAATAGTATCTATTTTTTTAATCACATTTTTGTCACTTACAAGATTGGAAGCAAGTCTTTTTATTCAAATAATTCAACTAGTCGTCCATTTTAATGTGTAATTGTTTTTTTTTTACTTTCTAAATTTGTAAAAAAAAATAGTAGTTATTTAAGTTTACTTCCTTTCTTATATTCCATGAAATTTTTTATCTTCACAAAATAAAAAAGAATTTACTACTGTATGAAATAACTTGAATGATGAAATATTTTAATAACATCTAATAAATAAATAGTTTTGAATGAACATATTATAAAAAGTTGTATTGGTAAAAATGTTTCATTTATTAAAATATGAAATGGAATTTTAATTCAGCAAAAACAATAAAATGAAATGGAACTTTGATAATAAAAAGAAAACAACCCCTGTATTAGGTTTGAACACATGATTGTAACATGTTTGCGCATCGCCACATTGTGCGACAAGACTAATTTCTGCCTTTGCGCTCTCCTGGTTTTGCCAGGAATTCGGGGAAGGCCAGCTATTTGTTATAGTCAACAATGAATAACGTATTGAACAATGAATGAAGCATAAGATTCAAGAAAGTCCATCATGGGATCATTCTGTTCATTTACTAGTATATATATAGATGCTACAGAGTTTCCGTCACATACAGATATAAACACGTCCCTTCACAGAGATATTAACACAAGTTAGACTTCATTAGTCAGCCAAAATACAAGTCTTTAAAACTTGACCAAAAACTGATCCCAAGACGTTCCCTTCCACTTCCATCACATAAGAGAACCTGCAAAAGATTAAATAAATAATGTATTCAGTAGAGAGAACCTAAATGAAGCTGCACTCAAATGCTACTCTGGCAGTATCCCTCAGGAGCAAACAAGTGAATTTAAAACTGGAACAGAAGAAAACTTTCACTGCTTCAAGACTCAAATACCAACAACGTTGATTGTAGACAAAAATGGAACCATATATAACAATCCCTTTGACACAAGCACAAGACCCACATGTCTCTTTAAAACGACATACATTTTTAAAAATATATATGACTATGATTGCAACCACCGGACAGAATGTGATAGGAAAGTTGGAATTTAGCGTGCCTAACCTAGCCCCTAACCTGTCAGAAGCAACTAAGAAACTCAATATACGATTACAATATGTTCACTTTTGCAATAAACGCTATTTAAGATAATAATTTTGGTTAAAAACTACACCGTTTACAATCTTAATGTTTTCAAGTACTGTATGTGGTTAAAAAACTAAACCGATTTCAATCTTAATGTTTTCAAATATCATAGAAAGCCTTGCTGTGGTGTTCTGGCCCAGTGTATTCATAGGCAGTGACCTCTTTCAGAACCTAACGCCATTAGTTTCTCCAATACACATAATTTCTATACAACATTAGTCCATTCTAGACATCTTGTTAAATGTATGAGATCTTGACTTTAGCAATGGATGGGTGCATATCTAGTGTCTAGCATGCCTATTATCGTAGAAGCCAACAGTACACCAAATTGGCTTTGCCAATTCTCTCATCCTGAACTCAAAAAAGAATCATTGTTTTCTAGTCTTCCCCTGTACAAATCTTTTCTTATGCATTATAGGTCTCCAAGTACATCTCCTTTCTAACATTACAGAGTTGTTGCTTAATTTTTCATAGACTTATTATCAAATCACCATTTTTGATGTCCAACCCCAGGACTAACAAACCTACATTTGACAATCATATACATCAGAAGTGCCTCAAGTTGTTACTGCATCCGGATTCACAGTTCAATTAAAGGGGTTATGTTCAGTCTGGATGTAACTTATGATTGATGATTGATTATGTCTATGAAGAAATAATACCTAGATTAATTTTACCGACTCCAACCTCCAATTGCAATTCACTCAAGCTGTTTAGCCTCTGGAGGACAATTTGCTCTAACAAGGTACACCTGAAAGGAAATATTAGCAACCGTAGATTGTGTCATTAGTGAATTCGAATTCAAACAGCACAACTGTGGCACCAAAAGAAGCTCAACTCATGAATTAAAGTTGCAAAAAATAGCTCAAAAAAGGATAACAACAGAAAAGGGTCAAGGACACGATTATTAGATGCATCACCATTTTTTATTATCGATTTAACAAACATAAATACCAGTCACATTTACATAATTGAAAAATATGATGAATGTTTTAAACACAAGGGCATGAATGAGCAGATATGATCAATATTTAATCACCTTGAATGTGGTGCGCTTAATTAATTGAAAAATTAAAGCGTCCCCATCAGCTAGGTCATGAGCAATTGCAAAACCTCTCCATCCACCACTAAGTCCTGTTTTTCCTGCCAAATATATTGTCGAATACTCAATCCCATCCTCATCAACCAAAGTCACCACTTCGTCCTTTTTTGGAAGATTTCTCTTGCAGAAGTGGACTGGAAGGCCCTGTTGTCAACGATTGCACAGTGATTAATCCGTTAAAAATTGCGGCTATAAACAGAATGCATTTAACTGGGTCACTTCTGCAGTATTGAGGTAACACATTTGCAGCTAAGCCAATTTGGTGGTGTTATAAGGAGATCAACTTTTCGTAGGAAATCCCAATCCTTGTGTGTTTTAAACAATACTTTTAATTAAAAACAAACTATATATAAAATTTAGGAGAAATTACACTCACCTTCTAAGTCTTTTATCAAACAATACTTGCACCTTAAACATTCACCACCTTTATATATTTAATAAAGTGACACACACTCCTTATTTTACTTATTAAAGTGACACACACTCCTTCTTTGATGCTATTTAGGAGAGATAAGCGTGATCTAAAAACTAGAGAAGATGTTAACAACATATAAGAAAACCTCATGAGAGATAAGTGCAATTTTGCCTAAAATTTATCAGGATTCAACTTAATAAATCCCTTTCTTATTGCAACCTTTGACAAAAAAGGCCTTAGTGTTTTTGCAGAAAATAAAATAAATCTCCAGCATTGTCACACCCCCATTCTTGTATTAGTTGTATATACACTTTGCACCCCGTTTACCTCGTTCGGATTGGCACACAATTAAAAATAGAAAACTGCAAATAAATAAGAAAGGAACTATGATTATCAAAACACGGTAATTTGAATAGATCTAACAATTTTCTTTTCACCTTAATTTAAATCCCACCTTCAACAAAAAAATCTTAGGAATTTAAGAGAAATCCTACAAGTAAATTTTTTTTAATGTAAAATAACTAGGAATTAATATTTCAATCATAAAGAGACGCCTTGAATGAGACACAGAACAAGTCCTCCCATTGAACGAGAGGGGCATAGCTTCACTGAAATCAAGCTACCCAATTAATGTAAAATAACTCTTAACAAATCACAAAATAAAAATTCTATGCTATCCTCAGAAATTTAGGGCTTTTAATAAGAAGAACTCTCTTTCCGATGGTGCCCTCAAACTCATTCAACTATTGATCCAAAATATAATATGTCGATTCCATTCCATTATAATTGTCAGAAAAAAAATTATCCTAAAAATAATTATTATTTTAATTTTTCACTATAACATTAATTATTTTTTTATTTATATATCTTATAATATTAACTATGGACAATAAAATATATAAATAAATTAATTATAATATAAGATTAATTTTGTAAAACCATTATTCCCTCTCATCTATTTATTATTATTTATTAGTTTTTGTAAAATGATCTAAAACCATAATTATTTTGGGACAGAGGAAGTATTGCGTCAAAAAACTTCAAGATATTTTTCTTCACAAAAATGGTGAGTTGAACAAATGTAGCAATGAATGAATGAGGATGCAGATGGAACAAAACAAAAAATGTATTACTAGTCAGAATCCCCCGCTGACGTGGGACTGGAGCATTGACTTTATGAAGGTTGGATATTCAGATTCTAAACCGGACATGAACTTTTCTACTTTCTCCAATGCTTCCTCTCTGGCCTCAGCTGAAGCATACACCCGATTCGCATAATCCCTGTACTTATCATAAGTCCTACAAAGGCTTCTACAAAGACCAATGCAAAAACATGTCATCCATCCACTCTTAATAAAATAAGTAAAATGAAAATTAGTTAGGGCGAGGGCGAGAATCCAAGTCCAACCTTCTAGGTATTGTCACGCGATCAATAACTATCTATTTCATAAAACAAAGACAGTAAGTGAGAAGGGAAAGGAAGATGAACAAAAGTACCCCACATGTGATTGATGGAAGAAAGAAGAAAGAAAGAAAACAGACTTCTTTGTAAACAGGAGAAGGCAAGTTAGCCACACGGCTTGACCTTCTGACGACAACCACCTCTTTCTGAATGGTGCGATTCTTGACCTGCTTAAGCTGCAATGCAAGCAAAGGTTATGAAATGGATAGTAAATTATAAATTAATTAAATGAGGGATAATTATTATTATTATTATTTATCGGTGAGGATTTGGGAGAAGGGGATTTGTGAAGAGCTTGAGAGAGGAGGGGGAGATTGAGGGCTTCCATCCTCTTTCTGTTCTCTTCCACTCTCTTGCGACGACTCTTCTCGTATGCTATTGCTGACACCATTTTTTTCTTTATGGAAAAGAGAACAACAACAACAACGCCCAGAATAATGTTATGTGATATTATATACATAGTGTGGTTTGGTGTTTGTGTTCAATGTGTTGTGTACTGAAATGATATTGCAATTGCAGACTTGCAGTAGTGTGTCTCTTCGGTCGACCGTTGCATTCCCACTCCCCAATGTGTTGCGTCATTTCCTCAACACTTGCAACCCACTAAGCTTTGGTTCCTTAAAAATCAAGTGCATACTTGGATATAGTTGTAAAAATTATATTTTTCAAATAGTCGATTATGTAATGTAAGAATGGGAATTATTATTTTTATTTATTATATTAAAGTAAAATATTAAAATTAAAATTTTATTTAACTAAAAATATTTATAATATTTAACAAACAAAAAATCAAGTATTTTAAATATTTAATTTATATGAACATTATTATCATAATTATTATTATTATTATAATCATCTTCATTATTACTGGCATGATCATGGTTGTTAGATTTATTGATGATAACGATGGTGATAATTATTATGATGAAGATCTTAACTTAAATTAAATTTTTTAAAAAAAAATTATTTAATGAATCTTATAAAGATTTTATCATTTGAATTTAAAATATTTTAATATTAATTTTCATAATAATCTAATGAATGAGAACGTTTTCACAGAATAATTCTCATATGATAAAGAAGTCTTTATATATACATATGTAATTGATTATTGTTATAATTTATATTAATAATAAAGAAAATATTTTTATTTAATATTTAAATTTCATTGAACATTTTTATTCCGTTAGTTTTATAATATTAAAAGTGACATTATACTTATAGTATACTATATATTACCACTTCTATTGTCAATTTTTTTATTCTGTCACTTTTTTTATTAACTATATTAATTTTTATTTAAAAAATTTAGAGAGACACTCTTTCCCTGGTTGATTATAATCAGAATCAATTTTTGTTTCAGTTAGTTTGTTAAAAAATGGTTTAAAAATAATTAATTTCTTTTAGATACAATAAAAGAAATCAAATTTTACAGTAAAAAGGTATAAAAACAGTTGAAAAAAAATCTGTTAAAATATCATAAGCTATAAATTTTCATATTCAA
Organism: Glycine latifolia; assembly: GCA_013407115.1. Taxonomy (NCBI): domain Eukaryota; kingdom Viridiplantae; phylum Streptophyta; class Magnoliopsida; order Fabales; family Fabaceae; genus Glycine; species Glycine latifolia. Next base: position 3,467,210 of record CM023944.1, on the reverse strand, counting down.
AACAAAAACTTACTTTTTAGAAGAAAAAAAAGTTTTTTTTTACAAATTTTAACTGAGTTTCAAACACTCAACTGATTTTATAAATAACTTTTCTCTCATAAAAACAGTTCAAATTTGGAATTATAATTTTCCCAAATACAAAAGTTTCCGAATTTAAGTTAAACTTAAAAATTGCAAAATAATATCCCAAACCTGTTTTTTCTTAAAAACTAAACTTACAAGTAAAATTTTACTTTCAAACATTTTCTTAAAGATAACTAAGCATGACCCCAAATATACTTTATTTTGGATCCGTAAACATACTTTAGCACATGAGCAAATTATACTCATATTGCTGAGATTTTTACACACTACACACATTATTAATGATTAATTTTTATTAAAAAAATTAACTAATCAATCTTTAATAAGATATTCATCAAATACTTGCATATTCAGGGGGAGTTATTTTAAATTCAAATTTTCAATTACTTTACGCAATCAATTAATTATAATAGGTGGATTTTTTTTTCATAAAAAAATAATGGCTAATTTACACTTTTAATCCTCTCATGAATTTTAATTTGTAATTTTAGTCTCCCGTTTATACAATAATTTTTTTAATAAAAAAGATTAAAAAAAGATAAAATTTGATATATAATCATGACTAATTTTTACCCTTTTTTTACAGTATTCTACTAGCACCACGCAAAAAAAATGGAAAATCCAAAACTCTGCAAGAAGATAGTAAAAGCATAACTTAGAAACTTTACTTATTTTCTTTTAAAACATTAATTGTAAAAATCCATTTTAAATACTTGTGACTTCTCCAACGTTGTCTCCAAACGGCACTCATCCGTCATGCCCAAACCCCTCTCTGATGCCACATCCAAAGCTTCCTTTGACTCGTCTGTCGTTAGCTTCAAGCCCCATTTCAAAATCCCGCTACAAACCTTGTTGTCTTATGTTCTGAGTTTTGGGGCTTTTAATTTTTTGTGGTCTTATATTCTGATTTATGTCCGAGGAGGTTATGACAATTCATAAAATGACAATTCATTAAAATAAAAAATCTAAAAATGACAATATATGAAATTTAAAACTAAATGCACGTGACGTGACCATCGGGAACGGCCTCTTTTTCTCTTCACATGTCGTGGGCTCGTGGAGTCGTGGTGGACACCTGAGACCATCGTCGACACCACTCTCTGTTATACATGTTTCCTTTCAATTTTGTTACCATTCTTTGTTTTCGCTCTTGAATTTAAATCCATTCATAGATCAACTTGAGCAGCAAATGCTATTTGGTATTATATTTCATTTTCTATTGGAAGGGGGTGGGTTTACATACATTTAAGTGTGCAGAAAAGTAAGTCTTGCTGCCTCTTATATTGCCTTTTCTGTTGAAATGGGTGGGTTTAATTGGATCTAGATATAATATGTCATCTTAATTTTGTTAGGTTCTTAAAACTTTATTGTTTCAATTTTATATAACTGATTTTGTTTTAAAAAAGTATTGTTTGTCTTTTTCTCATTTTGTTTCATGAATTTTAAAATTGATTAAAGAATTTTATTACCCTACGTGTTTTGATCAATATAATCTAAAATCAAAGTATTTCGTTGAAACATGTCACAGATTGTATGAAATTCAGTTGTTTCAATTTATATGTTTGAGTTCACATTTCTGCAATTGATTGAAAAATTCAAAGTTCTCTCTCTCATAATATATTAAAAAATTATTTCATTCTTATAAGAAACAAAAGAATAAATTGGATCAAATTTTCATGTTCGAAAAATCCTTTTTTATTGTACATAACAGACTCAATTCTTTCTACCTAAGCATCTATCTAAACATGTACGACAAGCTAATTTCTGCCTTTGTGCTTCTGGTTTAACCAGGAATTCGGAAAGGCCATCTATTTGTTAGTCAACAAGTTCACACCATTTACCACGCTCTTCCACATATTTTATCCCAATCGTTTCCCCATAAAACATCAAACGCTACTTGAAAAAAAAAACATAAAAATTACGGATTGAACAATGGAGCATCAGATTCAAGAAAATCCGTCATGGGATCATTCTATTCATTTACTAGTATATACGTAGATGCTGAAGAGGTCCCTTTCAAATAGAGATATAAACACGTCCCTTCACAGTTCACATACAGATATTAACACAAAGTTATACTTCATTAGTCAGCCAAACTACAAGTCTTTAAAACTTGACCAAAAACTGATCCCAAGATGTTCCCTTCCACTTCCACCATATAAGAGAACCTGCAAAAAATTAAATTAAATAAATAAATAACACATTCATGAGAGAGCACCTAAATAATGTTGCACTCCAATGCTGCTGCTCTGACAGTACCCCAGCAAAAATATTTGAATTAATTAAAATCTGAAACAGAAGCAAACTTTCACTGCTTCAAGACTCGAATACGAACAATGTTTTTTTAAAGACAAAAATGGAACCAACTATAACAATCCCTTTGACACATACGCACAAGGCCCACATGTCTCTTTAAGACGACAAACAAAAAAAATTAATATATGACTATGCAACCACCGGACAGAACGTGATAGGAAAGTTAGAATTTAGCGTGCCTAACCTAGCTCTAACCACGGGAAAACAACTAACACACTCAATAATACAATTACGATAAATTAAGAAAGCTCGTTCACTGTTGCAATAAACTCCTCCTATTAAAGAGCATAAATGTTTTCAAGTATCACAGTTAAGTAACCCTTGAAATGTTCTCAACTTTCAGTGGCATCACTAATCACTTTACCTTTTAAAATTATCAAATGGCAATGATCTCTTTCATAAACCAATGTCAATAGTTTCTCTAATACACACACAATTTGCTATACAATACTCAACACCATTCTTGACCACTTGTGTTAAATGAGCAGCAGATTGGCTTTGCCAATTCTCTCATCCTGAACCTCCAAAGGATCATTTATTTTCTATTATTCACCTGTAGGCCTTTTCTTAGTCAGTTTGTGTCTTTTGTATAGTTCTCCAAGCAGACATCCCTTTCTAACATTACACAGACTTGAGGCTTAATTTTGCATCTGTAAAGTTTCAAATCAAATTTCCATGGCATTTATGTCCTCCAAAAGCCACAGGGATGATTGTCTGTGTCTTTGTCTCATCCTGAACTTCAAAAGGATCATTGTCTCTTCCCCCCTGTAGGCATTTTCTTAGACAGCATGTGTCATTTGTATGTAAATATCCTTTTCTAACAATACAGACTTGTTGCTTACTTTTTCATCTCTAAAGTTTCAAACCAAATTTCCATGGTATTGATGTCCAAAAGCTCCAGGGACTAACAGAAGTGACCCACCCAAGTTGTAACATTAACCTGGTCAACTTCTATTTTGAGCATATAATGAGGAAGTAAAACAAAAATCTCAAAACAATATCATTCTTCTACTACTTTGAATTAGGAGTGACATAGAGGAGAAAGAAATGAGAAGGAGAAAAATTGAAGAAATAGAGTTAAAAAGATGTTGTTTGAATGAAAAATAAAAAAGAAATGAAGAAAAAATTTCTCTACTTGTTTGGATGAGTGATGGAGCGGAATGCTGGCCAGCACATAGGCAACATAAGCATAAAATAGGGGTAGCAGAAATGAGGATGTTAAGGTGGATGTGTGGATATACGAAGATGGATAAGATAAGAAATGAGAATATTCGACGAAAGGTATCAGTGGTACCGGTATGTGAAAAGATGAGGGAGCATAGATTGAGATGATTTGGACACGTTATGAGACGACCACTGGATGCTCATATAAGAACAAGAGTTTGTTACCAAGAGTTAAACACAAAGAGAGGGAGAGGTCAACCGAAACTTACCTGGAGAAAGGTAGTTAAACAAGACCTAATGGAGTGGGATATAGATTGGCGGACGGTATGTCTTAGGACGGAGTGGAGAAAAGCGATAAGCTTGGTGGAGGGTTAAACTCATTAGTAACTCTATGTTCCAGTCGTTCCCTTGTTTTAGTCATTCTCCTCTTCTTTTCTCCCTTCTTTCTTTTCACCATTCTTTTTTAGCTTTTTTTTTTCCTCTCTCTCTCTTTTGTCTTATTTTCGATTTATCATTGGATTCATCTACCACTGACCCCAATTAACTTGGATTAAAGGTGTTGTTGATGTTGATGTTGTTGTGTTTGAATGAGTGAAAAAATAAATTATGTAAAAATATTGATATACTAACTAAAAAAATTACTCTATTTTTTTCTCAACATAAAATTATTTTATTTTATTCTTGTTATAATAAATTATTTTAATCTTTTCTTGTTATAAAAAATATTTAATTTTTTTAAAAATCACAATTTCTCCATCTCATTTCCATTTCACTCCTTCTCATATCTTTTCTTCCCAAATCACTCAATCCGAAAAGAAGTATATATACTCTGGATGTAATTTATAATTGGTTATGTTTGTGAAGGAAATAATACTTAGATTAACTTTACTAGCTCCAATCTCCAACTGCAATTCACTTAAGTTGCTTATCCTCTCATTTTCTCTCGCTCCCAAAAACGCTCAATTCAAACAAAGGCATAGTGGTTATGCTTATGAAGAAAATAATACCTAGATTGACTTTCCTGGCTCCAATCTCCAATTGCAATTCACTTATCCTCTGGAGGACTATTCGCTCTAATAATGTACACCTGAAAGTAAACAACAGTTAGTGTCATGATTAATGAATTCAAACAGTGCACCTCTGTACCAAGAAAAAAAACAGTACACCTGTGGCACCTCATGAATTCAAATTGCAGTAGATAGCAATATTGAGATAGCTCAAAAGGGATCAGGTGGTAACAACAGAAAAGAAAACTGGATAACTATAATGGTGTATAAGTAGTAACCACAGCACATGAACTGAAATATGTCAGCACATTTTTTAAAGTTCTAAAGAAGAGTCAACGACTTGATTATTAGTCACATCACATTTTTTTTTCTTTTTAACAATCATAAATACCACTCACATAATTCAAAAATATGATGAGTGTTATAAACACAAAAGCTCATTGAATGAGCCTATGATCAATATTTAATCACCTTGAATGCAGTGTGCTTAATTAATTGAAAAATTACAGCATCTCCGTCAGCTAGGTCGTGACCAACAGCAAAACCTTTCCATCCACCACTAAGTCCTGTTTTTCGTGCCAAATATATTGTTGGATACTCATTCCCATCCTCATCAATCAAAGTCATCACTTCGTCCCCTTTGGGAATATTGCTCTTGCAGAAATGGACTGGAAGGCCCTGTTGTCAACCATTGCAGTGATTAAACGATTAAAACTGCAATTGCTGCTATAAATAAAACGCTTTTAACATAGTGGTGTATTATAATTTTACCTTTGTTTTGCATAGCATTTTGTTGGGTTTTGTATGCATTTTTTATTTGTTATTTTAGTATTACGTCATTGCATTTGTGTAGATTTTCTTTCTTTTCAACTTGTCATGATATGTTTCATGTTTTCTCTTTCAAGCAAGTCTTTTTAGGAAGATTAGGAGAATTTTGGAAGCCGCATAGATAAGAAAAAGAATGGTTCTTGCTAAAGAAATCAGAGAAGATCACTCCCATGATTAGAAGCTGAACAAAAGGGGCTGAAACAATTCGAGAAGATCATGGGGGAGGGGAGAACTGATCCTAGTCACGCCCATGACTGCAACCTGCTAATTTATTTTATCTGCTTTTTCTGATTGAGTTTGAAAACCCTTTTTGGCCGACTTTAGTTTTATGACGGCTTAGAAAGAGAACAAGATCTTAATCTCCCTCTTATCTGGTTTGTCTTTCTCTTTGTTATTTTCTATTTTTTTATATGGTTACCTGTGAGTTGTCCTTTTTATTCTAGGATTGGGACTAGCCCTTGACAACTGTCAATTTTAATGCAGTTATTTTGATGTTGTCTTATTTCTTCCCTCAATTCTTCTCTTATTGCTATATATATATGTGAAACGCTTAGCTACTGTTTGTCATAATCTGAAACTTTTAGGGAAGTATTGAAAGGTGAACTTAACCTTTGGATCCATAGGAGAAGGACTTAAGCTTTAAGTCACGAAAGTACAATTAATCCTACGTGGATAAAACGAATTAGCAAAGAACGTAATCGAAAGTAGGAGTAAATTCAATTAGACACTATGTCTTTAAATGGACTAGAAATTACCTTAGGGTAATTCGCCTTTGAAGAGAAGGAAGGTTGAAATAAAGGAAGGAAGTCTTGGAGTGAAATTACCTTAGGGTCAATAGCAAGTCTTGGACTGAAAACCCCGATCCTGGAAGTTTTCTAAATCTGAATTTTATCCAATTGAAATATTATTCTATCTTTATCTTTAATCTATTCTTTATCTCCTCAATCAAATTTCTAAATGTTTTCCCAAATTAATTTTCAATCTTTCTCCAATTGTTCAATTTCTATTGAATTGTAATAATTGCAAAGCCAATTTTTTGACGTGGTTATAAGGGCGTCAACTTTTCTCACGAATATCGAATCCTATGTCCCAATCCTTGTGTGTTTTGAACAGTACTTCTACTTTAATATCTTAATAACAAGTTTGTTTTTGTTATTTTCGGAAATTAAGGGTTTTGGTACCAAAAACTCTCCCCCTTTTTGTCTCTCCTTGGTGTGCACATACTCATTTATCTATTGAACCAAAATATAGATGTTCCAAAATCCCTATTATTCATTTCTAAGGGTATCATAACAACTCTCATCACAAAGATGGTGTGTTGAACAAATGCAGTCATGAATAAGAATGCAGAAGGAATAAAATCTGTAGATAGGCAATTAGTTTATGTTACCAGCCAGAATCCCCCGCTGATGTGAGATTGTAGCATTGACTTTATAAAGGCTGGATGTTCAGATTCTAGACCCGACATTAAGGTTTCAGCTTTCTCCAATGCTTCCTCTCTGGCTTCATCAGAAGCATATACCCTATTGGCATAATCCCTATGCCTATTGTAAGGTCTACCAAGGGTTCTACAAAGACAAATGGAAAAACATGTCATCCCCTCCTAATGAAATAAAGTGAAAGTTAGGGTGAGGGAGAGTCCAAGTCCAACCTTCTAGGTATTGTAACGCGATCAACAACCACCTGTTAAGAAAGAAAGAAAGAAATGACAGTGAGGGAAGAAAAGCAATGATTGAAGAAAAGAAAAGAAGAAAGAAGAAAACAGACTTCTTTGTAAACAGGAGTGGGCAAATTTGCCACACGGCTTGACCTTCTGACGACAACCACCTCTTTCTGAATGGTGCGATTCTTGACCTGCTTAAGCTGCAATGCAAGCAAATGTTATGGAATGGATAGTGAATTATAAATTAATTAAATGAGGGATAATTATTATTATTATTTACCGGTGAGGATTTGGGAGAAGGTGATTTGTGAAGAGCTTGAGAGAGGAGGGGGAGATTGAGGGCTTCCATCCTCTTTTTGTTCTCTTCCACTCTTGCGACAACTCTCCTCGTATGCTATTGCTGCCACCATTTTTTCTTTCAGGAAAAGAGAACAACAACAACGCCAAGAATAATGTTATGTTAATGTATTGTTGGATCTTTCGACCGTTGCGTTCCCACTTCCCAATGTCTTGCGTCATTTCCGCACTAGGTTTTCCCTCATTCTTGCCGCTAAAAAATTAAAATGCTATTACACTACTTTTTATTATTATTATTATAAGGTAAAAAATTTATTAAAAATTAGCGGAATAAAATATTTTCATTTAATAATTATTAAATAAATGGCATTATAAAGGGAAAGTAATAAATCGCCATTACAAAAATGTACATTTATTTTTGAGAATTAATCCTTTCCAAAAATGTCTGAATAATTGACTTTATCATTATGTAAGATTTCTTTAACAAACTTTCCATCTATTTTTCTTAGCTACAACTACTAATTATTTTAGGATAAACAATTAAATTTGTCCATGAAAATGTAAATAAATAAATTTTTAAATTTTGTAACTTTCTCAAATTGATCATCCAAAAATATAATTTATTATTAAATTAATTCTTAAATATTCCAATTTAATAACAAAATGATCTTACATATTTAATGATAATACTAATTATTTACACATTTTTTACATTTAAGAATTAAATTCATATTTTATTCTTTCATGGTTTACATTTTCAAAAAAGAATTTGAGTATTTATCCATTATTTTACCTTTTATTATTAGTCAAATCATTCCATAAGCGTGTTATTTTGATTTCAAATTTTCAATTTCAACTTGTGTTTTTGGATGAATATAAATTTGATTTTATTTAAAATTAATTTTAAAGTGATGTAATTTATGTGTTAGTATTAATATTATCTAACACAAAAGCAGTCTAATTTTTTTTTAAAACTCAATCAATTTTATTCAAAATCAAATTCATCAATGTGGAATCAATGTATAAAAAAATATGTTATATTTTATAAGTTTATATATTTAGATTCAAATTTTATCCTATCAATTTTTTTTAATAATTATGACATTGATATTGAATATTCACCTATTTGTTGATTACTAAATTTTGACGAAAAATTTAGTTAGTCACTCATAATAAGATTTCTCATTTCAGTCACGTGTTTTCAATCTAGAAGATTTATACTAAATACTTTGCTTAAAAAGTTGAGTTTAATATCACTTGAATAATTACATTTTTGTACTATGTTTAGTGAACAAATATGCCATTTATGAATCTCACGCAAACGCAAAAATGGGGTTAAGAAAACCCCTCTTCAAATAGGGTATTCCATGATGCATTTTTTGAACAAGGAAGAAACTATGATGAGAAAGGAAGCATCCCTCATTGACCTGCTTGTTCTCATTTACGCGAGTTAAATTAATATCGTGCATTAATACCTAGAGTTTAACTTGTAACACACTGCATGAACTCAATCTAATTGTAAATGCTTTAATGAACTTGCCATCATGGTCACAAAACACCCCTTCACATGCAACACGCAAACATGAGATAATTACGACCTCATCAGAATTCAATTTTAAAAAGTAATGCAGTAAATTGGTTCTTCGCCTTAACATTTGAGCTTAAACTATCTTACCATGCTAGCACGTACTTGTCAATAGCATATGGAATTACCCTTCTTGTTGGGCTCACCCTCTTGAAGACCCAATTGTTTCATGACATCCAAAGCTTATCATGTGGACAATTGTTATTTTTACCTCATCTTTTTTAATTATATATCTCCCTTTTATTTTTTTTTTCTTGTGCCTCTTTATTTGTTTTTCTTTTGAAAAAAAAATACCCCCTCTCTCTCTGTCCTTCTCTTTCCTCTCGCACCCCAAAAGTGTCTTCTGTTATGTGCAGGTGAATCTTCATATGGGTTTCATTCTTTTTTATTTTGCTCTTTTGGGTTTTGTATTTTGTGTAACGGTGTTGAATCGAAGTAAGGTCCCAACGTTTCCTTTTTGGGTCAAAAAACTATTTTTATTTCCCAAATGGACGGAGCCAAGGGTCCAGGAAAAAACTGCAGTAAAACAAGACGAGGAGATTGATTTCCTAAACTGTCACTAAGCAACTGTTGCCTCAAGAAACAAGACGAAGGTCAAAAACTATTTTGAATAGGAGGTTTTGATGATACCTTGTATTTTTTTTAAAGTATTGTTTCATGTGAATATGGTGGTTTTCCAATTAAACAAGTAATAGTTTTTGTGGAGTGATTTGTTTCGTGTTAGATTATGATTATTGAGAGTATGGGGGTTTCATTTTGACCAGTAGGGTTCCAACTAAACAAGCATTATTGGACAATTTGGCTCTTTCTTGATGGAATAGATTTATGGGTGAGGTTGTTTAAGTTATAAAAAATAAATCTAAAATAAATATTTTTTTATATAAGTACTTTTTTAAAAAGCAAATAGGTTTTTTTTCTTAAAATAAGTAAAAAAAATAAAAATAAAAATAGTCTAGACAAACATACTAAAAAATAAAATTACTTATTTTATTAAAATAAGTGTTTATTTTAACAAATAAATTTAAACAAATTTATTCTGAATCATATTACATCACAACTTTTCTATTGATGGCTTTCTCATCAATTCTTTTTCCGTCTCTCGCACAGAACAAGGCTCCTTCCTAGTAGGCCAAATCATATTTTCACAACTTTGGATACATTTTAGAATAAAACTACCAAAAAATATTTAGGACAGCCAAGGAAGGTGTTTCAGTTTTTTATGCGTGTTCCCTCACGAGAGAGTGATGGGTATGATGATATTCTTATTTTTAAAATTAGTTTGGGATTATATTTTTTGTGAAGAAAAAACGAATAGAGAGAATTGTAAGAGAGAAACAAAGGTAAGAATTGATAGGAGTGATGAAAACCATGATCATGAAGATAGTGATGAAGAGAAAAATGAAATTGGTTCTGGTACTATGACATGGGCCTAGAATCAAGGAGAAAATAAAGATGTTTAATTATTCCTATCATTTTAGTCTCTAAAGTACAATTGAATTTGTATTTGATTTATGTAAAGTAATGAAAGATATTAGGTAGTAATATGGGCCCTTTTGTTTTCAAGATACAAAATCAAGTCATTGTTACTTATATGGCTTTACATAACTTTATTAAAAGAATTGATAGAAGTGATGAAAACCATAATCATGAAGATAGTGATGAAGAGAAAAATAAAATTGGTCCTAGTACTATCACATGTAAAAAATTTGATGCTCAAATTACTTTACCAATGGAACAAGTAAGAAAATCTATTAAAATCATATTTTCCACATGTATTTAATTTCTTTATTTTTTTAATTAATCACAATACTTAAAATACTTTTTAGTTTTATCAGAAGACAAGTTTACGTGTTCATGAAATGGATACATTTAAACAATTTTATATTGCATAACATGGTTATATTTAACATGTTCCTACACATAGTTATTGTTAATTATATCAACGACTAATGATATTGTTATATCTTATATTCTATATGTTATAAATTATAATGCATAGATAATAATCAAATTATTAATAGGAAAGTAAGTGATTACATTGTTGCAAAAATAATAAGGAAAAATATTTAAAATAAAAATAATTTCGTTAATAAAAAGAAAAACTTTATTATTTTTAATTGTATTTAATTTAAACATTCAAACCATTTAATTTTATAAACTTTTTAGTAATTTTAATATATTGGAAAATTAGTCATTTAACTTTCGGTGAGAGAATACTCTGATTTACACACACAAAATATATTTTTAATATAAATGAAGAAATATTAATTTTATGTTAAGAAAAATAATTTATTATAAAAAATATTTTTAAGATAAAAATTCTTTATGAAGTCTGAATAAATAAATAAAATCTTTATGGAGTTCATAGAAAAATCTAGGGATGGAAACTTGCAAAATTTGATAAGAATGAGTATGAATATAGATAACATAGTACTCACGCTGCCTACCCGCACGTATAAATATATAATTATTTAATTATATAACTCATATATATTATTAACAATGAATTTAATTCTTAAAATATAGTCTTGAATTTATAATTAAGCTTTTAGTTTTGTCAAATCTTAAAGGTGAAATGTGTAATGTGGGCAGGTTATGTGAGTGACTATGACAAAAGAGAAGAATCAACAAGTATTTTTCAGTAAATGCCTAATTAGTGTCCTTGGTATAGACGAGGGCATTGATTAAGTCCTATTATGTGACATTTCTTAATAATAATCCGTTGTATAATTGTTAAGAAAAGGATTCATGAGCTATCTTAGTCATTGATACCAAAGAATAATTTGGAAGAGTCTAATGTAACAAAATTAAAATGAAAATTTTGAATTAAAATAGATTATAAAAGTGTTGGGTCTAGTCTCGATTTCTTGTTTACTTCACTTATTTTTTACTTCTCTTTCAGTGCAAACAAATTGAGACTAAAGAAGAATTATTCATCCTAAAGATATATGATAGAACTAAACATGAATACCAATCCTTATAAAAAAATTATCCACTAACATTAATTATTAATTTTTATTGAAATATTAGTGAAAAGAATTCAAACTCGGAATCACTCCTCTTGCAATCCATCAACAATCCTCGCCAACTAAGTTCATATCTCGTGTAAGTGTTGACCTCTAGCATATGTACTATCATTTTGTCATTTAACTTAAATGTTACTATTTAAATAAGTACTGCATTAATAACTTCAACAATAAAGTTTATTGCTGATCACAATTACTAAGCAAAAGAATTCAGTTTAAACATTTGTTCCATAAATGATTATTCATTTTAACTAACGTCATGACCCCTTAGAAAGCTACTTATTATGCAACTTAATATGGGTGTCCAATTAGTCCAAATCACAAAATGAAGGAATTTATCTTGAAAAGTGAGGTTTAAAAAGCAAACTAAATTAGAATAAACTCTCATTATATATTCTCAAGTACTAGTAGCTGAGTCGGTTGCATTGTTATAGTAGAGATACAAAAAATATATAATGAACAGTACTATTCAAATGTGCTATTGATAAGTTTAACTAACTGCTGTACAAGATCGAGGAGCATTCCATTTATTCAACACGTCAAACAACCCTTGATTCTGAACACCGAGGTTGATATTGAGCTCAGAAGCAGTGATTAGGACTACTTTCTTTACGAACAGAATTTGGGTGGGGCTACAATTATAATTCCCCTTATATTCTTGTCATAGTGATCTTAGTCAAAACATTTTTCTTTTCTCCATTGAAGTATATGTACAATTTACATTAAGAAAAAGGCAAGCTTCTCAATCACATTACTCAGTCCAAAGTGCTAAAAGAACAGCTTAGGTGGTGAGTTATTAGTCCATTTGCCTCTTACTTCAGGTAATAATACTACTACACATCTCTCGTGCCCATTGGATCTCCTTAAAAAATCTGAAACTTGAAGAAAACACCAACCTTCCAAGCATAATTTTCCTGAGGCTTTTGTCAGTCAACAATCTTACAACCTTGAACGCCGAATGCATTTTATAGGATTAAATGGAACATGCTTCTTTGTACCTGCTAATAGTGCATTCTTGGAGTTTGACCTGATATCCCAATCCTCAACATTCTTGGGCACACAAACATCAAACAATATTTGGCCAAGAACCCCATTTGCATTGATGCTCGGACGGCTTGGGAGATGAATAAACCCTCCTTTGCGTTCATCTGCTATGGTGCCAACACCCTTACCCACGTAATACTCCGTTGAACTAGAAGACAAATTATCACTTGGAGCAAGAGCAAAACCCTGAAAACTAGTTGAGGACATTGCCGCTTTCCTCAATTCAGAGAACGGATCTGTGATCTCATCTTTTGTTCCTTCTATACCCAGTTTCTCATCTTCAATTCGACTGTTTTTGGAACGATAAATTGCAACTGCCTTGCCAAGGATCTCAGTGATAGCAGCCTTGTAATCAATTGGATGATGCCGAAAATGACCTGTGACAAATTCAATACATTCATCCCTAATCTACATACTTTAAATATTACATAGCAACTGGCATTGCACTGAAAATGATTTGGTTACAAAAATCATTTCATTTTCACATAAATATTATTTTATTTCCAAATCGATCATCTAAGTCTAATAAAAAACATCTATTGCAGGATAACTTGTTTTCTATCAAATATTATAATAATACATTACTGCTCCTAACTTCTACCCATAACCACCCACATGATAGTTATTATTACACTACTATCTACTAATACATGACTGCTCGTGACAGTTATTATGGATTCCCATCAGACAGGTACAGTGATATACTTGAAGGCAATTAAGGCATGAGACTCTTATTTGTAGTGGTTTGAAGGAGGAAACTCCTTGTTAGCGAGAAACCCTATGTTTGTCCATGTTTGTACTCAAATTTGGCCTAAAAACAAAATTATTTCTATTTCATAATTCCACGTGTTTATTTCTTAAGTCCAACGGTATATGTTTGTCAATTATAATCTTACCAATATGTGCCATTATGTAAAAAAATAGTCAAGATACTGACCTACATGAGGAGAAGCACTCCATTTTAACAATTTGACATCTCCACCAAGGTCTTTTAGTCTTTGGAAAAAATTTGAAATAACTTGAAAAGGAGCAAGATCATCATTTTCTGAACATAAAATGAGATACGGCACCTGCATATTCTGCAAAAAAAAATTTGATAAGAATATAATTCAAGAGACCTGAGAAAAGAAAAAGAGTTACTTTGTTGATTGATTCTTAGCTACTTACAATGGTGGAGTAAAGTGTCTGCCAATACTCTGCACGCTGTGATTCAAATCTACTGAGGAAAAGAGAATCAAGACCAGAAGCTATGCCATTTGCAATCCATGAAGCAAATCTTGGTGGATGGGACACTTTTAAAACACTTGGTTGTAGAAGAAATCGAATACCCAAATCACTGGTAAAATCAACTGGGCTGGAATCATAAATATAGCCAGAAATACAGTCTCTAACTAGCTGGTAGTCATCCTGTGCCATGAATTATAGTTTAGAAGTGGTAAAGAAAATAAAAGATAAAACTATTAGTGAACAGATTTTTTTTTCTGTGTGAGAACAGGAGTTACAAGGACAAAAAATACTGTCCAACGTACATAAGTCTATGTAACAAGAACTTGACTTGACTAAAACACTGGGTAAAAGGGAATATATGATCAATTACATCATGGAACACAGAAACAGAATGCAGGGTATGGATTTGACACTGTATGCCTCATTCACACATTAAAATGATTTAAGAAAATTTAAGACAATGATGAGTTTATCAATTATACAATTATGTATCTCAGCCATCTACTGAACTGCTAATGGCAGGAAACATACCATATTATGAGCTTCAGAGCTGCCACTAATTATCTGGATGAAAGGAAAACAGAGTCATCAGACATTAGAACTAAAAGACTGCATAGCATGATGGTCAAAACATAAAAATCAGTCTAGAATAGAATACCTGAAGAACCTTCTGCATACAAGCTTTTGCACCGCCTGAAAAGGATGCAAAAACAATGGGGCAAGGCCTGATTTTCAGCACCTGTATAATGAATAAAAGGTGGTATTTGTAAGCTGCCTAAGGATCAACTTTTGACAAATTCCACAGTAGTTTAAAATATAATAAGTTTACTTCACTTCAAGCTGCTTTACACAGGTTCTACACAATGAGATATAAAAGAACAACAGGTGTTACAATAATGCTTTTTATCTCATCCACACTCATTTTGTAGCAAATCTTAATCAAGATCATAGAAATGTAGACCACCTCAGAATTAATTAAGAAGTTAAAGGAGGTTTTCAACTAACTTAAAGTCATGCTGACTGACCTACAAAATTGAGATTACAGTAAAACTTACCTCAACAAGTTCATTAAGAATATCGACAGCAAGAATTGTGGCTTTGTCTGGGAAGAACCTGCAAATAATAGCAATGTTATAATCATCATCTAATATACATTGAGATATGAAAAGAATCAAAGTATCAATGGCCTCATTTCTCATGGAATATAAATAAAATCCCAAAGCACCTGCAGATCATTGTACCTAACAACCAAACAAAGACTTCAATTAAAATAATTTAGCATACTTAGCATTAGTTTATCATGCACCCAGTAAACCCCTTAAAGAAGAGATTTGAAGATTAACTACTCAAGCTTATGCCATCACCTTCCTAATTTCTAAATAATACCAACAAAAATTTTAAACAAAGTGTTCGCGCACCCAGTAAAAAAGAAAGACAACTAAAATGCAAATAAACAGCTACAACTTTGACCTTCTGTGATTCATCCATTAAATGCTGGGGTTATAACATAAGAGTTAGCTCACTCAAACTTTCAAGTTTCAACAATTGGAATAAGAACCCCTTCCATCCAAAATGCTTCAATTTATAAAGCTTAAATTATAATTCAATTTGTAGAAGAAAAAAATTGATTCACCTAACTTGTTGGTCATGATAACCATATTGATCAATTCAAGGCAAGCTTAGCTGCTAAAGACAACATTCGTATACACAGGTAAGATTATTGTGACATTTCATGCTTCAGGCCAACCAGTAAACACCAGGTATTGCTGTATATTTTAGAGTCCTAAAAGACAAAGGCACTACTCCTACTCATTACACTTCACGAAGCTAATATGTGACAGTTCCATCAGTAACCAAAAAGTCGTACACTGGATGGACTCGATGGAGGGAACCCCCTTCCCCCACCTCAACTTTTTGGAAAATATAAACTGAAATCAGGCTTCGATATTCAATGATACGTGTAAACTGTAAGGCCAGGTACTAGTAGTTCATACAAGTAATGCTTAGTCTGGAATCTCACATTTCTCTTTTCTGCTTTGACATCATTTGGTTTGACATGTCCACTTAGCACCCCGGATAATATGGTTTTAGTAGTAGTAACTCCTGTTTTATATTTACCTTTGGAGTTGTTTTTACCTTTGCTACACCCTTCACAGTATGTATCCTCTTGCTGTTATTTGTCTTTAGTCATTGATCCCATGTAAGGCCAAGACAGTAAGACTACAGTATGCTTGCTGGGAGAGGTTCATTAGCCACTCATCATGGGTTTTCTTACTAAGTAGGTAAAAAAAAATCAGGGGATTGGGGGGGAGGGTGTTGTAGCTGTCCATAATCACAAACCACAACCCGATCTCGAACTCATGAGCTCAATTGATCACGAACAAAAACAGCCTGACATGTGTGAGACTTCACACTATGATCAGAACTTATCTGCGCGGTGTGCAATTCTCCCAAAATTTAATAGGCTAGTAGTCCCAACATTCAAGGCAAGGAATTCATATTCATTACTACTTACCCTTGAAATAAGTGAATTGATTACAATGGAATCACCATAAGATAAAACCTTATCTTCGATTGGACATCTCTAAAGTACACTTCAGAGGATACAGTGTGGAGTGATAATCCTTTATTGGAAAATCAAGGGTTGAAATTGTGATAAAATATATACACATGGATAACAAATGTCGATTGACAAGCTATCACCGTACAGTTTAGGAATAAAATCCGGTCGACTGATACAACTTTGTGACCACCTATTAATATTTTTTACTACAAATATGATTAACAGTACAAAAAATAATTGAGGGGCACCCAATAGCGAATTAAGTATAGAACTCACATATTGAGAAATTGAGAATGGCAAACGAGTGAATTCCATCCGATAGAGGAATAGAGCTCCACGTATTTCATCAAGTGCTTCTCCTCGCTTGACATCCACGCGAACACCACAACTATCCCATCAGCTCTCTCACAAGCCACTTTTCTTTCCCAATAATATCTACCACCAAATCCCCACATTCTTCTTCTTCTTAATCTAGCCACAACAAAAACCACAGGGCTCCGAACACTTAATTTCCAGAGAACCAACAAGGGGAAACAAAACTCCAAATTTTGCACAAGATCGAAGAAGAAATGGAGAAAGTTTACTTGAGAAGGGAGAGAGGCACGTGCAGTTTGAGCTTTCTCTTTGTTTCCGTCAGTCGTGAGGAAAACACAAAACACGTGGTTGGAAGTTGGAACTAGGAAAGAACCGAAAAGCGACCGGAGTTAAGGTTGTCTCAGCCAGAGGCAGGTGGTGGTGGTGTTGTGTGTTTGAGCTCTCACGCTTCTTCGAAGATCGCAACACAAAAGGGCATTTCTATTGGTTTACCAACTTTTTAGTTTTTATATTGTATTGGTTGCGTTGTGTTGTCCACAAACTCGTGGCGATGGGAAACGGGAATTTGGGATTCACCCCAAAAAAGTCAAAATCCTTCACGACAGATATTATTAATGTCATTAATTAATTATTAATTAGTTCTCGACATGTTTTGGATTGGTTACGACAGTGAGATTAATAATCAAGCATTCCATGACGATGATACAATCAGCAAATTAGAATGGTAAATGAAGATTCAACAACTCATTCAAAAACTTGCTTACAAAAAAATTAGATTTGAAATATAGTTTATGATTTGAGTAATCTTCAGTAAAAAAATTATTTGAGTAATCTAATCTTCATCCGATGATTTTATTCTCTTATTTATACCGAAAATAAATCCATTTTGAAGACCTTTATTTAATTATACTGTAAAATAATGTTCATTTTAATTTTTTTTACTATGTTATAGTTATAAAGTTTGCCAACTCATTGTCACATTTGTTTGAGTATTTCCTTCTAATTCCTTTTTCTCGGTTTAAAAACACTTAAAATTAACATTAGACTTAAAGCATTTCAACTTAGTTTCACACAAATTAATGTATTATAATTAATTTATTTTAATGGAAAGGATAATGGAAAATAAATTAAAATAAATATTTTTTTATAAAATTGAAAACTAACTTGAAATATTCAATTTATAAAATTGAAATTCAAAAATTGAAAAAAAAAGTTACAGAATAAAATATTCGATCCATATAATTTCAAAAACTAACTTGAAATTTTTTTCATTCTCAGATATATTCTTTTAAATGTGTTGTTTTAGTATACGGATAAAAAAGATGTGTTGTTTAGTATTGATCAAGATGTATTAGTATCTTTAAATGATAAACAAAGTTTCAGACTCACAACACATTGTTTTATGAAATACTTAATAAATTTTAGTCGTTAATATAAAAATGTGTTTAAAAATGTATAAAAAACATACGTTCGTAATACTCTCAACCTTGATTGTTTTTCACAACTTTTTTTTTTGTCAATATATTATATTTCCTTTCGATTTCTTGTTCTGAGCATTACGCTCATGAGATGAGGACGCTTGAAGATAGATACGAGTCGAGTTTGATTATCGTTGTCCTTATCCTCCACCATTCCTGGTCCATTCGATTGGTAGCTTTCCATGGAAGATTTTAAGATTTAATAATTGACTTAAAGCCAAGATTATTAAACTCGGCCAAGTCTGGACCATTAAACATAATAAGAGTATGATAATTAATATATTGTGGCTGTATAATAGTGGGTGATATTTTTTATTTATAAGTTTATATACAAGGGTTTTTTTTTTTGTTAGATTAACTTGCACTAGTTATCAGTATCAAGAAACTTACACTATTATTTTTTCAAACATCAATTCAATTGTGCAATTCCAATAAATTATTTCGGGGTAATTATCCATTTTACGTTAATGCTAGTGTCTTTTTTTAACTAAGTTTTAGTTTCCATTTTTTTTTTAAATTTGATTTTTAATTCTTAAACAAAAGTTTCACCGGTCAAGGTTTTTTAATTTTTTCAAAATTCAATTTTTTTATTAAAGTTTTAAGTCTTTAAACTTTAAAAAATTAATTTTTAGTCTATGAAATCTCATTGAATAAATAAAAATAACGAGTTTAAACTTTTGTTTAGGAAGTAAAAATTTAAAAATCTTGATAACCAAATAAAAGTTTAGAGACTAAAAATCTTAATGAAAAAAAATTGAGGAATTTTTACTGGTCAAATCTTTGTTTAGAAACTAAAAAATCAAATTTCAAAAAGTTTAACATTAAAAACTTAGTTAACTATTTTTTTATTTTAGCTTTTTTCAATATAAATGAGCTTTAGGAATTGTATGCACTTCGGGTATTTGTGCAAATTATTTTTATTAGTTTGAGGATCTGGGGCTATTTGATTGGTTAGCCTGGAAATAATAAAGAAAAAAGGTAGGGAAAAATGTAAGACGGTATTAACAAATTGTTAAAAATGTGTTTGTGTTGTAATAACATGATGTTTGTGTATTGAAGTCATTTTTGGCATTGCTCATCAATATGTGATTTGGAATGCATTTAGCTGTGTTCTTGGGCGAGAAATTCATTTCGCATAATTTGGCAAATTGTTTTAGCGTAATTTTTCACATTTTGAATAACGTTGTTCAGATTATAGATGTCTTATTAACACTCTGATTGTGGATTTGTGGTGTTAGGAATGGATGCCATGTATCCAGGAAATACTCAAATTTAATGGTGGAACTCTTTCATTGATTCTGAAAAATAAAATGCATTGCACAAATTCACAACAATCACTTTTTCATATTTAGATTGAATTAACGTGAAAAACAAGAAGTTTGAACCCATTTACCTTTCAAAATATACCCATTCAACTTCAAGCACACAAACGATAACTCATTCACCCATTCTATTGTCTTTGGATTGATGTTTTAAACTCTCCTAATCAAGTGTAAAATGAAGTTTAAAAATAATTACTCTTCATTTTTATTTTTCATTTTGTTGTAATCTAATAATTCTAACAAATAACTTACCTTTATAATGAGTCGTGGCAGTGGTCAGTAACAAATCAACAAATTTTTTTAGTGGGAACAAAAACATAGTTAATAATACTTTTACTGACAAAAAATATTAGAAGCTTTTATAAAATATACAATTTCATGATAAAAAAAAAAACTAAAATACCTTAAAATTTTTACACATTTAAAAGGATAAAATAGGTAAAATTAGTATTAATTTATTTTCTCTTTTTATTTTTTTACATTCTTTTATTTTTAAAAATCATCTTATAAAGGTAATATCTATTTTTTTATGGGAGCAAAAATAATACTCCCTCTCAACTCAAATATGAGTAAAAAATTCATTGAATTAAAATATAACTAAATTTTAACTAATTCTCTCATATTTAATAATAGTATCTCTAAATACTCTTCATTGAATTGGAGTTTTGTTTTCAACAATTCTCTCTTCTTTTGTTCTACATAATTAATGTAAAGAGTACTTTAGGAAGTGAATTAACTTTTTATTGAGATTATTAAAATTAAATAATATTAATTAATTTTCTTGACGAGTGTGATTCAATTTTTTTCCTTATATTTCAGTACAAAAGGAATACTTATTTAAAATATTAAAGTAAAAAACTTTACCTAATGGAGGCAATTGTCCTCATAGTTAATGACGTGCATCGATTGCAATGACATTGATGATGACAATGTTAGTAGTTGTAATAATCATTAAGATTTATAATAGAGATGATGATTGATTAATGATAATCTTAAAGAAAGTAGTGTGATAATTGAGATGTTGTCAAGATATATTTTTATTTGTTAAATCTTGTAGTGAGAATTTTTTGATTTTTGAGTGAGTATTTTAGTTTAAATAATTTATTATGACGATAGTTATCAAATAGGATTTTCTCTTAAGAAAATATTTTCTTAATGTTGAGAATTTATGTTAGTAACACAATTGCTTTTCTTTTTACTATTTTTATTGTTCTAAGCACGCTAATAAAAATGAAAGTGCATTAGTTTGAAATATTTTATAACTGTGTTCCTGCGTGTATTGCTAATCTCGTGGTTGAAAAAATAATGAGTCGGTTTTTGAAAAACAAAATACAAACAGAGAGAAATAATAAATATTGATTGAATCAAGTGTATGATATAGAGTAATTAAGGTGTTGAAAATCGAATCAAATTATTTATAAATTACAAAATTGATCGTAAAAATTAAAAAATTGCTTAAAACAAAAAAAATTAAAAAAATTGTACACTTTTTACGGTTCTGTTTGATTTTTGAATGTTGTTATAAAAATTTAATGAATTAAATCTCATATTATAATCATATTATTTGAAATTGTGGTAATATGGGTAGTATAATATTCCTAGTTAATAGTTTTTCATAAAGAACATCAACATATTTAGTAGCTAAAATCCTATTCAAGATGGGCAGTGGTTTCCTAATGATGATATTACCTTATTTATCGATACTGCGGAGAAAGCGAGATAATACTATAATAGACTGAGACCTACCTCAATATGGTATGAAACCCAAGAGGAATGGGCGACCTTTGGAAGTTGTGTTTAGAATACCAGTATCGCATTTGTAAGATTTTATAATAATAAGTATTAAATAATTTATTAATTATTCTTATTTTATAATTAAAATATTTTTTACGTTCATATATTAAAAAAATATGTGCTAATAGTGCTAAAAGATAATATTAAATATTAATTGATACACAAATTAATATTATATTAAAAAAAGTTGATAATATCATTTTATATTAATGTCAAATAAAAGTGAAAATAATAATTTTCAAGTCAAATATATTAGATAAATTTATTAAAAAAATAAATTCATTTTTAAAATATAGCAAATAATTACATGAGATGAGATTAGTTGATACATTTTAAATTATAATAATATATTATAAATATAAAAAATGATCAAATCGAACTAAACTAAATTAAAAAAAATGATTTAATTTGATTCAGAATTAATATTATATTAAAATTGATTCAAATTAAATTATATTTTTATTTTATATTTGATTTGAACGACTTTTATCTAAAAATCAAGGCATCACACCACAACCATCCCTAAAATTATAGAGGTGTGTATATATTATCACTCGTTAAAAAACTATATGATTTTGATTTAGTTAATATTTACTTCCCTACCAAGTAAGAAAAAATTGAAAATTACGGCGCACATTAGTCTAAAATGTGGTGCGCAGTATAGCATGACCACCATCAATAATCGCGAAATCACCGAAATGATTAGGTGTTCCGTCTATATCCCACCTCAGAGACTCTCCACCCCACCTTAGGCTGATCACCGCCGAAAATTACAGAACCCCCAAAAGCTGATTAATATAATAAAACCGTCGTCGAATAACAAAAGCAAATCACAAATTGGTAGCGCAAGCTTGTGAGTTGAGGTTTGCTTCGATTCTTGGATCTCAGATAAAAGTACTAAAGAACAGGCTTTTCTATTCAAAAGAAGAAGCGTGCATTGTGCAATGGTGGGATGAAGAAGAGAGCGAGAAAGGGAACATGGCGAGAGGGAAGTGGGTTTGTTCCTACAAGAAAACCACTCTCTTAGTTTGCTTCTTCAACATTGCCGTTGCTCTCTACGTTCTTCGCTCTCTCTATGCTTCTCTTTATATCTACTCCGGTAACGTTTCCCGCAACGGTAAGTTACTAACTAACATCAATCAATTTCCTCTTTAGGCTTCATTGTAGTTGTAATAATAACGGTTGCTGCATGAGGGTTTCCTTTTCAGTTGCGTTGTATAGCCCAGATCAGATTCGGAAAATGGAAGAATCAATCCAAATCCGCGGGGAATTTAAACCTATGGAGTTAATTAAGTGGGTAAGAACTAAGAGGCGTGAACCGTTTGTACTGTACCCGCTCTTGCTGAAGTTTAATGTTGTGAAACCGTTGCTCATGTAGGTGAAAGCTTTAGAAGGGGAGTTTTCGAATCAAACTGTGGCGGTTGAGTTGCCCCGGCATTTGAAACAGAACATAATTGATGAGATCTTGCAGAGACTAAGGAGCTTGAATTTCAGTAGAACAGATATTGCTAAGGAACGAGGTGAATGCATGTTTGTGAATTTTGCTGATAAGAATCTCTGTGAACATTGTTAAGCATCTTGTATATTGATAACACTAGTTATTGAACATTGTGTTTGCATTCAAGCGAAGCTGGCATAGGATATGTATGATTTGCATTGTTACTCTGGCATTTGGCTTTTCAGTAATAAAAATGCATTTTCCGCCACCTTACCATAATTTTTAGTCTTGCAACCAATTGCGATTGTCAGCCATCGGGTGCTCACCTCATTACTATCATAAAGAGCACCAACTGCTGGTTTTATAGCTGTGTCTCACCTTTTATTCCCAATCAAGAGTTAGATGATAAGGAATTTCGTTTAAGTTCTTGCTGTTTTCTCATATTAATCTAGGTCGGTCCATATAATGTGTTAGGATCCAATTGTAAGGTATGAGGCTTGAGTCGCACATTGGAAGTATGAGATTCTAGTGTGGGGTTTATAAGGTTTTGGGCTCTCCAACTACAACAACTAACTTTTGTGGTGTGGCTCTCCAAGATTTTTATCAATTGGAATTAGAGCCTTTTGCCATGTCTCTCAGCTGCAAACGAGCAGCACGGTGGTGACGCTAGTATTGTAGTGTTCTTCTGGGAATAGTAAAAGGGTTAGTGCACATCCAGCCCCCAAGGGGTAGGGGCTGCAGAGCATGGTGGGATGTTAGGATCCAATTGCAAGTTATGAGACTTGAATCTCACATTGGAAGTATGGGAATTCTGTATAAGGCTTTGGGCTCTCCAACTACAACAACTACCTTATGTGGTGTGGCTCTCCTAAGGTTCTTGTCCTGATGCATCTCTCTTTTGTAACAGGAATAAGTCCTTTGCTAAATTATAGTTGTTTTGTTTGTTGTGTTAATCAATGAGAACGGCAGTTTGTATTATAATTTTAGAGATAATAAGGCAGGAACATGAAAAATGTTGCAGTTAATTTAAGCTGAGAGATCAGTTTACACCAATGTAAGACAAAGTGCTCCAACTGCTGGTTTTATAGCTGTGTCTCACAAAGTGCACTCTTACATCCTTCAATAACTTATTAACATATGTAGAATATGATTTTTTCCAATCCAACTGATAAATCATAACTGAATCAGAATGTATTAATTTAATAACCTCAGTTGTTTGTGTCAATGTTTTAAAAATTAAGCAACAATAAGAATATAATTATAAATGGTTCTTATTTTTATATATTTTGAAAGTAAATGTTTTAATTTTGATGCATGCTAATGAGGTATCAACTATGAAATAACTTTGAATTAATTTAAGATTTGTTGATATTGTTCTATATGATAGAAACTTTCAATCCAAGGGTAGGTTTTGGGGTAAATTTATCCAGTATAAAGTTATTGAAAGGGATCAAAGTGACTTAATTGATCCCTCCCCCCCTCTCCGAGTGTGTGTGTGTGTATTGAGTAAGAAGTGCAGACATTGACTGAGTTTTCATTCACTCAAATTGAAAGTATGAAATGAACATATTATATCACAATATCTCATAACTTAATTGTATTTCAAATATGCCATTTGTCATCCTGAATCATGGAGAGATAGAGACCACCAGTTTGTCTGATGTGATGTTGAATGTAAAGGGGGCTTGAATTGTTTGGGATGCAAATCAACAGCTGAAAATAAATTGGTTGCATCGGGTGTATAATGTTTGGTTTGTTCCTTTTTCTCATGTTGGGGAGGGGGGGGGGGGGGGGGGGGGAAGAACTTTCCATCTGGAATTGTTTTATTTATGCTTTCATCATTTGTTCTATGCCCTTTTTCATTTCTGATGATGATGTATCTTCCCTTAATACAAAGCTTGAAAAGCTTAGCAATGTTGGATCTAAGGTCCTGTGCCCACCTTCTGATTTAATTGTCATTTTAAGGCATAGCTTAGATAAAGGTGACTCATAACATAACATGACCATTGTAGTGAAGATTAATATTGTACTGCATAATGAGTCATTTCTAAATGTGGCTTTTTGGGGGGGGGGGGGTTTGCTGAGGAAAAGGTTCATCCCAAGAATGATGACTCTAGCCCCCTTGTTTAATGAGTTACTATAAGCTAACACTATTTTAGACATTAAATTTGGTGGTGTCATTTAAATGAAAAATTTAAAGAATTTGGAAGTATTCCTAACTTATCTGTAACATAAGTCATTCTGCTCATTTCGTTGATATTACATTTTCAATAATACAGAAGTAGTGGAGAGTTGGCGAAAAGAAAAACTGGAAGAGGTCAAGTCGGCTCTTGTGAAGGGGACTTCCAATTCAACCATTCCCCATGAAGAAGCTGGTATGATCATTGATTTTCTGTTGTGTCTGTGACAGATTGTGTGATGCTTTTAGATAATGCTCTGTACAAACTGGTAATGGATGCTTTACAAATCTTCGACACCTTGTACATAATGTTATTTCAACTTCCTAGGCATGCTAGTAAGAGCTTTGGAGTCTGATTGGGCTGTGCTCTGTGAAGAGATTGGCCTCTGGATGCCTGCTCAAGTTTCAAATGAAGAACATGATGACAAACCTGAGGGTGCAGAGGAGTTTGGTAATATCAATTTCTTCAGTCATAATATCCATTTTTTTTCTGTTGTAGTTTTCCCCTTATGCACTACTTGCAATATTGGTTTGTATAACATTCATCACTTGAGTGGTTTCCAGGAATCATTGAACAATGCATTATGCATGATAAAATCTGGAAGTAGTATGCATTTATATTTATTTCTTGCAGAAATTTATTCTTTGGACTTACCAAGTATACATTCTCTCCAGAGGAGGAGGTCCTTCCTGGTAGACCCGTTTCACCCGAGTGCCATGCTGAACTGCACACAGATTATGATGGTGCTGCAGTAAAATGGGGTCTTACCTTCCACAAAGATAGTGCGGCTGATTGCTGTCAAGCTTGCTTGGATCATGCAAAACATGCCAAAGAAGGGGAAAAGAAATGCAATATATGGGTTTATTGCCCATCTGAGTTTGGGTGCCATTCTCCAGATATCTACCAGCACAAACATCAGGAATGTTGGCTGAAATATGTAAGCTCTTCTCATTTACTTGCATAATGGCTTTTGATACTTTTATTCTCTCTGTGGTCTGAGAAAATACTACTGAGTTTTATTTTTGGGTTAATTAAGTTTTTAGTGTCTTAACTTTTTCATATTACAATTTTTGGTCCTTCAAAATATTTTTAGCAACTTTTAGTCCTTCATTAATTTTTTGTCATCATTTTTGTCCCTCTAAAACTTTTTGCTCATTTTTAGTCCCTCATTTATTTTTATTGCTCTAAAGTAGTCCCAAATATAAAATAAACAAGGGGCTGAAAATTGGCAAAGTAAGAACTAATTTTGAGCAATAAAAATAAACAAGGAACTAAAAATAGACAAACATTTTTAGGACTAAAATTGCTAACAGAAAATTAGCGGAAGATTATAAAATTTTGAGGGACTAAAAATTAGAATCTAGAAAAGTTGAGGGACTAAAAAATTAATTAACCCTTTATTTTTCCTCCCCGCTGGCTAATATACTCTAATTGATATTTTGAATCCAGGCTGAGAAACCTCGACTTAATTTTAAGGATAAGTATCCTGAATCATATCGAAATTCACATCCTTCTGCACCAGTGATCGTTCCATGGGTCTCTGGAGTTATTAGTTCACGAGTCAAATAACCAAACACCAAATGTAACGAGATCAACCAGAGCTACCTTGTAGACTACACAACAGCGCAAAGCTAGCACATCAAAGCCTTTGCATGCTCAAGGATTATATACCATTGTTCTTCAACATGTTTTTTTTGTAAAAGAAATGAACTGTGGAGCAAAGAATTTTCCCAATGGTCATTTAGGACTTGGTTTTGGTCAAAATGCGGTTTTTGACAGACTCACCTCAGACCTCCGCGCCAAGGATTTTCCACCAAGGTCGGGTATAACACTGAGGAAATGTGACTTTTAACTGATGAGGGAGTTGTTTTGTTGTAAGCTATCTGATAACATAATTCATTGTATATGTGGGCCTTGGAATCCTACTCCTAGTATCATTCTTCTTCGTGATGTTGATGATGATCATCAATATTCTCTGTCCGCTTCCCTTCCTTTTATCCATTATAATCATCATACGTTCATTTATTTATCTATGTCTCACGTGGTAGTTATATTACCCAGTTTATTTTGTCAACTCGACCCTCTAGATTTTCCACTCAAGATTGAAATACTACCAAGCAGAATAGGTAATTAACAACTAATTACATTTTCCATTCTTAGTTTTTCTCTAAAAGAAAAACGTTTTAGTTATAGCACTGTGACTAGAGCCATCAAAATGGGCTAGGATTGGACTAAAAAATTGTCATTTTCAAACTTTTCTTTTTTCCAGCTGGAGTTAAATATGGTCCTTAAGCCTATGCATTTGTTTTTCCTATTTAGGTTTAGTTTGCAACTTACGCTGCTTAGGCTTAACTGTTCAACAGCCATTATTGCTATTCTAGTGTCCAACATTAGTTTTGGCTGATCTCACCTTTTTACTTTGCTTTTAATATTTGCCACAACAATAACACATAAAAGAAAGAGGTATTTTAAATGGTGAGAGACCCCCAATTACGCAATGCACCTTACGCTTATATTATTGGGAAGGACTGTATACTTCAATAGTGGATTAAGAAGAAAGAGAGAAGTGATTTATAAAAGATAAGGTTTGACTAAGTGAAGCTGGTATCCGAAGTCAAAAACTTATACCACGATTTTCAGATAAAATGATTTTCTGATTTTAAAATCAAATTATTTTTATTTTCGTCTTATTTATTCAATGTGAAACTTATATTTAAAACTTTTAGATTACTCACAAAATGTCCAATACTTGACCGGATTAACTTATAGTGGCAAACACTAATGGAAGAAAACCAGCAACTAAACGAGGGAAAGTGTATCCTCTCTGGCCCATATTCACGCTTTGTAGCTCATAAATTGAGTTTCAAACTGCCCCCAAATCATCTAGGCAGACTAGGTTGAAATGTTGAATCAAAATTTTGAAATAATTTTACTTTCTCTTTTCTTTTACTCGAAATCCTTTTTTTATTAACATATTTTTCTTAAGTCATTTTTACAACATCTTTGTACCATGTGAACGTGAGCCAGTTTCAAGGCATACCACAAGGGGTCATTTAGCTTAACATGTCCCTTTCTGCGTTTTTTCCCCGATATAACTTCATTTGGAGGATAACCAATCCAATTGGATTTATCAAATAGCAGTGTTTATTCGGTGGCACGTCTCGTTAACGATGACTTTCACTTAAAGTGTAACACTTATTAAGCACTATCTCTACACTCAGAAAAGTAAACAAATCGTCGAAGGTTACCTGGTGGAGACATTTCTTATGTGTACCACAGGCATACATAACACGCCCAAAAACAAAGACGTGCCACATGCCGCGTTCTTATTGACCTGATGCCATTATTCCTAGTGCACATAAAAATTTCCCAGCCAAATTACTTAACCGTCGTCAAATAAACATTTGAATCCTAAATTGAATATTGTAGCCATTAGTTAAAATGTCTTAGGCCATTTTATCTTTGTCTTTACCTTAAAGAACATAAAACTTTTTTAGTGCTCCCAGTACGCTGCTGGGCCACTATCAACTAAGCAGGTCAATTCGAACATCCAATCTAGCGAATTGATGGTTCATATATATATATATATATATATATATATATATATATATATATATAAATGTGCTCCTAACTGACAAATTGATGAATTAATTTCCACATGGGTGTGTTCTACCATGAAGAGCCACCAAACCATCCCAAGAGATGCAAATACCTTGTGGCAACTCTTAAGGAAGTATTTTCCCGTTGCCAAACTTTTGCAGCACGGCTTTCAACTTCAACTTTTGAGGATGAGTGCCCATTGAGCGATTTTGACGAGGAACAAGAAGTAAATATCTCTATTTTTTTTTAAATTATGAATTTTTGATTTTTGAGTATATCAAACTATATCCTGTGATTTATGTAATTGATCTCACGATAAAATTTTATTGTTGTTATTTTAATTATAGTTGATTTTTAGAGTAAAGTGATTTATATTTGAAAGTTTTTATTCTAAAAGCATATTAGTATTAAATTTTGGATTCAAAGGAAAAGTTATATTAAATTATTTTAATTTAAAACAATTATTCAATATGAGATAAAACATACGAGCATTTATCTAAAATCAACATTAATTAATATTTTAATGTGATTTTGCAATACCAGTTAACCTGAACCAAAATAATGTTAACTGGTATTTCGATGTGATTTTGGATGACTCTACATGACACTAAATTCACTTAACTAGTCAATAATCAAATTGTTTTAGACTCTTAATTTTTCACAAATTAAAGGTCACTATAAATGTTCTTTTCTTTTCATCTGCTTTCCCAGTTGTTTATCTCAGCAGTGATAAGCCGAACCATGGAGAAACAAAAGCACAAGCCAAGTGTCTTGAGACACAGCTTTTCCTGGGTATACTCTCCTGCAACGAAAGAACTTTATTTCACTCAGGCGGTGGAGGGTGATCAAGAAAGTGATGAAGGAAAAGGAGAAGAATTTTTGTCAGTTAAAAGTTGTTTCTCACGCTGTTCAAGTTCGCCAAGTGGGGAAGCATTCTATTCTGTGAAGACAAACCTTTCACGGTGTTCAAGCTTGAACGACCTTGACTTGTCCAAATATTGGAGGCGCTCAGTGATTCAGGAGTTTTGTCACTGCCAGGGATGGCCTTTTGGTCTCTGCCGCAGAGCTGTGTTGCTTCCACCACTGCCCAAGTCACCTTCTGAGTCATGGTTGTCGCGTAAAATGCAACCAACTATTAAGAAACCATGAATTTATTTGTTCACCTTATGTTACCTTTTTATAGGATTGTCTAACTTATCTCAAGTAAAGATAGGTTAAACAACTTTATAAAGATATGATTGGTGTAACTAAAAAATTGTATCAACCCTCTTGAAGCATATGATTAATTACACTATATAATTGTGTTTTATGAGGTTTTTTAACCATTTTTTACCTGAGGTAAGTTAGTACTTTTATTTTATCTTTCTTTTCAGGAACTGTAACAGCCACACAGAGTAATCAATATTGAAAGGTATAATGCACTTTTATATTATTATTCCATAACACACAACAGCAGGTATCAGTTTTCTGAGCTTTGCTATAACATGAAATTTTCAACAAAAACAAGAGGAACATTGTGTTGCAGTTCTGAAATAGAAGGTGAGACCGACCTACAAACTTTCACAAGAACTATTTTGTTAATCATTCTATTGACTGAATAAGCAAACAGTACCTTCAACCAATTTCGTGGTATGTAAATAAATGAGAGCGTCATCAGTACAATCATTAAAAGTTGCCATTTATCTCAGAACTAACAAAGCGGAATTGAAGGGGAAGTTGATTTCATACTGATGCTGAATTGCTGATAAACTAGCATGGTATATACTTCAGTTAATCACCTGTTAAACATTGGATATACTTTCTCCTATTAATAAATGCACATGCATGCTACAACATGGTCATTTGTTTAGAATGAAATATAAAATATTAATAATTTAATTCTCATATGCTTGACAACAAATTACTTAAGCTTGGTTGCATCCATCGACAAAATTAGCCTACACAAGGCTTGGTTGAATTCAGACCCGAAAGGTTGAAAACATTCTCATATGCTAGATAAAGAATTGAACTTTTCCATCCAAATTTTGAAAACTCAACAAATATATTGTGTATTATATAATTTTTTTTTAATTTGAGTAACATTAAAAAATATATAACACTTTTTAAATTGTGAAGATATATATAATTTAATTAAATAAGTAAAAATATATGTAATTTAAATATAAGGAAAAAATAATAACCTCTTCAAAACTATAAAAAATAAAGGCATAAATAAATAACTTTTTAAATGAAAAAATAAAATTAATAAAAAAATCAAAATTGAGATTTAAAGAAACAAAACATAATTTTACGGTAAAAGAAATATTGAAAAATAATTAATAAATTTTAAAATAAAAAAACATATAAAAGAAGCATTAAATAACAATTAAAAATGTTTTGAGAAGAAAATGGAATATTATTGCATTAAAAATCAGAATTTAAATTTATAAGATAAGAGTTTATTTGGAGTATTGCCAACATTGTTAATTTTGCAGAATTTACTTAAATAATGCTCATTTATTCTTCTTATTTCGTTTTTATTTTCCGCTCTTTAATTATATGCTGTCGTTGTTAGGTGAGCCGTGAGCGTATGAAATTATGAATTAGTATAAGCATTAACTCGATTCATGAATCACGAGTCTATAGAAAAATAAAATGCATCAAATATCTTTGTGGCTTATTGCATCATGCTCAGACAGCTCGAAATTAAAAGTCAAAACTCAAAAGCCACAAAGTAAAAGGTTCACATTTTTTGTACGGGCCCATGGATCAACGATGGCCCTATCTTCCGGCGAATAAGAAGAGTACAGAAGAGGGACTACGATTCCGCTGTCAGAGAGAGGGGAGGGGCGATTCCATAATAAACAAATTAAGCATGCCTAATTAATTCATTCTAATAGCTTTTAGGATACATTATATTATTGTCTCCTGATCTTAAATAAAATTTTCGTATTTGATATTTGTTTATCATATACAATTTTTTTTAATTTATAGAATAGTATAATATTGTATATTCTTCTCATTAATTTAAATTTCCCTTAATCTATTTCATAGTTAATTATATAGATTAAAGAAAGTTAAAGTAATGTGAAAAAATAATAAGATGTCAAGTATTATTTTTTAAGAGGTATGTCCCAACTTTTATAGCTTCAATAATTCCTATGTACAATCAATCATGCAATACACTCTTTTTTATTTGTTTCTAATTAATTATTTAAAGACTTAAATGTATTTGTTTACCCTTAAATTTTTAATTTTTAATAAATTTTATCTTCAATATTTTAATATATATGTCACATTTTACTTTTAACTTTTAAGAAATTTATGAATTTTATCTCCTTCTTGGATATGATAATAAATAATTATTTTTTATAAGTCTTTCACACATTAAAAATTATATCTAGGTTTGTATAAAATTTATGTACGCTTTTAAGATAAATGTCGTATAAGTTTTTTGTCATAAAAAGTTTACGAAATAATTAAATATATATTTTTCAAGAATTTAAGTTTTTTTTTAATATATCACCTACAACCTATTCTATTTATCGATATTCTCTTAGTCAACTTAATGTAAACATCAGAAGGCAATTATAAAATTAAATTCAAAGTATTGTAATTTTAAAATAATAAATAATTTGAAATAAACTAAAACACTATTTTAATAGAAATGTATTTTCTTACTTCACAAAATACAAGATTTTTCTTAAGATTTTGATAGGTTTACATGTAACAAACTATTAGTGGGATAATTATGTTTGATTTATTCAATTTTCAAATTTTTTTAATCAATGATGATCACGCTCTATAAAGTAAAATTTATTTTTGACCCGTTAAGTTGAAAACATCCATAAAAAAAAAACTAATTAACTAACAAGAAGGCAGCGAGGCCTTGCTCCTTTGAAGTCTAACGCAGAAAAAGTCTTTCAAGCATTTCGGAGTCAATGTTCCAAAATTAAAAAAAGAGGACTACAGAAAATACTCAAGAAAAAATAATGTTATTTTTTAACGACTCATGTGATACACTGTCGGATGGTTCTGTATGATATATTCATTTTTATGTTTGTAATGTGATGTGGATAGAAAAATATTTAATAAATATAATAAAATATAAAAATACACAATATTGAATTCAAAAAATAAGTTGCACAAATAACAAAATTGATATGTTCGGTCTAATTTATTTTCTTTATTTATAAGTTATCTAAAATTAAAGGTTAAAATAAGAATTTTAAAATAAACTATAAATTATATGATAATTTTGTTTCTTTTAACTTAAAAAACCAACTTGAGAGTATAAACTATAAAGTCAAAGAAAGACAACAAATGGAAAGGGTGAGGAAAATGAGTACAGAGAGAGTAAACAGAAAAAAGAAAAGTATGATATGTTTGGTTGAAAAAAAAATACAAAGAATAATTCTCTGTATATATTTTGTCTGATTAGAAAGACAATACAAAATATATTTTTTATTTAATTTACACAATTAAAACCATCAGAAAATAAAAGCACTTAATTATAATACTTAAAAACAAAAAATGCAATTCACCAAAAGAATATTGAATTTAATGGTCATATACTAAAATTATAAAATAATTTTATATTATTAATGAATAAAAAATGACAATTACATTTAATTATTATGAATATATTCTTAGAGAGATAATGAGTTTTGAAGTGTAATAAAATTTTGAACAAAAATTAATTTTATAATCAGTTTAAAAGTCTAAATCTTATAGAATTACCCTGTGATTTTATAGAAAAGCTAAGAATTCTAGTTATGATGATTAAAAAAAATAGTTTCTATAAAAATAACAAACAAATCAAATATAATAATTTATAATTAAATAATATATAAAATTATTTTACATTATAATTTGTAAATGCATAGCGAAGTTTTTCAAATATATTGAAGGGTTTCTTCTTAGAAGAGCTTAAAAATTGAGGGCGGCGGAAGATAACGTGCAGTGTTATAACTTATATATTCAACACAAAAAATGGTTGTTGTCTGATGCGAGTGGAAACTGCACTGCAGAGAGAGGGAAAGTCCTTTTTTCCTTACTATCTGTCAGCACTACATGGATGCTCCAAGCAACCCGGTAATCTCGGTGGATGTTCCTCCTTACCTTCGAGTGCACAAAGACGGCACCGTCCAGAGAACAGCCGGCACCCAAGTTGTTCCCGCGGGCCTCGATTCCAACACCGATGTTGTTTCCAAAGACATCCTCATCGTCCCCGAAACCGGTGTCACAGCCAGGCTCTACCGTCCCAATTCCACCCCCAAAACCGCCAAGCTCCCTTTACTTCTTTACTTCCACGGCGGCGCCTTCTGCATCTCCTCCGCCTCCGACCCTCTTTACCACACCTCCCTCAACAACCTCGTCGCCGAGGCCAACGTTGTCGCTCTCTCCGTCAATTACCGGCTCGCACCAGAGCACCCTCTTCCCACCGCGTACCAGGATTCCTGGTCCGCGATACAATGGGTCGCTTCTAATGCTAAACACAATCAAGAAGATTGGATCAGGGACAACGTTGACTTTGATAGAGTGTTCCTAGCAGGGGACAGCGCAGGTGCCAACATGGGACACTACACGGCCTTGAAGTTGAATAATAATGTTCCAACTAATGATAATTTCGATTTCAAGGTTGCGGGTCTCATCATGGTGAACCCTTATTTCTGGGGAAAGGAAGCAATTGGAGTGGAGATTACGGATCCGGAGAGGAGGAAGATGGTGGATAAGTGGTGGGGTTTTGTTTGTCCTTCGGATAAAGGGAACGATGACCCTTTGATTAACCCTTTTGTGGAGGAGGCTCCGGGTATTGATGGGGTTGCTTGCGATAGGGTTCTTGTTACTGTTGCGGAGAAAGACATACTGAGGGAAAGGGGGAAGCTTTATCACAAAATGTTGAGCAACTGCGGCTGGAAAGGAATTGCTGAGTTCTATGAGACTCCAGGGGAGGATCATGTGTTTCACATCTTCAACCCTGATTGCGACAAAGCCAAGAGTTTGATTAAACGCATCGCTGATTTCATTAATGAACACTGAATGCATGTTTACTGTCATCATTGTGTTGTGTTGTGTGTGGATGCATTAATAAAATGAACAATGATTAGGAAGCCTCTTCTTTTATTTCACTGTTGGAAATCCATACAACTTGTTTTGCTTCCCTGTTTATAATTACTGTCATGTGCTTTATTAATTACTATCTGGCAGTGTTGTATTTTCTATAAAATGAATTTATTTGCAGGCTTCGTGCTTTGTTAATTAATGTTATTATCCGTGCTTCAACTTTCTCCCCAATTTGTAAATTCTAATATGGAAAGAATCATAGTGACTGGTCGGATAACTGTAGCATGCAGCTCATTCCTCAATTTTTAGTTTACACATTATGAAGCAAAAATTCGTGGTGAAGGCACGCAATTTCTGTTAACATGTCAAAAGTGCCAGGGAAAATAGGAATCATTTCCAGACAAAAGAACATAAGGCGTGCGTGACCTAAGTCCGCGATATCCCTGTTTGAAACAGAGAGACAGAAAAGCCAGAAAGTAAACAGAACAGAGAGCCAATTGGCAGAATATATTTCTACATTTTACTAAATCCATATGAGGATAATGTCATATTGAGCACAAGCATCTTATTAGTGTGCGTTTGGATATATATATATATATATATATATATATGTTTGATTTTGAATCAACTTGAATTTACGCAACCGTGAGTGAGTTTTGTATTAACTTAACTTTTGTTTGGATAACAAATAATATTAAAAAAATAATTTTATCACACAATATTTTTTGAAAACTTACCATCAATATTAATTTTGTGTATATAATTATCAAATTATGTTTTATCTTGTCATTCATAAAGGATAATAACAATATTAAATAGAGGTATACTTTGAACAAATTATGACTCAAGTCAAGGGTGATACAAAAA
The DNA here is from genome assembly GCA_013407115.1 of Glycine latifolia. NCBI lineage: Eukaryota > Viridiplantae > Streptophyta > Magnoliopsida > Fabales > Fabaceae > Glycine > Glycine latifolia. Next base: position 3,431,367 of record CM023944.1, on the reverse strand, counting down.
CTACTTCCAAATGTTTTAATGGGATTTAAGCTCAAAATTTAGAATTATATTCTAACACATATCCAACATCTTGATCAATGCAATAATCATGTTTGACCGTTCCTAGATTCAAGTCGTATCTTCCAAACACTAATTCAAACATGCAACAAAGATACAAGTGAAGCAGTAGCAATCTCAAACATGGATTCAGAAAGAAAATGTAAATTTTGAGGGCATAGTGTTACTCTTAATAGAAGTTAGAGTTAATTTCGAGGGCATAATGTTGCTATTTAATAGAAGTTAGAGTTAATTTTGACTAAAAAATAATATAAAAAATGAAAAGATTAGAAATACAATTTCTAACATCACAAATTATTAGATAGTTTAATCATAGTTCTGACAAATCTCTATTTAATATATATCTATGTTTTCTAATTTACAAAAAAAATTAACAATACTAAATTATGTGTCATGCAAATACTAGTAGAGAATCATGTGCTACCTAATCATTTATGTTTAACACACTTTATTATTGATTTTTATTTTTTATTTAATGACTATTTTTTTATACTTTTTTTTATAATTTTAAATAATAATAAAGTGTATTAGAGAAAATGTATAACTAACATTTATTTCAAAATTTTAATTATCTGAAGTTCTGTCTGAAATTTGAAAAATATAGTAAATATAGAGTAAATTACACTGATTGCTTCTAAGATTTTGTTAAATTACTCAAACTTTTCCTTTTTTATTTACTCACACTAAACTCCTTAATTTTTTTAAAAATATACCTAACATCTCCTTATACATTATACTAATTCTATTAATTATTTGAAAAATATAATACGTAATCCCTTATAAATTATAAGGGAGATTATTATTAATGTTAAAAAAGAAAAAGAAAACTTTATGTAATTTCACTAAATTTTAGAGATGATGAGTGTAATTTATTTCAAATATAAATTGATTGATTAAGTATGTTGCAATACATGAATGATAATAGTTGCTGTAAAGGGAGTTGTTACTGCGATTTACATATTAATTTCTTAATAAAGTTAATTTTCAGTTGACTCATTTAGGTTAGTGGGTTAAACACTTGAACTAAGAGAACGTAGCACTTTTATTAACATCGTGTTTAAATTTACTTAGTGGTTCAAATGTTTTGAATTTGTAAAGTCAGATTTTGATCATGAATACTGATTATTGCAGTGATAATGAGTACTAAATATATTTTTTAATAATAAAATGCTTATTTATATTAATTGTACGTTGGTCCTTGAGCTCCACATTCAAGATTTCTGATACACTATTATAGTGAGTGTAAGAGCTTGAAAAACCAAAAATAGAGAGATTCACAACTTTTACTATTGCAACACTTGGATGTAATTTCCATTCAGATTATTATTTTTTCCACCAATACATGATTCATTTGATATCATAAACATAAAAAAAATTATAATTTTGTTTGTAAGAAAAAATAATTTATATTTTTTCTTACAAAAAACACACAAACTTTGACAATTAATTTTTATTGAATAGAAGGACTCTCAAACTTAGCTGGAGAAAGGAAACTCAGACTTCACGAGCAAAGTAGCTTGGGACCTTTTCGTCGCAATATCAAGTGAAGTGCACGTTGATTGAATTTCCCAAATTAAAGGAATGTTTATTTTTCTTTTTTTGAGTACAGAAATATCAAAGCTCATCAAATAAGTAGTAGTAAGACTCACTAATTTCATAGTAATTTCTAATAAATTTTAAACAGTAGCAGAAAACATGTTAAAAATTGTATTGAAAAGCATCTTACTAACATTTCTCTTAAAAAATAAACACAAAGAAGAAAGATTAGAGCTATATAGCTTAATTAATTACCTGTATTCGAAGGTAATCATTTTCGGAATGCAGTGCTTGAGTGACGGTAGCAAGATGAAAATCAACCATATCTGCGCTGGACTGAGTAAACACATCAATCAAGGGAGTAGAACCACTGTTGGTTAACCAATCCAATAGACCCCATTTTGCTGCCATTTGTGCATTGAATTTCTGTACATTCTTAGGGGTTCCAGTGCCCAGAGAGATTATCAAAAAACGACCATCTTCCATTGGCTTGATGGAAAAGAAGTTCTGATTGTCGTTTAATATCTGCTTCGTTACTCGATTCATGGCCACTAAAGTCTGGATCACGAAGTTCCTAGAAACAAATAATCATTGATGTTTACAATACACACTAAATAGTTTAAATAAAGGCCAAAACACTGGGGTCGGATCGTGGTGAAAAGTTTAAGTAATTTATGATGTCTTAAATTTGATTTTTGTTGTTTTCATTGTAAAAAAAAAGTTTAAATATATATATATATATATATATATATATATGTGTGTGTGTGTGTGTGTGTTTTAAAATTATTTTTAGTTGAATGTTTGCTTTTTATTCTTATAAAATATAAAAATCATGCCGTTTTAGTCTTTGATATCAGAAAATAAAAATATAATTTTTTATTGAATATAAATGTTCTGTTTGTTCAAAGAAAAATAAGGGATGAGGGAGATTTTAATAGAGGAGAAGAAAAATAGTAATTAGATGAGAAAGCACTTTAGTCCTCTCTATTTTCGTTCTCTTTTCCTTTTTTAAAATTGAAATAAATAACACAAATTTATAAAAAAATATCCTTCTCTTGTATTTCTTCCACCATACGAAAAAGTAAAAACAACATAATTTAAATGGACTAAAATTCCTTAAATATATATAATAATAAAAAGAGTTAGAGGTATTTGTAAGTACTGGATTATTATTAGCACAAACGCCACCGTCAATAAGGTTGAATTGGTGCATGTTCCCTTCTGAATCTTTGTTATGTTGAAGTGGTAGGCTGGAATATAAGTACGTGCGGCAGAAGTGCTGATGCATATGTCAGAGAGTCGAGCATCCAAGCAAGAAGACCTCGTTATTATATTTGGTAAGAGGATAAAATGATTGGTCGTAATCATTTTAAAAATTGTCATTAATTTACTGTTAATTAAAGGGATGTGTGTGTGTGTACGTAGTCTAAAAATGTCAATGAATCGTTGTGTCGACCAATTTGAAGAAATCCTGCGTGGCCGCGTTGAGAAATTAAAAACAAGTTGACTTTTGATCACTTAGAATTTATACTCAATGTCTCAACCTCTTTGGATATGTTTGAATTTCCTTGTGAGATTGTTTCAAAATATGTTTAAGAATAAATTCGGTCAAAAATCATGTACTTACCCCCTCAAAAGTATGTTTGAGATGGTTAAAGATTCAGTTTTGGAGAAACTCAGTCGTAAGCTTGTAATTAATATTTTTGTAAATTCAGTTGTAAACTGGAGTTGAACTCAAACTTAAGTTTATACACTTTAATCCAAAGATGCATTTAATTATTGTAAGTAATAATTTCGAAAGTCAATTTGCAAATTCGTAATATCGTAAACGCAATTCTAATACGAACCACAAAGGACAATTAATTTGGAATTGATTTAATTAATGGAAAAAACAAGATTCTTTTAGGAGAGAAGATCTGGTATTTTATTCCATAGATGAAAACCATACCTGCAAAAGATATCCACAACACATTTTCATACCACGTTATTTTTAATATCATTTTCTTAATTTGAAAATCGAAAGCGAGAAATGAACCACTAAATGTTACGGTGACAGACTGACGGTGCATTTTGAATTTGGTCAAATGTGAAAACATGTTTAACTTTTACATTAAATATAAAATGGATGTATTTTTTTTACAGAAAAACGGATGTGATTTTTTGAAAAATAATGTATATCCAAACATGTTATACATAAATTTTGTACATACACCAGTTATGTCTGTGAAAATGAAAAGGTTTAAATTTACTCTTTATCCTTATATTTTTATAATTATGCAATTTTTATTCTAAAAAAATATTTACATATTTGATTTTTCATGTGTTTAAAATTTAGTAATTTTAATTCATGGTTAGTTGGCTGTTAATTTATTAACAAAAATTGATTATGCGAATCATAACTAACAAATGCTGATGCGATAATCCGATATATATATATATATATATATATATATATATATATATATATATTGTCATGACACTAATAATGTGCTAACATGACACTAACAATCTATTGATGTGATATTTAGTATATGCGTCGGATTAAGTATCATCTACCATCCATGTATTTATATTTATAACAAATATTTTGGTAAAATAAAATGCTAAAATATTCTAGCTTAACTCACGTCATGTTGAGGAATAAATATTATTTCTTCAACCAACCAAAAACGTGTGCATTTTATTTACCGTGTATATTTCTTTTACCCTTACGTTAATTTCATTTTTTACTAACTTCACAAATACAATTTGATGCGCAGTTGCTTAGGAGGCTAATCTGATTTTTTCAATCGAAATTCGTCAGCTAAACCCTCTGACCCCTTCTCTCGCCATGCATCTCTCAAGCTTTCAGAGAAAATTTATGAAACCAAATGCCATTCAATATCCTCTTCTTTGCTTTGGTTCTTTTCTATTTTCTTTACGGAGATCTTAGATGGAAACCAAACTAAGTTCTGTTTATATCTTTTTGGCATTGTTTTTTGTCAAAGTTTACCCGTGCATGGCTTACATTACACCCTCGTAACTAAAATTTTTTCCTTGGAGAATGACATTTGTTAACTTTTCTTTTTACAGGACTCTCCGGATATAAAATCTTTCAAGAAATTCCCATTAACATTGAGGTTGGTGGTTTTAGTTGTGGTCGTGTTTTGTGGAATATACATTTGCACAATTTGTTTAGAACAAAAAGGGGTACACACAAGTGCCAAGTTGTTTGACATCACTGTCTTCAAGCAGCCATGTTTTAATCACTCTGGTGTGGAAGAATGGGAACTGTCTTACTTGCATTATCCAGAACCCAAAATCTATAGTAGGTAACATATACGTATATGCTGATTAGAATCGATTTGTGTCCAATTATTCAATTAATAATACTAAAATCAATGAATTAGTAAATTTAGTGACGGAAAATTGTTTTTTCTTTGTAATTCTGGGATTACTTTATTTTAATAACTATTTTTTTTTAATTATATATATAGATTGTTGATTGTTCGGTCTTTAATTTTAATTTTTCTAGTTATATGGGTTGGTTTGGTAATGTATATAGAGTGACTGACGATTGTGCATTGTGCAGAGAAGAGTGTGCTTGCAATCCTGTTGTGTTTTTCTGCATTGTGTCAATGCAAAGATCTGGGAGCGGTTGGTTTGAGACATTTTTGAACAGTCATATTAATGTAAGCTCTCATGGAGAAATATTTTCAGTTGGGAAACGAAGGGTCAACGTTTCTTCGATTTTGGAGACAGTGGATAAAGTGTATAATCTTGATTGGTTTTCTAGTTCTTCCAAGAATGAGTGCACTGCAGCTGTTGGCTTCAAGTGGATGCTTAATCAGGTAGACACCAATTTACTAAAGGACAAAACTTAAATGTATTTCTTTAGGTACTTTAGTGTTAGTTTTAGTCAAAATTGGAATTTGCCCATGCTAACCTATGTTGATCTGTAATGCAAACATTTATTATGTAGAGTTGTAGATTATTGAAATGAAACTTTAATTCTGATTAACAATATCGAAAACATTGAAGAACTGTATCTATGTTTTGTTATAAAGTTAACCGTGTGCTATGAGAGCATATTTATTGTGTAAACATTTTTTTCAATTTCCTAGTTTCTCATATTTGGAGATTAAGAGTGAAGGTGGAGTCTCACATTGGATAAGAATGAAGGCAACATATAAATGAGAAAACATATAAATGAGAAAATATCTACAACCCCTCTGATTTCCCAACACCAACACTCATCACTTTTTCTTTTTAGGCAAAAGAAGGTGAGATTAGGCGAGACCAATAAGGATAGACATTCCAACTATGTTGGCACCTCATCCTTGTTGCACCTAAAACTCACCCTGAAATATGTTCATCCAAATAGAAAGAACCAACACTCATCACTTCACTTGTCTCAATACAGGGTTTGGTGGAGCATCATGAGGAAATTGTAGAATACTTTGAACGAAGACGAGTTTCTGTGATATTCCTATTCAGAAGGAACTTGCTCCGTAGAATGATATCAGTGCTAGCGAATACCTATGACAAAGATGCCAAGCCACTGAATGGAACTCATAAGTCTCACGTGCACTCTGCAGTGGAGGTCTCTCTCTACCCTTTAATTTTCTTCCTTCCTTCATGTTGATTGCAAAACTGATATAGTTCTGCTTGTGCAGGCTAACATTCTTGCCAAGTATATATATAGACCACGACTCAACATCACATTATTGATACCAGAGCTAAATCAAACGAAGGAGACAGCTGCAAAAGCCATTGCATACTTTAAGAACACTCGCCACATTGTTCTCTATTACGAGGATCTTGTCAACAATCGCACTGTAAGACAGATTATTTTTTTGTTATTATATTATTTGCATGAAAATTTAGCAATTTTGCAGACGACTCATTAGGGGGTGTTTGTGTATGTGTTGTTGCTGATGACTTTTCTATGCATATTTGAATGTTTTAATTATCTTGCAGAAACTAAAGGATGTTCAAGAATTTCTTAGGTGCCACACAGAGATCTAGAGAGCCGTCAAGTACAGATACATACTGCCGCATTATCGAAGCAGATTGAAAACTGGAATGAGGTCCAGGAAGCGTTCACAGGGACGCCATACCAAAGGTTTCTCCTCAGAGACTAATCAAGTGTAGTAGTGTAGCACATTTTGTCACGAGATTGGACCTATATGTAGTGTTCCTATATAGTAGCTTGTACCATATGAACGATTTTTTGACTAGGCAGTAAGCATGCATAAGATTATTGCAAGGATTTGAGTGCCGTTTTTGGAAGAAAAAAAAAACTAGCGTAATGGAACAAAAAATGGGATTTGTATTTTTTTTCTTTCAATCTAGTGAATTACCAGATAAAAATGGTTTGATTTAGAATGGCCAAATATTGAAGATCTAGCACTCGCTTTAAAATTAATAGATAAGTTTAGAATATTATTGCACTTTAGAAAGTAAAATATAAGCATAAAAAACTGTCGTAAGAATATATTTAAATATTATATTCAATAAAAATTCTAATTATAATTCTTTAGTTTTTGTTCTGAGAATAATGATGCATGGTTAGCAAAATCGTAGACATAATTAAAAGAGATAAGTGCATTTTCACACGGCCCACAGGCAACTCATCTCATATCGATATTTATTGGTAGAATATCATCCCTACTACACAACAACTTTTAATAGTTAATTTTTCTTTAAACATGGAATATGCTATGACATGACTGAGATAAATTAATAATGTTCTTTCGCTATTTAGTGGTCTATGGTCACCAACTTCCCCGGCCTGAGGAACCAACACAAATTTTCGAGAACCTCTCAAAATTTCCCTAATGCAGATGCAAGTTGAGGACTAAAACTCATGAGATTCATTTGACTAACGTTTTTCATTCTTGGGAAATTGTTTTGAACGGTGGCAACAAAAAGGTCCATGTGGATCTAAGTGGGGTTCAAAAGGTTATACACCTTTCTTTTACTAGTTAGTTTTTTCCAGTTTTAGTGCGTAGTTTAATTCGGTGAAGATCCCCTTCACTTTTAATAACATATCCAAACACGATGCCCGGGGACGGGGTGGGGATGGGACGTGTGTCAGACTCTCGTCAGTTTAGTGCGGTTGTCATTTTCATTGTTCTAAAAAATTTAGGAGTAAAAATTAGCTAAAGTGAGTTAAGTATTTTAAATCTAAGGTTGGGTTGTGAGAATAAGATGCATTTAAATAATTAAATTTAAATCTTGAACTTAACTTGATTAAGAATAATGACTAGATTCATATAATTAACTTTGTTTATGACTTGGTTATTTTTCTTTTCTTTATCAAATTACTCTTTAAATAAATTTGATTATTATTAATTTAACAACTAACATTTAACAAATAATTTTATTTTACAAAGTGAAACGAATTGATATTAAAATATATATATAATTTTCTATTCAAAATAAATTATTTCAAACAACCGGAAGATGGGAAAGTTAATTTTCCTTTAAAGTTGTTTGGTTAATGCAGTTGTTTTGTGATTAATTATTTTTTAATATGTTCGCTAATCGCTGGTGATGGGGTAATTAAGTTGAAGAAGAGATTATGAGGAACAACCTAATTATTGATATTAATCTTGTTAACCAGTTATAATTATTGATATTTAAAATGGTTTACATTTATAAATATAAAAAGTATTCAACACTTTTTTAGACAATAAAATCGTTCAAAAATAATTATTAAATAATTTAATTTTTTTTACATTTATAAATATTAGATTTTACTAATCAATATTTATAGAATATTGGTTAAAAAATTTAACAAGAGACTAGTTATATTTAAAAATTATAAAAAGCATAAAAAATAAAAAATATTATAATTTTGTATATTTTAATAAAATTATTGTTTTTAATTCTTTAAGCAATGTCCTGAAGAGACTAGTTATATTTTTCATAAACTTTTACTTATTATTAAATATTTAAGAGAAGAAGTTAGACAAAAATTCAGTAAGAGCTTCCTGTCCTGTAATAATGGCACTGGCACAGTTACTTCCATTAACTTCATGAGAGTTTGGAATCTAGCCAGGCCTAGGCTCCCCAAGCACGTAGAAATTAAAAGTCAGTTGGGCTTTCGAACCAGAAACGTCCAATCAGGATAGCCATAGTGGGTACAGTAGTACTAGTTTTTGTTTGGCACCATTGTTGATTTTGAAAAAAATAATAATGATATTATTGGCACACTTTTTTTAATATTTTTATTTTTGGATAAATTCTATATTAATTTTATTAATAAAAACAATCTTGTAAATTTAATTAAATCAACATAAAAATTTCATTGAATAAAACAAAAACAACAACAAAAAATTTCCCCACTAAATAAAATTGATTAAACGAATTATTCAATTCAATTAAAAACTAAATCTTTAAATATATTATTTTTCATAAGATTCCTTTTAATATCTCTTTCTTTCTTGATTTCCCTTCCTCCCTTTTTATTTAACTAAAAATATATAATCTATTTTGATAAGTGGTGTGTTTAGTGGCCTCCCCTTTTAATGTAACTTAATAATACCAAAAGTATATTTTAAAAAATATATTATCAACATTTGAATGTCAATAAATCGATTCCCAACTGTACCAAGAAAAATTCAAGAGCACGCCGAAAAAATAGTGGCATGCAACATGCAAAACACAGTATAGTAGTAAAATTCAAAGGAACACCAGACTAAAAGATACTCCCACATTGGTACTCAAAAGAGAATCTTGGTGGAGCATAATTATGAACAAGTTTACATTCACAATTAATATTTCCCCACATTCTCAATAAAATTAGATACTTGAGTTGAGCCCCCACCCTTCCCTCGTGGCTTATAAATACTCACCTTAATATACCACATTTCTCAAGCACCAATATTTCATAATCTCAGTTCTCCCAATCCACACATTAAAATAATTTCAGTTGAAGGCCTCGAACTCTCTAAACATAATGGCCAATTGGAAGCTTGGGTTCATGGTCAGTGCTATTTTTCTTTCCTTGATGATTTTTCATGGAACCTTTTCAGCTCAGGGAAGGCCACTGAAATTGGACATCAAGGAGCAAGTCACAACCCACAAAAACATTATCGAAGAAATAGCTAAAGCGGCAGAATATACTGCCACGTGGCATCGTCACACCTTAGAATTCGAAGCTTCGACAGCACCTGAAACCAAGAATCCACAATATGACGGCGTTACAAATGATTTCCAACCAACGGATCCAGGGCACAGTCCCGGTGCCGGCCATTCCTCCCCACACGCCAACATAGTTTCAATTTCAAAGCCATAAACATATATTATTCTCATGTGTGCATAGTCAATAATTAGTAATATGCATTTTTTACTTAAAAAATGTTACTCCATCATATAACTAAATCCTAACACCTTTCTAGCTATATACTCATCACTTTTGGAGAGTGAAAAAACTCAAAGGATCCGGTGCCGGCTGCTTTGAAAATTAATTTCCAACAGTGATAAGCGTATAAGAGTAAGGTAGAATATTTAAGTGTACAAAATAATAAGGTTGCCTTTCAAAAAATAATAATAATAAGGTTGTTAATTTATGTTTCTAGTTGAGGGATTAATTGTGTGTATAGCTATCCCATGCATATATTATAGGAACGTACTCATAGTTACATTCTTAGCCTGGAGCCTTAAATATGTGCATATGTAACTGTAAAATCATACGTACCTCTATAGCTAGCTAGCTTCTCATCACTTCCCCCCTTCCTTCAATCCTGTTGGCGTGTAAATATATTTTATTATAAATAACAATGATGATAGTGATTTGGTCTATATATTAATTAATCTTATTATTTAAATAACATTTCTTTTTGTGTGGCGCACAGGACAAAAAGTATTTTAAAAAAAACTAGTTGCCCACATTTCCTAGGAATAAAGTATACCCAGTCCAGTGCATCTTGATATTTCTAGGAATGATAGGAAATACTAACTTGAAACAGAAATCCCTCTAAATTAGAATGCATGATGCAATGTGAACAAAAAATAATAGGGAGGTTGTTTTAATCTGTATAATGACTTACTCAACTTGTAAACCATACATGGTTAGGAAACATGGAAACTGAGACGTAATTTCATGAACACCTCTTCTTGCAACTCATCGTGAAGGAATATGTTGTGCACTTCCATTTAATATTTTAATGAACATCTCACCTTTTCATAACACTACAACCAACCTTAATAAAAAAAACAGCTACAACCAAGACAAATTGCACTATGAATTTTTTTAGTTTGCACAGGAGCAAATGTCTCCATTTATGACAAATAAATAAAAGTTGAAGATAAACGAAAGAGTAAATAATACATATAATTTTTTATTTATATATAGGAATTAAACAAAAGTACCATGAGTTTAAAACAATTCACGTACATTATTTGATCAATTGAGTTAGATACCCATAATAATATATATACTAATAATTCACAGATTTTTTTAATTATAAACCATGTGTTTGAAAAGTTTATTATCTTTTAAAACAACATCTTAAAATTAATACAAATAATTATTCTATCCGTGCCCGAAAATTAATCTCTAAATAAAAATATTAGAGGAGACAAAATCTAAATTGAAATATCATACAAATAATATAAAAAAATAAAAGACTCTAAAAAATAATAGTATAAAAAATATATATGTTTCAAAAAGGAAAAATAACTTAAAATGATAATATATGGAAAGTAATTAAAATACAATACACGTCAAATATAAACTAACAAAACTAGAAACAATTGTTAATTTTTTTAAAGAAATGCTGATAGTAGTTAATATATTGAAATAAAAGGTTGACACGAAAAACAATGATCTTGCTAAAAGTGAACTATTCTAGCATTATAATGTCTTAAAACTCATAAAAAAATATGACATAATTTCAAAATAACAAAAATAAGACAATATAAGTATTAAAATAAAATAATACTATAATTTGAAATCGATTAAAATATTAGGCAAATAATATTAAAACGTAATGAAATAAAATTTAATTTTGTAATAATTTTTAAAAACAAATATGTAAATAAAATAAATGACAATTATTTGTTGAGACTAAATAATGCATCCACTAACAGTATAAACGAATATTATATTATCATTTAATCACAAACACTCATGTTTGTCAACTTTATTTTTAATAATTATTTTAAAAGTTATACCGACAATAATATTTTTATTAGTTAACAATATAAAACTGATGTTTTTTTTTCTTTTGATGATCATTGTTAAATTTAAATATGTTTTTATTACTCTAATATACCACATTTTTTATTTTGGTTCTCGTATTTTTTTAAATGATCTTTATAAATTTTTATTTTATTTAGGTCCTCACTATTTAATTTTAGTCTTTATAATATATTTATTTTCCATTTTAATCTCTATAATATTTCATTATGAGTTAGTGTTTTTTTTAAACAAAAATATCGGGAACAAAAGCAAATTTTTTACGTATTACAAGAACAAAAGTGGAAAAAATGAGTATATTAAGGATTATATATTTAAGCTGTATTTTGAAAAAAAATATATATATTTCATGAATAAAAATGTATTTAAGTTTTTTTATAAAAGTGAAATGAATGTTTGATAAGCCCGAGGAAAACTATGAAATATAAAAAGGGTAAATAGTCATTTTCGTCCCTGAATGTGTAGAGCGCTGACAAATTCATTCCTGAAAGATAAAAATTCAAATTTTTGTCCCCGAAAGTGTAATGAGTGTGACAAATTCATCATTTTATTAACTTTTGTCCGTTACAGTTAATGAAAGTGTTTACGTGACATAGACTGCTGATTAGATTTTGGACGAAAATGTCAGTAAGTTATCATTGGACTAAAATGTCAGTAATTTTTTATTGAATCTAAATGTAAATAAGTTACCATTAGACTAAAATGTCACTAATTTTCAATTGAACCAAAATGTCAATAATTTTTTATTGGACCAAAATGTCATTAAGAGTAAATATTTCCTTTTTTTTATCGTTACAGACATAATAATAACAATACAATAATCACTTAAAAATAGAAAAACATACATAAGTTAAAAGAAACATAATAATAACTATAATATTGATTAATAATCATAATTTGTCTGTCACATTATAAATTATCCAAAATAAACGTTGTAACAATTTAGTAATCATTACAAATTTATCCAAATTATAATAGTTAATCACAATATATTATAAATAAAAGACAGCAATATCATATATTTCACTTCTTCTAATCTTGGTGACTGGGCAGCCCTAGTAGATTGTCACTAAGTATTATAATTTTGATAAAAATGTAATGATTAATACTTTGTTACAATGTTTATTTTGGAAAGATAAACATATCATTAGATTGTGACTAATTATTATTGTCCCGCCACCAAGATTCGAAGAAATGAAATATGAGATATTGTTGTCTTTTATTTATAATATATTGTGGCTAATTATTATAATTTGGATAAATTTGTAATGATTAATACATTGTTACAATGTTTATTTTGGTATACTGGTAAAATGTGTATTTTGGATAATTTCTATTGTGACAGAAAAATTATAGTTATTATTATGTTTCTTTTAACTTATATTTGTTTTCCTATTTTTTAAGTGATTATTGTATTGTTATTATTATGCTTGTAATGATAATAAAAAAAGAGGAAAGATTTACCCTTAATGACATTTTGGTCCAATTAAAACGTATTGACCTTTTTTGCTAAAAAAAATATTGACATTTTGGTCCAATGGTAACTTACTGACATTTTCGTCCAAAATCTAGTCGGTAGTTATGTTGGCAATCATTTTTATGACATTTTCGTCCATATGTACCATGTAGGCACTTTCATTAACGGTAATGGACAAAAGTTAACGGAAATATGAATTTGTTGCACTTTTTACATTTTCGAGGATAAAAATTTGAATTTTCATCTTTTAGGGACGAATTTGTCAATGCTCTACACATTCATGGATGAAAATGACTATTTACCATATAAAAATAAGAATATTTACTAGTTGGTTTGATTTGAATTTGATTGAAAATAAAATTTAAATCAATTAATTTTAATTAATGTTTTTTTTTTTGGATTTTAGAATATTTTTTTTTATCTAACCTAAATCAAACCACCTAATGATTAACAAATCTGGCAAAAAAAATCTTTTTTTGGAAAAATAAAAAATAACATGGATTAATCCCAAATTTGACATATAATACTATCATAAAATAAAGTAAACATTATATTTAAATGTAATTTATCTATACCAACTAAATGATAACATAAATTATAAAAAATATATATGATTGATTGATTAAATCATAAAACTTTATTTATATATAATAATAAAAAAGAAATAAACCAAATTGTCTAAAAAAAAACTTAATTCTAAAGGCAAAGTAAAGCGAAGAAAATTCAAAAGACACAGTAGTAGTTAAATTAAACATTAAAAAATAGTAACAAATATATATTGATTTGATTCAAATTTGAAAAATGTGAAATTGATATTCAAATCAATCAATGATTTGATTTAAATAAAATCGAAAAAAAATATTCAAAATAATTTAATAGATTTAATTCAAATTGTCAGATTTATTGAATTAATATGAATCGATAAACATCTTATCTAAAAACGCACACGATCTCCTTAATTTTTTTTTATTTCTACATAGATCGATAAGTAGTGTTATAGTATTTTATAATATATTTTATTTATTTTTAATATTTTCTAAAGAATACATATCGTCTTAATAAAAATATCTGATACTTTTCAATTCAATAAAATAGAAAGTAATAAAAATATTTGTGAAGAGAAATTAGCATTTTTTTTTCTTCTACAAATGATATAGTGAGACTTTTTTTTTTGCCACAAATATTTAAAAAATTTGCCTAAACACCACGAAGGCCAAAGTATTTG
>CM023944.1:3401886-3416165 GCA_013407115.1 Glycine latifolia | reverse complement strand
CAATTCAGTAACTAAATAAATAAAAAATTAGAAAAGAAGAAACCCTGAATCTTAAATCACAATTTTGAGGCACTTAGAGGCCTCTTTTGGGAAAAAAATTTGGGCAACTCCCTTTGGAAGTTGCCAAGGGCTTCTCCTCTCAATTACGATCGTTTTAACATATCATACGCCTCAATCGGACGTCCCAGTCAAAAGTTATCACCTTCCATAATTTTACGAAAACACCGCGAAAACCCTGCACCCCCATTTTCTGTGCCACGTGTCACCCTGGGAGCAAACACGCCCCATTTGGGCGTGTTTAAACACGCCCCAAATGGGCGTGAATGATTGCCCCATTTTGCTAAATAATTTTAAAATTACCCCATTTTGCTAATTATTTATTTAATTTGTATTATTTTTCAAAATTAGCCCCTGTTCGTCCCCCTCTAAATCCTTTCCTGGGGTGTTCCCTTTTGTCCCTTCTCTGTTTTTTGTAATTTTTTAAGCAGAACCTACAGTGATCGATATTCTTTTTTCGCTATTTTTTTCTTTCCTTTTTGTCTACAGTGATGTTTAGTATGTACTATGCAGCTTAACCGTGGTAGCCCAACTAGCCTACAACCAAGTTGACCTTGAGAACTTTCTTCATTCGGCCATTAGCCCAGTTAACTTTAGGCTTGTAGAATGACACTTGAATTGTCAATCATGTTCATATGTAAATTAATGTTTCCAGTGGAAGGATGATTATATAAAAAAAATCAATTAATTACACTAATTGTTAAATTTTCATTTTAGAAATAAAAAATGCTATAGAATTATCCAATTTACTTGATTAAAGATAAAAAATGCAAATTTTTTTATGGAAAAACATGTAAAATATATATGATATCATAAGAGAGTATAATAAGAACTATTCTTATTTTAAGAATGTGTGAACTATAATTTTAGATAATTATATAACATGACAAATTAACATTGTATCACATTATCAGTTAAATGATTATGTGATAAGTTAATAAAATATCTTTTATCAACAAAAAAAAAGTACATTAATAAGTAACAAATATAAGATGTATTGAAACAATTACATGAAACTAAAATATAACAACTACTATTTGGTGGTTGTTGGATATTTGATCAAGATTTAAGCCAAATATCATATAACTGCCTTCTTTACAAATTCAACTCCACCTAACAAAATGAAATGTTACATCATCATTTAATAAATTCATTCTTACTAATAGTAGGTATTTTAAAAAATGTAACGTCCTTCAATAAAAATATTCTCATAATAAAAACATTGTTTAATATTTAAATAATATAACATTTTAGGAATTACAATTTTCTTAAATATCTCAAATATTATAAATAAAATTAAATCCTTACAAAATACAATATTTTTAAATATGGACATCTAACGAACATTAACAATTAATATAACGAAATTAACTAAAAGAAAAAGACTAAGTCTTCAAAGTTTCATTTATTTCAACATATTATTCCATGATCTGAAAATAACACTCATAATAAAATAATAATCTCATTTAATAAAACAAATTCTAAAAAGGAGTTCACAAAAAGTGTTGTTATCATTCAACACAATAATGTAAAAAATTAACCATAATATTTGAAATAAAATATTATATATATATATATATATATACTCCAATAAAAGACAAATTGAAATAATCACAATTTGTTTCTAGAATATTCTCAATAAATAAAATATTTAAATACCTCAATAAATTCAAATAAACATCATAAACTCAACCACTATATTCAATTCTTTGATTTTGAAGACCTATGTAAATATCAGATTCCTCAAAAAAGGTTAATGAGTTCAAGGACAAACTATACTTGTAACAGTGGGGGCAATTGCCCCCACTAAAAAACTATTATTTTCTTATTATTATATATATGTTATTAATATATTTTAGTTGTCTCATTATATCTAATATATTATATGCTAGTCTTTTTACTCACTTTTGAATTATTGATTATACTTTCTTACAAAGTATTCTTTAAAATTTTATTTTATAACATATTGTATTAATTGAGAGAAAATGCATTATTTTTGAGTTCATTAAGGATACAATTTAGTTTATTAAAAGAGGTTTTTATAGTTTTCATTTGTTTTTAATTAAATTTAGGTTGTGTTTGGTTTATGGAGGGAGAAGAGAAATTTTCTGAGTCTCATACACCTTTTACACTCTACTTATTCTAATTTAAAATTTTATTTTTTATTTTCATCTTTAAACCAAATACAATATTAATAGTGGATCCGAGGCATGTTTTATCACAGTGTGGTCATGACTCCATGACACCATGAAGGTGAAACTCTCCAATATCTTTTTAGTTTTCTCCCCCATCAAACACACGCTAGAAAATTGAAAAGTTTGTGTAGACAATTTATTTTTTCTAACGAGCCAGCTAATCTCGTAGGATCCAGAAATTCAGTGGGGACAAAATTGAAGAGACATTTTGGAAAATTACAGTATATACAACAGGCGTGTGTTTAAGGTTTTTTTTTCATTTTTTTTTCAGAAAAATATGTTTTTATTTAAATGTTTAATTTTTTATGATGGTTAAATAAGTTTTTAAGTAATATTATAAATATCGTCACAATATTTTTGAGAATTATTCAAACTCATCAATATTTACCTGTATATTTATTTTTATTTGTATATTATATAAGTAAAATTGATTTGATAAGTATAAACAATTAGTTAATAAATTCAGGAAAAAAACAATTAGTTAGTACGATGTAGCTGGCGATAATGTAAATGTCTATAAATAGACTGATACCATATAATATTTTTACCATTTCACCCGTAATTATATACAATTCGTTCATTAATACGATGTAGCGATAATGTAAACGTCTATAAAACATTTGCATAAGAATATTTAATTTATGCTATCAGTCAATTTAAATAACACCTTTTATAATATAAATAAATAAAATCTTAAAAAATTATCAAAATATAATTATGATTAATTAAAATTATAAATAACAAAACTAGAATAAAAAGTATATAAATTTTAATTGAAAAGACTTGGAAATTACATATTATAGCTTCTGACATATGCATATCCAAATTAAACATACTACAAGAATCCAAGCTTTAAAATCAACATCCTCCCTACACCTGTCTTTGCCACCCAATCTGTACAAAATGTTTTTCCATTTAGAATTCACGAGCTATCGACAATTAACTTGAAAAAGTATTATTTTGTCAATCCCTTCCGATTAAAATTAAAGCACTATAAAAAAATCAAGACAAAAATATTCACATTTGAAAAAAAAAATTTATTTGAATGAAAAGTTATCATTCTAGGGTATTATATTCTAAATTAAGTTGCAATATTATTGCCGAAGAACTTGTAGCTTGACCATTCATTTTCTTCTTTATTTAAGTCCCTGGTCATGGAATCCATTAAAGAGATAGATGCATATTTTAATGCTTCAGTTGGTTTTTCTCATGTGAGCTACAACTATTTGTGGTTATTCTGGCCCCTAATCTTTCTGCTGAAAGGGAGTTGATTGGTGGGTGTGATATGATGTATGCTAATTGTTTAACAACTAATTTCTCCACATTTATGACTTAAAAAAATAGACAGTTTTTTTTCCTTTTAGATGAGATATATAAACATTTTATAGTTAACAAGTAGTTGGTGTGATATTAAATTTATTGAACTCAATTTTCTTAAGCAAAATTTTAAATACTATTTGTGGATGGAAAAAACATAGATGGATAGCAAGAAATATAAACATACCATATATAAAGAGGTTCTGTATGTTATTTCTTCTTCAGCTTATATTTCATTTCTTAAACGAGGATATCTGAGAAAAGATAAAATAGGAAGACATGCTTCCAAAACAATCATAAGATATATGTTGACAGTGAGAAGTTAGCAATTTTAGATAAGATTATTGGAATGAACATAGGTACATCAATCTCCAATAAGCATTGAAATTGCCAGGCACCTAGGCAAATTAGGAACGAGATGAATACAAAGGTTAAACGATTATCCCTGCATGTGTATATGGGGCATGATCAACTTTTACTCTACCATTTAATAAAAAAATTTAAATGTATTTTTGACCAATTCAGTCGTTGAGTTGAAAATTTGCATATTACAAATTAAATTTAAAAAATTTCAAAACTAATTAGTAATTTATGTCACTGTTTTATTTTAATATATGATATAATTAATTATTTATTGTAGATATATAAAATATTAATGAATGTCTAAATTATCTAAAATTTGATATATCTTGAAACATATTCAACTGTTATCTTGAAAGTGGTTGAAATATCGACAGGCTCATGTTCATTATTCACTTACAAACTGGATCTCCGATCCATTGGTTTGTATATCGAATGCAAGGTGAGGTGCTGTCATACCAAGGGGAATTTGATATATCAGCTTTCCAAGTATATATTAATCGGGTGACATTTGGATTTGGGTTTTGAGATGTACTGGTGCTATAACATTTTTAAATTTTAAGTGAGAATTGAATCGTATATATACCTGCATTTCTTAGGTGTTTACTGCATGATTGAATCTGTAGGTGATTTGTGCATTGTTGGCCTTTTATCTATAGGTGCTATTAAGAAATCTGCTACTCATTGGTTATGTAATTTTATTGGCCTTGTTCAAAAAGATTCTAAAATTTGATATATATGACTAGAAATATAATACTACACACACATTGGAGTCATTGTAGAATCATATTATTCAATGGTTAGATTGATTAAATTCATATTCTACACACACACAATGGAATAGGTTGGAGATTCAGATCGATTATAAGATGCCTAAAATAGAATTTTTGAAAGAAAGGAATGTGACCACAAAGTTTTGGTGTTTTTTTTACATAAAACTGAAAGAATTAATTGTGCTCCAGTAAAAGACAAACTTATTTTTTTACACCCATGTGTAATGAAGTGAATGCATTTATGAAGTTTAGGAGGTTATGGACCACTCAGTCATTTTGTGACTTAAAAAATTCAAGCCTACTTATACTAAAAGAGTAACATTGTAATAATTAACTGGACAGTTGAGAATTGTTAACAACACATCATTTTTAATAAATATTTTAATTTTATTGTAAGATAAAAATTATAAAATTATGAACAAAAATTATTATATAAATAATAAAACCCACAACTTTTTGTGATTTTCAAATGAATTTTAGTTAATGATAAAGAATATATTAAAACATATATTATTAACATTTTTCACCAGCAGGTTGTCAATATACTTTAGGTCCGGTTATATTTTATTTAGAAAAGAATTACTTTTCTTAATAAAATTTTCTCAATAAAATTAGTTTTTTAAAGTGAACTAAGACCATTTAAGATTTCTCGATGACAACGTCTATGATCTACATTCCAACACCATCAATTGATATAGTATTTAATAAGCTAAAACGTGGGGCCGGGATCTGGTTGAAATAATTTCACGTCCATTTTTGTAATCCATTCCTCTTGTTCACAAGTCAAACTCACCAACTCTTTTTCCTTTTTCTAGTGCACTTTCCTAAGGACTACCTACTTCACCTTTTATTCGAACTCTGACACTTCTGTCATTGTGAAATTTCTATCTAAGTCTTCGACAGCTCCTAACTTTGGCAAAAGACTACTCGCTCGCTTTAAAAGCAACTTCATTGAGTCCTATCAGATCGTTTTATATATAAATTTTATTCATATATGACCTTAATGTTTGCTCGACTATATGTTCTATAAATAATAGTATATGCCTTTTTTTATTTATGAAAATAATAGTATATGCCTCTGTTCGGAATTCTGATGGTTATGTATTTGACAACGTAAAAAAAAATTTTGTTTTCACAATAATGGGGTATCAGGGTAGATGCGGGGCATAAATTCCTTTCAGACACATAGTGTTTGTTTATTAACGTTACGATCAACATGAAAACAAGCCAAAATCAAAGAGAATAATAAATCCAAAACTTTACCAATTCCATACACTACAACTCGTTTGATACACTAGAACGGATCACTGTCGCTTAGCACATGTGATTTTGAGAGCACTTGTCTAAGGTTTTTCACTAGATCATTCACTGTCATTTGGTACCCGTCATCCATCTGCAATACATATCAATTGGATAAGTGTTAAAAAAATGTATTTGTAATGAAACTAATTTTGAATTTATTTGATTTATGTTTTGAATGATTTTTTTAAAAGAAAGTTGATGGTAAACACATGATAAATTTTTTTATTCAACACAAAAGTGATATGATGTTGTTTTAACTTGGTCAAAAATCAATTATGAACCTATACATAAATCAATTTTTAACAACATATAATTTTTTTTACCTAAAATTAATTTAACCGGTATTTCAATGTGATTGAAGATAATTCAACATGAAATCAAACATATACACCAAGTGGTATATACACCAATTCAATATTTTAAATTGCCAATACATGTGTCTAGAAAGCAATAATCTAGCAGGGCTATCACAATCATAATATATATAATACTAATTAATAACTATGCAGGCTAGAAATTTTAGAACATGAAAGTTGATTGATGTATAGCAATATAGGATACCTGAGCTGTGATGGTAATGCAGAGAGCAGAATTTCCAAATGGCAAGACACTGCTACCGGTGACACAGAGATGAAGATTTTCAAGGTGGTCCAATATTTTTAGCTCAACACCATTCTCCTTCTCACAGTGGATCTCAATGAGCACCTCCTTCCCCAACACTCTTGCTTCCATCTCAGGAAGGATGCTAGAGTTCGTTTCAGTGGAGGTGGTGGTGTCTTCATTGTTGTCTCCATTTGGTTCGGGTTTCTTGTTGCATATCACCGACTCTGCACTCCTTTTTTTTCTCTTGTTTCTCCAGTTCCTGTACCCTTTCTTGAAGTCGTTTCAAATAATCGATTGCTGCTCGAAGTACAGAGGCCTTGTCCGTCTATACATGGAAATTTTACAATTACAAATCACTCCATCATTCTCTCTCTCTCTCTCTCTCTCTCTCTAGGGGCTCCATGTTTATTTTGTAATCTTGTGGTTTTAAGATTACCACGTGATTTTCATTGCGAATGTTATTTTGTAGGACATAGATAACAAGAGAGACACTCCCTAATAATACACAAAAATTGCAGCCTTTTCCTATTCTCCTTTTCAGGACATAGCTAAAAAGACACACACCCTAATCATACACCAAAAATTCGCAGCCTTTTCCTATTCTCTTTTTTAAGGTAAGTAATTAATTATAAATAAAGAGTGATCAATCATTTTTTATATTTTTATAAATAAAATATTAATAATGAGCTTCTTTCAAAATAATTGATTGGCACGTCTTTTTTTATAATTGATCCGTCAAAATTAAATAATTTGACAGGTAAATTTAAGGAAAACATGATATGTGATAAATTCTTTTTAAATCCATTGATCAATAATGTAATTTTAATCTGTCAATGATAAAAAAAATTCATGACGATAAATTATTTTGGAATAGACTCATATTAATATTTTATTTATAAAAATGACAAAAAACTATCAATCACTCAATAAATGTATCTACTTTTATTTTATTTTATTCTCTCTAGTCAAATCGACAGAAAAAATGAGTTGGATGTTTACAATGTTCCTTGCCCCGTGAAGTAAAAGGGATGAAAAGTATGGTAACAAATTGGACGGAAAAAAAACGGTTGTTAAAATTTTTGCTACAGGATTCAGATTTTTTTTATCAAGTCCTATGCGTAATAATATAATGAGAAATTAATGAGAGTATATTATAGAATATTGCAAATGGTCGGTGACGCATACACAATGACTCAAAAATAATGATCTAGTGACATATCAAGACCACTTTTGCTTTCATGATTGCCAAAATTATGCACTTTAATTAATTGATATTTTAATAAAAAGTAATTGTATTCAGTAGGGGTTAGTAATCGATAAGAGTTAAAAGGAAAACTTAAAAGATAGAAATCCACCATAGGATTCCAAGACTGATGCTTACGCTGAGCCCGGATAGTATGTTAATAATTAAGGAACAGTTAAGTACGCTGTTGATTTAGATTGTAAGTTGAATTCAAGGTTCATCAATATGATAAATATTTATCTGTAAAAATTAAGAATTGATGTCTAAAATATTATATCAAGTATGCTTCAATAGCTAAGTAGGATCGACGGTGAAGATTACGATTTACATAAGAATCAAATAATGATCAGTACCTAGGACAATTATTGAATTTAATATAATAATATCAAGTTAGATTTCATCTTTTACCATAAATTATCTTTTCTAATAATAATAATTAAAGTGATGTGTGGCATTGGCATCTGCATTTTGAGAATATAAAATTGAAATGAATAAATTAATGAATTAATTACCTTGTTCAAGCCGGGAATCGTGGCTGAGAGTGCTATGAACCTCTCCGTGAGTTCCTGTCTCCTTCGTCTCTCCGCCATTATGTGATCGATGGTCTGAGAAGAGGTTCTGATCTTCTTAGCTCCTTGATTAATGGGCCTTCTCGGTTCTGGGCCTGGGCTTTCCGGGGCCCGTTTAGCAGGCAAAGGGGAATTATTGTTGGAAGAGCGAAGGCGGGGTTCAGGTGTGGCCGGAACCATGGTTGAGTTGTCGAAGGACAGAATGTAAGTCCTGGGAGAGGACAAACGACGAGGTCGTTTGGAAGCGTTTTGAGAGACCAAGGAGTTGGAGCTGTTGCTTTTGACGAGGTAATTCCTAGGCGACAAAACGGCGTCGTCGTTGGTGATGGTAGTGTTTTGGACGACAGCGCGGAAGGAGTGATCGCTTTCGCTTTCGGACGAGAAAGCCGCAGGTGGTTGCTGAAGAAGGATGTCTCTGAGGAACTCGTCATCGTCAGTGCCGTGACACTTCCCTAAGAAATCGTTCCCGCAATCCATTTCCTACAACAATTAATTAATCATCAATGAAAAAAGTTAAGAAACAGTAATAAGATTTAATTTGAGTATGATCGATACTGAAGTAGTAATAGTGATGAATGATGCTGTAGCTTTACCATGTGAAGATGCCAATTTTCCCATGACTCCTCCATAGGAATGTGGAAGATGTGTGTGTGTTGTGTGATGTGAATAATAAATGTCTAAAATGTATAATAATAATAATAATGAGTCGGTAGAGTGGAGGGTGAGCCACAGGTATAGGTAAGAGATGGGGACAAGATATTACCCGTTTTTCATGCAACCTAAATGTCAGCCGTTGGATGACTGATAATGTTCAGAGGGAACGGTGCTTGTGTGGGACCATTGCTGATGGATGGGTCTCTATGATTGCCCCCGATCAGGGAGGAAGCAAATTAGCCCGAGTTTCACAACATGTACTATTCACTAATTACACGTTCTTATGTAACTTTTCATATCTATTTTTATGTAAAAAAATCCAACAGAATGTTTGGATGTTAGGTGATTTCTTTTAGGCATAGGTATTGTTGTTACCAGGATTTACGTCTCTCGATATGTTTGATATGCATCTCTATGGATGAACTCCTTCTCCAGTGGTGGATCCGTGGATGAACACTTAAAAAAAGACTAACACTCAAGTTAATATATAAAAGTATAGTAGAAATAAAATGTTACTTATCTTTCTTTGATGTTCCTCCCTTTGTTAGTAGCAAGGCTGGTCATGGATGTGATAACCGACCATATTGCCCACTAAAAACAATACGATATCGTGGAGGTCAGCAATTTCAGTCCAATCTCCAATAAACCCTATATAGGACAAGTATATTTATAAGGGGATAAGAAATCTTTAGTTTTATTTTCATTTTATTTTTATCCATTTGATATATTGTAATAGGGACTACAATAATTTTAACTTTAAACTAATCATGCACTGTGAAGAATCGTGTTTGAGCCTTTGAGTTAACTCTGCCATCAAGATTACGATTGTATTGGTAAGTTAGACCAAGTTTTTTCCGTTATTTTTTCAGCATGCACTGGTTTTGGGTTAAATTATTTGTTGCTTTATTGTGTTGTTTATAGTTTATATTATTATTTGTTGAGTGATTTTTTTTATTAAAAAAAGCTGGATTGTGCCAGATTTCTAGACCAACTTGATGTCCAATGGCTCAAATTCACTTTTACATTTTGGGCCAACTTCATATTTTAATGTTGACCAACTTCCGTAAGCAAATCACATTTAATATATCCTAATTTTTAGAGTTATCGAGAGGGAAAAATGGTGTGAACAAGTATAAGTATGATAATTAAAATAAAGATGTGGTCGTTATTTGTTCAATTTTCTCACATGTCATTGTTTCCTCTATTATTTAAGAGAACTTTTGTCGAAGGTCCCAGAACAATTTCCCCCCGTTCTTTTTTACCACCATTTCAAGCGAGAGACATTGTTTTTGAAACTGCATTTTCTCTTCACAAGTTTTCTATTGGATGCCTTCCTCCCTATTTGTTTATTTCTCTTCATCTTTACCTTTTATTTTTCTTTCTAAATTTCTCCCGCTCTAACTTGTGGAAGACAACTCCAACTAGGAAATGTTAATTATAAAATACAGTATAAATAACTATAAAATATGTTAAATCAACAATTTTGTAAAAAAAATTACAAAATGAAATCAATTTAATTTCTGGATGCTAGGTGTTGATGCGGCATTCCTTGCATGCATACACGGAAAATAATACTTCGAGATCATGTCCTTACTCCTAAAATAATAATTGTGGCCCCGAATATATTGATTATGCATGTCAGAACTATACCTCTTATTCATGAGGGTTAACAGAAATATTAGTGCGTGTACAGAAAAATCAAATAGTAAGATTTATAGTAAAAACTGTTTTCTCATTGAACATTATTTTAGCGGTGACCGGATGAGTTTGCACATGGATGACGCACTTTGGAAATTACTGTTAAAAACGAAATGTGTTTTCTAAACTATTATCTATTTTATATCACAAATTAAAGTTATAATTGTTAAAAATGAAATAAATTTTCTAGATGTTCACGTTTTTTTTTTTATAGATTCCTCTCAGCAAGCAATGGGCGATTAAATCCATCGAGGCGATTCATATACTAGCGCGGTTGGCACTTGGTGACGACTCTGACGTCACTAACGTCAGCACCAGGAACCGATTTCGCCTTGGTGGAGTCAAAACTTTTTTTTTTTTCCACAAATATTTAAAAAATTTGCCTAAACACCACGAAGGCCAAAGTATTTGTAAAAATGCCACGCACCTAGTTCGCTGGTCAAACATGCAAACTATGTATGCTCAGTTGGCACACTCTTAGTGGACAAGTAGTTCGCCATTCCATGTAGCAAACTTCGAATCTGCCCAATGGGCAGTCCACGTGGAATTTACGAAATCCGCTGGCCGGTATAGTGAACTTAGTGGCCTGTAATTCAAAAAACAAACCGTTAGCGCATGTACTAAGTTCGCTGGCATATATGGCATATTAGGTGGCCTAAATTCAAAAAGCTGACAATTACTACCTAGTTTGCTTCCAGGGATGGCGAACTATTCCACTTGGGCCACTTCAAATACCCCACCCCCATTCTGGTCCCCCACCACCCCTCCATTGTCTCCCTCCCTCTAAAAAGTTTCAAATTTTTGGCTTTTGGTGAGAGTTTTTGACTGCCATTGTGAAAATTTATCAAGTAAGTTGTGTTAATTTTATTTTATTTCTGTAGATATAATATGATCTTTGAGTTTGTTATATAGTATTTGGGTTCTAAATTTGAAACATTAGGTTAGATGCCATATTGTTGAAACTCTAGGATAGAAGACAATTATTTTAAAATTAACATTGATAATTTATAGGATAGATATTTATTTGAATTTGTTTTTGTTATGTTATAAGTGATTAACATATTTTGATTATTTATTGTTTTAAAAATATAATTTTCAATTTATATATAGATTTAGTTAATTGGGTGTAGTGACATTCAATTTAGAGTAGTATCTAGAAATTGTAATTTTATTTATTTAGACTTATTTATAATTGATTATGTTAATTATGAAAAATAAAATAATTTATTGGTTTAAAAATATAATTTTGAATTTATATTTAGATTTACTTGATTAGATTTAGTGATATTCAATTTAGAGTAGTATTTTGAATTTGTAATTTTATGTATATAATTTTTTATAGTTAAACATGTTTATGTAATTAAAATAATTAATTAAATAAATTTAATTAATTAAAAAATTTTAACATAAAAATATTTTGAGTATTCATTATTTTATAACAATTTAGGTAAATAAAGAAATATATACTAATAAGAAGAGAATAACAGGCAGCGAAATGCAGACCTTTTCCAACAAAAGAATAATACGTTTAGAAAAACCACTTTTGGAGTCTTTTTAGAAACTGAGGCAAGTCGAGCCAAAGCAAAGTGGATGAGTTTGCTATGAGGAACAGAAACAAAATTCAACAAATTTTCCAAATTAATATGAAAATATGAATATATACGTATTTAAGAATTCAACAAATTTATTTAAGTTAATTTGTTATAGTTAAACATGTTTATGTAAGTAAAATAATTAATTAAATAAATTTAATTAATTAAAAAATTTTAACATTAAAATATTTTGAGTATTCATTAT
This sequence comes from Glycine latifolia, assembly GCA_013407115.1. NCBI lineage: Eukaryota > Viridiplantae > Streptophyta > Magnoliopsida > Fabales > Fabaceae > Glycine > Glycine latifolia. The sequence goes on along the minus strand of CM023944.1, from coordinate 3,403,597 downwards.
TTTATAACAATTTAGGTAAATAAAGAAATATATACTAGCATATGATTTGTTTTACTTATATAGTGATTATTATTGATATAATTTTCCAAATTAATATGAAAATATGAATATATACGTATTTAAGAATTCAACAAATTTATTTAAGTTAATCTAATAATATTTTGATATTTTTGTTAATATAAAAATTATACTTGAAATATCATTACAAATAATTATTATGTATAAGTTGATGAAAGAAATATTATTTTTTCCCTATTATTATTTGTTATTTATTAGCATAGTAAATGATTTTTTAAATGAATGTAGGGTTAGACATAGTGAAATATGGATCACGATGAGAATGTCCCGACACCGCCAGCGGTTGAGGATGCGGTCAGCGTCATTGATCCTAGTCCAGCTGTACGGAATCTCTTAACGTTACAAGATAGACATATATCCACTAATGTGTGGAATGCCCAAAGTGATCCGACCGCACGGGATCGTGTCATTAATGTTAGGCATGCCGCCACACACGATCACTCCGCTATTCCTGAGGATATCCACCCGTGGCTTATACAGGCGGGTTTTTACCATGTTGCGCGTCTGCGCAATCATGAGGTAAGCATATGTTATATGAAACGTTGCGTGTACTATGTTTTTATGGTTGTATTAGAATGTCCATGTAATTGTGATTTCGTCTATTATTTCAGATAGACCATCACCTCGTTTCGGCACTTGTTGAGCGATGGCGCCCCGAGACACGGACATTCCACATGAGCATGGGTGAGGTGACCATCACCCTTGAGGATGTCCATCATCTGCTAGGGCTGCCGACTGATGGTGACGTTGTATCCGGTCGGCATGGACGACATAATTTCCGTGAATTAGTTGGTGACCTTTTAGGGGTTTAGCCTGATGCGGATCGGGACTTGCATGGAGGTTTGTTGGGCCTCCAATTTCTACGGCAGCATTTTGGTGTATATGCCGCCCATGCCGACACTGAGGTTGGACGGCTTAGGTACACCCGCGCGTTGATATTGCGCATTCTAGGCGGGACGTTGTTTGTCGACATCGCCTCGAGCTTTGTGCCAGCTCGATATCTGCTATTTCTGGAGGACTTCGAGCGGACAGGTTCGTTTAGCTGGGGATCTGCCGTGCTTGCATGTCTTTATAGGGAGCTGTGCAGGGCGACACGTGCATCACGTCGTGACATGGGCGGTTGTGCACTGTTGCTGCAGTTATGGGCTTGGACTAGATTTCCAACAATCTCTCCTCCCCTTCCGCATGTGGACGATCAGGATGCCATGATGCAGGAGATTTACGGAAACAGGTATTAAAGTAGGTTGTTTATTTTACAATTGTTAGAATATGTTGTTTATAAATTTGTGTTGTTGCAGGTTTAATGTTTATCGGACGAGGCAAACCAGATTTTCCCATATTCGCAGATATCGTCATTACATGGATGTCATGCGAAGGAGGGACATTCGTTGGCGGCCGTACGATATTGTCGATATGGTTCAGGCACCGGATGTTGAGATGGCTAGACGTTGGTTGGCGGTCTGTCCCCTGATTTGCTATGAGAATGTCGTGTACCAGCAGCCGGATAGAGTTTTACGGCAGTTCGGGTATGATCAGCATATACCCTCCGATCCGATTAACTGCAGTGAGCTGCTGACCATCACTGCTATCGGCAAGACGGATGTCGACTGGAGGCACCGACATCGTTTCTACA
>CM023944.1:3362513-3401463 GCA_013407115.1 Glycine latifolia | reverse complement strand
GTGATGACTTGGAGAGAGTCACAGATCCGGGAGAATTTGCCCCACCACCTGTCCGCCGACAGACAGAGACCCCTCCTCCGGTTGTTCGCACTAACCGGAGAGCACGTCATGAGGGCTTGCCCCTTCACCATTCCGCCCCGGCAATTGCGGACAGGCCTGTGGTTTTGCCAGGCATTCCCCCCCGTCCTCCAGGCATTTTCTACGCACCTGGCTATCCTGCAGGGACTTCGCAGCAGTATCATTGGCCGCCGAACTATGAGGTCGGATCTTCTAGCGGTGCACAACATTCGTTTCCACCATCCCAGTACCCCCCATGGTTTACTGTGTCGTCGATGCCACAGCCGGGGTTTGTGTTTCCACCATATCTGATGTATGGCTCGACACCTACTACCCCGGCAGAGTTTTATAGGCCTGCACAGCCCACACCAGATCCGGCTATGGGGTTTACGACTCCGGCGACACAGATGGCACCTCCGATGTCATCCCCGGCCTCCGACAGCTTCGGTGATCCTATTACGGATTTCTTAGCGGCGACTATGCAAGACGGAGGTGATTCTCATCAGGATGAGGACCCCGACCGACTAGCAGTTAGGCGTAATCCAGTCAGGGGAGCACGACATCGATGTCATTTGTCACCGTATGAGCATGACATGAGTCGGTGTGCCGAATATCATGAGGACCGTGATGCTTAGGGACATTTATTTTTTTAATGTGTTGTTAATGGTTTGTTTTATTTGACAATCGCTTGGATATTTGGGACATTTGCTAGTTATTTGTTGTGAACATTTGGTATTTATTTATGTCGGACATTGTTAATGATTCTGTTTTAAATTGCATCAAAACATAATATTGCCGAATTAACGATACATACTAGAACGCATACACGTCATAAATAAAGATTACTGTTGCTGCATCCGTGAAGGACAGTTTCGTCTGTTGTGACCAACCTCCTTACAAAGACCGCATCTTGTCCGACTCGTTGATCCTTCCCGCAAATCCATTTCGTTGCGTATGCGTGTCGTCACAGGCCTTCCTTTTTTACGCCTCAGGGAAACATCAGGCAAAACGGTGGGCTGTCCAGTCGGTGGTATGAAGTCTTCATTTCCAATTGGAAACCACTGAGCCGAATACAGTTGACACTGATAAGCAACACTGTAAACGGGGTCTATGTGTTGAGTGGGGTCGATGTGGGTGGACCTGCAAGCTGCAATCACATGACTACAAGGAAATTTGAATGCAGTAAACTCACCACACTGACATACTCTTTCTGATAACGACAACGACCATTTCTTTCCGCCGCGATGAGTACGAATGTTGTACAACTCTTGCACCTCAAATCTATTGTTCTGTGTGTCGTATGCAATAACGCTGTGTGTCGCGGATTTTTGAATCGTCCTCAAATATTTTTGCCAGGCTAATCGGGCGAAATTATTACCTTTCGCCATCTCCTCACGGGCCTCACCCCCATGTTGCAAAAAGTATGTGACTAGTCGAGCGTATGTGAACCGCACAAGTGAAGTAATAGGAAGATTTCTTGCACCTTTCAGTACCTTGTTAAAAACCTCTGAGATATTGGTTGTCATGTGGCCAAATCTTCGTCCATCTACATCATAAGCTACGCTCCACTTCTCATTTGGGATTCGATCAATCCATGCGGCTATCTGAGGGCTTGCTGCTCTAAATTTTTCCAATCCGACATCAAAATCTAAACGCGAAGTTGTATAACCTACATAGACAACGAAAACATAAATATAAAGACATACTTAATTATGGCTAATGTATATGTAACCATAAAGGAGAAGACGACGCCTTACCTAACATTTTCAACTGTTTCTTCAACATGACATTCTTGAACTTGTGATTGAAATTGCTCGCCAAATGGCGAATGCAAAACACATGATATGCCCTCGGTGGATGCCATCCCAGCTCGACATTGTTTACCGCCGCCATTATGCCCGCATGGCGATCTGAAATAAGACATATTTCATCTTTTTGCGTTACGTGAATACGGATAAGTGCCAAAAACCACGACCAGTTGTCAATATCCTCCCCAGAGACAACCGCAAATGCTAGTGGAAGGACATAATTGTTGCCGTCAATTGATGTTGCAATAAGCAATGTTCCCCGATATTTTCCATACAAATGGGTACCGTCGATGCTGATAACGGGCTTGCAGTAATTAAAAGCATCGCAACACTGCTTAAATGTCCAAAACACCCTCTTAAATACCCTACGACTTTCGTCCAGTTGTCCTTCAACATAATGCTCCGTCGTTTGCAACTTATAAGCAGACCCTTGAGAAAAATTTAACATATAACCCAACCACCTTGGCAGGAACGCATACGATTCATCCCAATCCCCAAACACCTTAACAATCGCCTTTTGCTTTGCCTTCCATGCCTTACCGTATGATATATGAAATCCTACGGTTGTTGAAATCCTTTCCTGAATTAGGCCGATTTTAACACTAGGGTCCTCCCTAATCATTTCTGCAATTCGTTACAGAATAACAAGTTAGTAAATTAAGCATGTGGTAAATATACATATTATTGAATAACAATAATAACTACCTAGGACCAACGAACATATAAAATTTGAGTCGAGCTGTTTGTGATCCTGAGAGAGATTAACACTAATGCACGTGTGTTCATTGTTCCATATGCCTACAACCCATTCACTGGAAGCCTTCTTTTGGTATGCCCTCATCCTCCATGGACAACCGTTAATATGATATTCGCAAACCATTATAATCCTTTTCGTATCACTTTTTGCAACTACGATTGTCCAATTAGAGGCCATACAATATTGCTTTATTGCCATTTGCACGTCCATCTTGCTCCCAAACACCTGCCCCTTATATAGCGCTTGACCCATCTCCCAGTTAGGTACTTGCGCTCCTTCCATGTCATCTGGCTCCTCATCTGGGTATGTCCAATTAATATTCGTGTAATGGTTTACGTTACCCCAAAAAGGTACATTACCTTCTCCTATATAATCAAACATTGACATTAACCACATTGTTATGCTGAACAAACAATATATTAAAACTAACACTATTAACTAACATACAATTATGCGTCCATACCTGCAATCGGAGGCTGATTTTGCATTCCAACAATCCCTGGAGAAGGCATTGCAAAACCACGACCAAAATCGCCTTCTACATCCGTATCCGATGACTCACTATCTGGAACAACACCTTCATCAACCTCTTCCTCAGAACTATCCATGGGCCAAGCTGGGTCGTGGGCCGCCGCTATTTCTGTATCTTCAAAATCGATGTTCTGGGATGGTTGGGTTGGTGGCGGTGGGTGTGATGATGGGGATATATCTCTATCTTCCGAATTCACCATCGGCTCTAAATTAAGGTCAATTGAGCCAACGTTTCCAACAAATTCTTGACTACTTGACTGTCCACCATAATATATTTCCGCATACAACTCTATAAATCTGGGGTTTTCTCCATCGGATATGCATGCGTCTGTAACTAACGTTACATCGTCATCATCTACAATATCAACACCAACCCACTGCACCGGGTTGCCAGATGCACATCTCGCACTCAGTCGAGATACAGATTGACCCCGTACTAAGCGCAACTTCTTGTATATCATTCTCATCAAATGATCGTAGCTGCATTGTGGAGGAATACGAAACATTTTGCTTTCTCCTTCAAACACTTGACCATTCGGTCCAATATATCTCCTCCCATTATAATATACAATGGAAATTAGACCATTCCTTCTATCACTCATTTTGCACCAATTAAAAAAATATTGAATAATAGCAAAATACTCTCACACTGATTCAAAAAAAAAACTGACCCAAATACTCTCAGCCAAGACACAAATTCGGGGTGGGGATGGAGTCATTAAATAGGTGGGGTGTGGTTGGAGTTCGCTGGACAGTGCAGCAAACACCTAGTTTGCTATTCTGACAAGCAAACTATGCAATATGCCACGTGTTAGCCATCTACCTAGTTTGCTATTGCCTCCAGCAAACTAGGACACCTAGTTTGCTATTACCTCCAGCAAACTATGTGCCACGTGTACTGCTCAACCAAGTTTGCTATTGCCCCTAACAAACTAGGTACGTAGTTTGCTGTTGCTGTTAGCGAACTTCGAACCAACTGTCACGTGTCCTGCCCGCTTCTGATGGGGCACTGACTCGTTGGTCAGGGGACCGCCAACTCAGCATGCATAGTTTACAATGTTGACTAGCGAACTAGGTGTGTGACATTTTTAAAAATACTTTACCCATCGTGACATTTAGACAAATTTTTTAAAAATTTGTGGCAGAAAAAAAAAAGTCTCTCATATAGTCATATAGCAACAAAATCGTGCAGAATGATAAAGAGTTTCTTAGTACGCTGAGGCAGATAGCATCATAGGCAGGCAGCATAGATCTGAATCATTTGATTCCAAGGCAATCTACGATGCTGCCGTTAACTTCCCAACAACATCACTGTACCACCGTAAAAATTAAGTACGCGAGGTTAAAGTTAAACTTCCAAGTGTCAGCATACACAAACACACGACCGAATAAAGTAAAAAAAAAAAAAATAGTATAAAAAAAGAAAGAAATAAAAATCCAGTGAAGAGTGTGAGCTAGAGGTGGCAGCGGATCCTGGAGAGAGATAGGGAAGCCAAGTTAGCGAAGCATACTAGTACTATACTAGTGCTATGCATATCCCTCATTAACAGATTAACGGTTGAGATCGAATCCCACCCCTTGATCCAACGGTGGAAAAGGCAACCGCGTTCACGAAGCCAACCCAAGAATCCATCATCCTCATCATAAATCATCGATATCATCATCTTCTTAGACCCTTACCCTACCGTGACCTCTCTCAAAATCCAGATTCAACCCTTCTCTCTCTCTCACTCACACGCGTAACCAACGAACTTGCCTTGCCTTGCCTCTTTCTATTTTTTATTTTTTCGTATTTTCGGTATTAGAAAAGAAAATAACCAGAGAGCTCTAGAGGCGCTTGCCGTAACTGTAATTGCGAAAGAAGATGCAACCAACATCGAACGGCCCTGATTCGCAACCGACGGAGCAGCGGACGCCGCCGCCTCATCCAGCGGCCGTGCCGCCGCAGTGGATGCCGATGCAATACCCGGCGGCGGCGATGGTAATGCAGCACCACATGATGCCGCCTCAGCATTACGCGCCGCCGCCGCCGCCGCAGCAGCAGCACTACATGGCCTACCACCAATACCAGCAGCAAGTTCCGCACGCGCACCACCTGGGATCCAGCGCCGAGAACAAGACCGTTTGGGTCGGCGATTTGCATCACTGGATGGACGAAAATTATCTCCACCGCTGTTTTGCTTCCACCGGCGAGGTCCTTTTCTCATTCTCTTCACGCAGAACACGTTAACACACACTAATATTACGATTTTTTCTTCTTCTTTTTTTACTGATTACTGTCTGTAGCTGTTTTGTTTTAACGTAAATTAAAACTGTTCCGTTCGGTTACTTTATGTGTATGACATGGATTGGCGTTTCGGTGTTATAATATGGTGTATATATGAGGTTTTACATAGTTCGTTTTGGTTTTGTTTCAACCTCGGCAAGTAAGAAGAAAGGGATAACGTTTATTTTTTTCTTTTTTCCTTTGGTAATTCTGTAATTAAAAGATGATCTTCTTTGAGTGCGTTAAATACACACACTAACACTAAGGTACAGTACAAGAAGAAGAACAATGTGTGTTTACTTAAAATTGTGTTTGAAACCTTATACATAAGGATAAGGAAGAAATGTTGTGTTAGAAAAGAAGTATCGGTTGGTTACTAGTGAACAGTTTAACTAGTTTGCATGAGATTATAAACTCAGACATGAGGGTTGCATTTAATTATAAAAAAATGCAAGAGAATTAAGTTTCATTAATTAATCTGACGTTATGATGGAATGAAGCGAAGATAGATAAACCCTTTTTCAGTCTTGTTTTCTTCGTCTTTCCTATTCAGTTAGCTCTACTCTAATTTTCTTTTCTTACATTTCAAGCTATGCATCAATTTAGGTGGTGCGCCATTTGATTCAATTTAATTAAATTAGAATAGATTGGAACTCTGAGGGATGAAGTGTCCGTGTGCACAAATCTGAACTCTTTGATATGATCAAATTTGATTTTGTAACATTTGATGTATGAATAGTTTATGATTATTGTGATTTCATTGTTCTTCCTCTGCTAGTGCAGTTTGATGAAAAGATAATCTGATTATTCAGAGATTTTGCCTGTTATGATGGAAAACAGTTCCCTGAGCTTTTCATATTGTTTACTATCGTACAATTTTGCAGATTTCCTCCATTAAGGTTATTCGCAATAAGCAGAATGGTCTATCAGAGGGTTATGGATTTGTGGAATTCTATTCACATGGCACAGCTGAGAAAGTTTTGCAGAATTATGCTGGGATATTGATGCCTAACACAGAGCAACCATTCCGCCTGAACTGGGCAACATTTAGCACAGGAGACAAGCGTTCAGATAATGTTCCTGATCTTTCTATTTTTGTAGGAGATTTAGCTGCAGATGTTACAGATAGCATGTTGCATGAAACTTTTTCTAATAGATACCCATCTGTTAAAGCTGCAAAAGTTGTTTTTGATGCCAATACTGGCCGTTCAAAGGGTTATGGTTTCGTCAGGTTTGGAGATGATAATGAGAGGTCTCAGGCTATGACTGAAATGAATGGTGTTTACTGTTCTAGCAGACCTATGCGTATTGGTGTTGCAACTCCTAGGAAAACGTCTGGCTATCAACAAGGTAAATCACGGCACTTGCTTGCTTCTGATATCTTAAATTATGTTCTTTAAAAGGAAGACGACAAAAGGATATTAATATTACACATTCAATTCAAAGAAAATATTCCTGGAATCTCTTAATATATATGTTTTCCCTTTTCAGTTCTCACTTTTTTGTTTTAAGAACTGTTTTCTAAAACAATTCTACATCATTCAACAATCAATTACTCATCCAAAATCTATTATGTTATAAAATTGTTTCCAAAATACAGAAACAGTTGAGTAATGTTTTCTCATTCTCTTCTGTTCTCTTTAGTGCTATATTCAAATGCTCGGGAGATAAACTTTTAAATGTGAACAGGAAACAAACACTTTGAAATGTACTAACCTAATTTTAGAAAACAGAACACTGTTTTTTAAAAAACATTAAACAAACAAGACCTGTGTCTCTCAAATTTAACTTTTACATTTGTTTGTGCTGTGCTTAAATCTGTACTAGTTGGGTATTGATTTCGTCTCTTTATTTCTATAGGAAGTCAGTCAAATGGCACATCCAGCCAATCTGAAGCTGATTCTACAAACACAACTGTAAGTTTTTCAGCTTTTTTATTAATAGGTTTTTTTTTCAGCCAAAAACAAAGTTGGTTTGTCACTATTTTTCTGTGGATTGATTCAATTATAGATATTTGTTGGAGGACTTGACCCTAATGTTACAGCTGAAGATCTTAAGCAACCATTCTCCCAGTATGGTGAGATAGTCTCTGTTAAAATACCTGTTGGAAAAGGATGTGGTTTTGTACAATTTGCAAACAGGTAGGAGTCCTGGACCAGTCCAATCTTTGCATATTCACAGATAACATGGTTTTTAATTAGCAATGTGCCCACTACATCAACCTTTTCAGAAATAATGCTGAAGAGGCATTGCAGAAGCTAAATGGGACAACGATTGGCAAACAAATGGTTCGTCTTTCATGGGGCCGCAATCCAGCAAATAAGCAGGTAATCTCGTTCTCCCAAACATGCAGAGACAAACACTCTCCTTGCCATTTTATCAGGTGTATTCCCTCCACTCTTGAATACATGCAAAAATAAAACTAATACTACAGTTTAAAAAAAGTATTTTAAAGATTGTTTAATTATAAAAAAAAATTAACGACATTTAATTTTACTATTATCATTTAAAAATAAAAAATATTTTTTCCAAAATTTTCCTTCTTTAAAACATTCAACATAAATATCAACAGCACCTTTAACCCAAATTAATTGGGGTCAGTGGTAAATGAATCCAATAATAAATCAAAAATGAAATAAAGAAAGAGAAAGTGAGAGGGGAAGAAAAAAGTATAACTAAGACAAAAGAGAAAAAAAATAAGTTAAAAAGAATGGTGAAAGGAAAAAGGAAAAAAAGAAGAGGAAAAAAATTATTACAAGAGAACGACTAGAACATAAAATTAAGTGGGTTTAACCCTCTACCAAACTTATAACTTTTCTTTACTCCGTCCTAAGACATATCGTTCGTCAATGTATATCTCACTACATTAAGTCTTGTTTATCTAAGTAAATTTTGGTAGACCTCCATCTCTTGTTTAACTTCCTTCTTTAAAACATTATATCAAGTATTTTAAAGATTGTTTAATTAAATAGATTGAATTAGTTACAGTATTTCTTTTATTTCTTTTTAATTACCAGAATTTTGTTTTTATTTGTTTATCGTTTTTAAAGTTATGACATTAATTACTCTTTTTGTTTATTATATCCTTATTTTTTACTTAATTTTTAATTAACTTATACATATGCATTTTATTGTGAAGTAGAAATGAGAAAGAATAAAATTGAAAACCTCATAACCATTTTATTAGGAGGATCAAGAAAATGCATTGCATTTAAAAATCTAAAAAAACAGATAAAAAGAAACAAAGATAATACAATTTGTTTATACTTTTTGGATCAACATACATTTTTTTTTACTTTATTAGAGAGAAAAGAGTATTAACTACATGGACAAGTTTCATATTAGTGGTGTTTTTGATTTAAAAGACGAAAATAAAAGATAATTTTTTTAAATTAAGGTAAAATCCACTGCAAAATACAAAATTTATTTTCAATATTATTTTCATCTTTCTTTTTAAACACTCTCTAAATGACTAATGGTTTGCTTGCCTGGTAATGTCATGTCCTGCAGTTGGTGCACTTTATATGTTTGTATTTTTTCCAGTGAGGGAGTGCAGCTTAGTACTTGGTTGAGTAAAGTATATAACTTGTTGTAAACTTTCTTATATCTGTCTATAAATCTTCCCGATAAAACAAAAGTTTCAATTTTTTTAGTTTTGATCCCCTAAATTATGAACCTGCACGGATTTAAAAAATTGAAATCTTAAATGAATTAAAATTGCAAAAGCTTAAACTTACAATGATTAAAAACAAATAATTTTTTATAGAAAGCAAAATAAAAAAAAGTGCAAACTTAAATGAACTAAAAATGAAAAAAAAAACTTACAAGACCAAAACTAAAAAAAGTGCAAATTTACATGGACTAAATTCATATTTAATTCTGAGAAAAATATTTGACTTTTTTTTTTGTCTTAAGAGAGCTTCAATAGAAAAAACTATATTTTATATAATTTAATATTTTCCAAAACTATTTTAGGGAAAGGGAAATATATTAACAAATCCTACGTGTGAATATATTCACTTGTTTCTTAGAAACAAAAATATTATCAAGTTATATTAGTTAAAAGGTAAAACTCAAATAAAGTTCATTGTTATTACCAAATGATGACACGTGAATTTTTCTTAAAGTTCCTCTATATATTAACCAATATTAGATTCTAGTTTTGCTGTTAATATTAGATTTTAGTGTTGCTGTTCTTTTTTTATGCTTTCTGATGTATTAAAAAAAGACTATTATTTAATGTTAGAACTCTCATATGTTATCCTTTGGATTGAGAACTTGATAAGAATAATATGATTATAAAGTTTATCCTTTATTAAAATACTTTTAAGGGTATAATTTGTTGACATATTTGTAATAAATAGACATTAGACATACACGAAAAGAAGGGCATTTGTAATTAATAAATATTATATATATTACAGTATTTGAATAATAGTGACAATTAACACATATTTAGTGACAATAGATATTTCCCAATAGAGAAGCGTTATCTATAATCTATCACTAAAATATAAACGATATAGTGATACACCCATTTGGTTTATACATTTTTTTTTGGACTCTTCTACTCCAACTCAAACCACTTCTCTAGTGTCATAAATGTTAGTTACTTTTCTCTCAATACATAAATAATTTTCTGTTTACATGGTTAAGAAAACAACTTAATATATTAGAGTTATTTTGAATACTTATATGTATACATAAATAAATTAACATCTTACTCAAAAAATAAAAAATACGGATACACACAGACTCGAAAGTATCTTGGTTTCCACAAAGCATTGGATAAAGCTTCTGCTTTTCTGATTCCTCTCAAAATTAAAATACACACTTTGTAGTAACTCATAGAGCTTCGGATTTGTTTTCGTGATGTCTGACATTATAAATTGCAATTATTCTATCTGGTTATATGTTTGGGTAGCAGTTTAGAGCAGATTTTGGCAATGCTTGGAGTGGGGCGTATTATGGAGGGCCTGTTTATGATGGTTATGGATATGCTTTGCCACCACCTCATGACCCAAGCATATATGCTGCTGCTTATGGGGCTTACCCTATTTATGGAGGACACCAACAGCAAGTAAGCTGAGTGCAGGAGTAGTACTCACAAGTCACAACAACAGCATCGTGCTTGAACGAGCAAATTAACTTGTAACTTGCTTGGTCTGTTGATCTGAAGAATGCCTCCTAATTGTGGAGTGGAGTTGAATTTTGATAACCTGAGGTAGCACTGTAGGAATTCAATTAATCATTCGTTTAGACTCGTAGGAGTAATCAGGATTTAAACTTGTTTGTTGGAATAATTTAACTATGCTTAAGTTTTCCCTCTTGCTTGCATTTTAATTGTTTTTGGCGCTTCACATTGTAACCTTCACTTTTACGGCTTGTTTGGTTGGAGGAGAGGGAGGAGAAACAGAAGAAGATGGAAATAATTAAATGTATTTGGTATATAGAATTAAGGAGAGAATTAAAAAGTTACTGAATCCCACATATATTTGTTTACTTTATTTCTGATATATTTGTATCCATTTCTCTATTTCTCTCTCTTTCTCATTTCTTTTCTATTTTTTATTTCCAGTCAAACACTCTTCATTCCTATTTTATTTTATTTTTATCTATTTTCACTCTTTCATATTATTTTCATTGATCCTATTTATCTCTTCTTTTCCAAACAGAGCATTAAGGGTCCTTGCCTCCTTTCATTTCTTGTGTGTGGTTGATACATTAATTGCATGGGTTTCAAAGGTTTTTTTTTCCTTCTTACTTATAGGCATGAAATTGAAATCTGATCAATTTTTATGAAATTCATGATTTCAAGTTTCAATTTTCTGATGTTCATTTTCTTATGTATATTGTATTGTACCAAAATTGAGAAATGAGACCTATTAAATGAGTTATTTTTTAGTTAATCATTTTTTAATAAATTTAGACAATTATAAAAAAAATCTTAGAAAGAGTGTCACTAATATTTCGTGATAATCTAATTTGATTTTTACTCTCTTTAAATAATTTTTTTATGAGCAATTGTGGGAAAATAAATAAATAAAATGAATTCAATTTTCTCAATAACTTAAAATTAACTAATAAAGAGATTCATGCAATGAAGGTTGTCTAAGCAATGAAGTTACTATCAAACGATCAGATATTGTGTAATCAATCTATGCCAGAAGACACGCTAAAACTCAAGTAATTAACTTCACCTTCTAAAAAAGTTGTGTTTAATATAAAATTTAGAACATATTTACTTGTAATTATAACAAAATGAAATTTAAATATTGATTTCACAAAAAGTATAATGCTTCAAATTTGTAAAAAAAAAAGAAGGAAAAACATGATGTGTATAACTATAAAACAACATTAGCTAAAAATGATGAACATATTAAATTTTTTGAGGCATTAACAACTTAAATTAAACTATAAAAAAAGTAAATTAATAAGCAACATTTGAAGTTGAAAAGTAATTTTCTTCACTATAACAAGATAGTTCTCAGATTACTATGTGCAGTAGTCATCAAAATTGCAACGTACAATTGATCATTAAATAAAATGATTAAAAAATGTAATTTTGTTTAGGTTCAAATTTTTAAAAAAATTATATTATTAGATGAAAGTTGAAATAAAGTCTATAGAAGGAAATAATGCAAATTTAAATCTTAAAATAAGAAAATGTAACATGATATGATATTTAAAGGGGAAAAAATGCCACAAACACTAAGCAGAAGAAGAAGACACATTAACTCTGTTGTCTTTTGAAGATGAAAAAATGATACAATATCTCGGTGAAGATGAAGAAGACTCAAAATGGAAGTAAAAGTAAAAATGGATTGGAGTATTTTAAAATGGTCAACTTGTTTCTTACGTACGCTTTATAAAGTTAAAGAAAAAGACTCATAACGAGAATATTAGTGTCAGGTGATTTGTTTCCTATGTATGACTTAAAGAGATATAACAAGTTACAATTAATTATTTTAAACTAGAAAATACTTAACATAATTTATTTATTTTTATCTCATTTTCATTTGTTTTCTTTGTTTTCCTTTCTTTTTTTTTTTCAGCACATCAATCATTTTCTCTATATTTTTTTTCTGTATCTTTTCCACCGTAATCCACCTCATTTTGAAATGTAAAATGATGTTTGAAATTAATGCATCCATCATGAACCACTTCATCACTGGTACATACTATACATTAAAATTATGTCTCTCTCTCTCTTTTTTTTTTTGCCTAAATAAATGACAAGTTGTCTTTGTGCTATAAAATATTCAAGCCGCACAAGCTATAAGTTTTTTCGGTCTTTATTCCACATTTTTTTCCTTAAATTATGAAAATTGCGCTTTAAAATAAAATGGATATATTTTAATTAAAATTAAAATTTATATATTTTTTAAAAGTTTATACTTATTTAAAACAAAATATTATTAATATTCAATTATATAGCATCGTTAATCATATATATTTTAAAATTTATTTGTTAATAATTTTAATTAGAAACGCAAATTTATTTTTAACATTATATTATATATTATTATATTATATGATATTTATGTATTATTTTATATAAGAAAAAAAACATATTTATATTAAAGTATCATTTTCTTTATTTTTTCTACTTCTCACCCCCACCAACCAATTACTTTCAATTTCAAACAACTTAAAAATATAATTATTTTTCACACGTTTATTAATTTTCTTGCGCATTTTCATTTTTTTTCTTTCTAATGTAAACAAAGTGATAAAGGGTTGAGAGCGTAAGTTTGACTAAGGACCATTATTTAAAACCAATGCTACATATGTAAATGTCTGTCATAAATGGAAATTATTAATGTTAAGATTTTATAAATTTAATACAAAAAAATAGACGTTTAAGAACTCAATGGACTTTTTATTTTCATTTTTACCATTCGTACAAATATGTACTACTATTGGGTGATATTTATTTTAAGGTATGGAATTTTATTTCCTGTAATCACATTCTTAGAAATATTATGTCTAAAAATATTATTTCTATAAACATATTTGTCTGATAATAATAATTTCAGGATAAATTAAAATCTATTTAATTAAAAAATAAATGTGAAAGAATGAAGTAGGGATAAGTAGTTATTGTAGAAAATGACTACTATTTCCATGTGAAACTAATATATCCACCTTTCTCCAAGGCAGGCAAGTCAACTGTGTGTAATTTAAATTCCTCGCAATCAATTATTCTTGGAAATATTTTATAAAACTTATATCAAACATGAAAATGTGATATTTATTATAAGTCTAGATTTTCAGGAATATTGCTCAATACCTTAAAATAGACAGCTCTTTATAATTTTAATATTGTGTGACATTTTCTTGTACGAAAAGCAAATACCAATCATAAACAATGAATTTCGATAATAGAAATCATTTTAGGAAAATTGTGCCTATTGTCTGAAATCTGAACAAGTTACTATTTTAGGATGTTTGGTTTAAACAATGAAAATAGAGACTAAAAATAAAAGATTTTTTTTTAAAATTAAAGTTAAATATAAAAGACGATTCCAAATAAAAAATACAAAATTATCTCCTATTTCTTCCCTTCCACCCTAAATTCAAAACTACTTGAGTTTTTGGCAAATAGACCCACTCCCAACTAATCCACATAATTTTGTAATGGCTATTAGTTCCTTAATAAGAGATTCAGGAGCTTTATATAAAAGGAGAAGTTAAACAGTGGGTGGCTACTTAGTATCGAATTACTAGAACGATTCTGCCTCCAACGAAAATCTTTCTTCTCTTCGAAGTTGCCAAGTGTTTCCTGAAGGATTGGAGAAGTCTTGCTGCATGCATAAACCTGTGATCTACATTAATTCCGTAGAAATTACTCTTGCTGAAATTGACTGAGGTCGGATGTCATTTCGAAACTTCTGAGAAAAGTTTTTAGCGTTCACGGTTTTGGAAGGAGACTTCACCAAACATTATAGAGTCATTAGCGTATTGTAATTGTAGATAAAAGGCACCTTCTCTGTTACTTTAGCGCTGCTATACAACCCCTGCTCCACAAAATTCCTCGAGTCTCCCTGTTTCTGACCCTTCTGTGCTTTTTTTTTTCTCTTTAGAAAAATTCAAGGAAACTTTTATTATTTTCATCATTCGTACAAACATGCACCATTATTTATTAAAAAGAATTTAAGTTTCACATTAATTAAAGATATTGTTAAAATAGAATATATAAATAAGAGATAATTTTCATCTTATGAACTAATTTTTTGGGTTGAATTGAATTCAAACCCACATTTTAAAATAAGAACATATCCTAAATTTATTAACGGATCAAGTTTCACATCAAATCCATAATAGATTAATGAAAGTAAAGTATAAATAAATTTATTTAAATTTATTTTTAAGAAAATGTGTTTTTAAATAAAATAAATAATTTTCTGTTATTCAATTTTATAATCTAAAATAGATATTTTGCTTTGGCTGAGCTAATGTTAAATAGGTGTCTCTTGGATAAACAAAAAATATAAGATATTATTAAGAATAATGTTTCTTACATTTCTGTAAAATACTTTCTTGGTCAATCTATTTATGGTAATTAGTTTTAGTTTTTAATTTATTATTTTTTAAAAAAATCCCCTTTTGTGCCTGAATTTGTTTTTTCTCTCTTAAAAAATATAAATCAAGGAAAGTTTTATTATTTTTGCGAGTCGTACAAACATGTACGATTGTTATATTTTTAATAGTGTGTGACATTTTCCCATATAACCAAATCACAGCCGGTGAAGTGGGCTTCGAGCTTTTCGGCAGACAATGAAAATCTACATTAGATTATTAGGCACTGTGTCGAAGGGCATCTTAGCAAGTTGCTAATTGTTATCTTTTGAACAACTACTACTAAAAAAGCAAGTTGCTATCTTAATCATAAAACAACGAGTTCTTTCCGCATTAAGCAATCAACTTTTTTTTTCTTTTTATAACATGAGAGCAGGCCTACACGGGAGCAGGGCCCGTGATTTGTTGAATTTGTAGTCACATAATGAGTTCAACTTTCATATACTATTTATAATATAATAATATTATGTGACTAATACAATATATTGCATCATAAAAAAAAGTGCCATGTTAATTGATGAATGATTGAATGATATATGGTCATTTTTTGATAAATAATGTACTAGATATATTTAAAATAAAATACAATTATTAATATTTTAAATATAATTTTGTTCTTTTTGTTTTTAATATATTGATAAATGTACTGGATCGGAAAAAATTCCTCGATCAACTTTCGTTAAAATTAAAAATTGATAATAAAGTTGCTCTTTCAGGTTGTTGAAGCAACTAAAAAATAATATCCGAAAGTATTATAATTTATTATATATATAAAATTTGTTGCATGTTTAGATTGATGTCACATAAAAAAATATGTTTGGTAAGTCACTCTAGAGTAAGTTATTTAGATTAACTTATAAGTTAATATGATAAAATATTTTGTTAAACATTTAGATTGGTGTCACATAAAAAAAATATTTGGTAAGTCGTTCCAAACTACTTTAACTAACTTATATGTTAGCCTAAAAAAAAATATCTTCGTCTCTTTCCTATTTTATTGTAGCAACTAAAAAGAAAAAAAAATTATTGCTCTACGGTTATTCTAATAATTCTAATTTATAATATATGTAATGATAATTTTAAAGATTTTTAGAGGCAAAAAAATTCATTAATAGGGACCAAACTTGGCACAAAGTGTGACCAAGTTTAGAAACAAGGGGTATAAATCATGAAGTGAGATTTTTATATTATGCAAATACTGAAAAGTGAAAACTATAAATGATAAATTTATTAATATTTGCAATAATTTATTTGAATCCGATTGAACCAAAAGAAGCGTGGTCCTATGGTCAGTATGGTGTATTATGGTAGTGTTGCTGGGAGGTAGGGCACAAAGCAGAGCAATGAGCATCCACGTAACGTCGCAAGCAGCAGGTTAGGGTAAATCCCCACCGTTAATCATCATCATTGCTACACCAAACAGTACCTATGCCACGTGGCATCAAATTAATCTTAATTTAATCACTGTCGAATTTCACCAGGGTTTATGTCGGCAGATATTTTGTGTAATTCATGAATAAAATAAAGCAAAGTGCAACGGGCCACAGGCATTCCCGTTAATGAGCCACTTCCTTTGTTCAACACGTTACAATAATGCCCCATTTTTCTCTCTCCCCTCTCTCCTGTGCACCTTCTCCTCTCCCACCTCGCCGCCGAATCTTTCTCGCTCCTCCACGAACCGCCGCATCTTCCGCCACCGACGCCGTTTCCTCTTCTACTTCCTCTTCCGCTTCGAATTTAGCGCCCAAAGTCGTCGTCACCCGAGAGCGCGGCAGGAACGCCAAGCTTATCGCTGCTCTGGTACGCGCTTCTATTCACTCACTTCACATTTCGCACCTACGATTTCTTTTCCTAGAACTGCATTACAATGTGCTTAACCTTAGACACTCGAACTCCAACTAGTTAGTCGTGCCGTTTTTTCTGAGTCTCGTTCTCGTTCTTTTGCTACTTTTTCCTGCAACCTGAACTTGTTTTTGCTCGTTTTCGTTTTCACGTATTCCGAGTATGTAAATTACGTGTTTCTAGGAACTGAACGCCATTTCGTCGTGTAGGTGTTTGATTAAAGGTTGAAGTGAATGACAATATGTTATACTTTCTTTGGTTTTGGTTTCCTTTTGTTTTTTTTTTTTCATTGTCCAGTATTTTCTGTGACTTGTTATTATTTTATTGTATTTTTTAACCACGTTCTCTTAAAACAAGAGAGTATTAACTACATTAAAGGCAAACGTCCGCACAATGATTTAGATTGCTATATTTTCCATGTCCATAGTTTTCAATGATCTGGTATGTTTTACGTAGCAAATTTGTGTTATATGTGTAGATCACAATAGGTTGTTCAAATGTAGATGAGTTTATGGCTAGGTTAAAGACAATTTACCTAACACACTCCTGTTTTTTGAAGTTTATGACTGATCAGCTACAAATTCTTGATCCATTAATTAATACAAAAACTGCACCACAAAATGTAGATGAGTTTATGCTTTTGCATTTCCTTCATCCTATAGAAGCCTTCTTAAACGGTCTAGGAGCTGCAGTTTGCTGATGAACACTTACTGTTTCTTTTCACGCTCTCTCTTTCCTGAATAAGTGAGGGCATATAACAGCTTCAACATGCTGTTATTTTCTTATCACTATTTCAGTGAGTTTGTTGCTTCCACCATCCTTTAAAATAAATTAGTAGTAATAAAATGTTCGTCTTTATGTTTTCATTACCTTGTGCTTCCAATGTTTACCTTTGTCCCTGAATGTCTATCTGAATCGGTGATAAATTCATATTATATGTTTCTATTCTAACTGCATTATATAAAGTTCCATCAGGATTGCTGCATTTTGTTCTCATTAAATCGTTGCATAATCCAAATTGATGTTACACATACTGTATTTATTTTCTTTATTTCTCTATCTTGTAGCATTGGGAACTTCATACTGAAATTGAACTAATTTTCCCCCAATAAACACAAAGGATGAGGTTTATATTCTGCAGTCAGGATTAGTTTGTTTTGTGTTTAAAACATCTTATAATCAAAATTTGAATGTGAGAGCTTCAAAAAAGTTTACTAAAAAATAACTAGAACCAAATATGCTCTTAGATTATCAGCTAGGTTTGGCACCCAGTCCATGTTAAAAAAATAATGAAAAGGATCCTCAAGGTTTGTAGTTAACATCAGGTTTGACTAATCATATACACTGAAGCTATTTAGGTAATTCCAATGTTGAGTGCAGGCTAAACATGAAATCAATTGTTTGGAGCTTCCTCTCATTGAGCACATACGAGGACCTGATTTAGACAGGCTTCCCTTTGTATTAGGTGGTAAGTTTTAGGAAAAACTAATGCCATGAATATTTGAATGTTTTGTGAGGTTTGAATTATGCTATTTTTATCCAGTAATGATCAATTATATATGAATTTGTTCATTTGTTGGGCCAATTTTTAGAATAAAATTTATGCATGCTTAATAGGAAGAAAGATGCTGTGGTGAGCAAGGAAGCACAGACACCTCAAGATAATAGTCATATTTGTGTTGTGCACATGTTGGATACTTTGAATACTTTTAGCTGCATTTTTACAATTTTTTCCTTTTTTTTTTTTCTTATCTCTTATATCAATACAAATGATAATCTCACAATAATTAGATAAGTTATAGCATTTTATTATGTCTTTAATGACTCATGCTCACTTTTAAAACATTCTTTCTCTTTATCTAAGATTTGTGTTATTATGTTAATTTTATATATTGCAACATAGCCATGTCTTTGTCTTATAATTTTTATAATTTTTCATATCCTGTGTCCTTGTTGTATGCATGCATTGCAGTGGTGACATTTCTAATGTAAAATTGACGATACAATATTGGTGATTGAGAGCTACTTCCCATTACCAATAACCTCCTTGAAAAGGAGGGTTTATAGCTTCAAATGCCTGCAATATGCCTTCATTGTCTCAGACTCAGTTTAGAAATGTTTGATTGAACTTCTTTTTTATAAAAGAGTTTTTTTCCTATTATTTTCTAGCTCCTATATTTATGAATAGTTGGCCTTCTAGAGTTGCAGATCACATTCTCATAATTCAATGTCAGATTGGTTTTATCTGGCCCAACTTATATGAATTTTTGTATATAAATAGAATGGGTTGAATTTGGCCTAATGTAGAGCTGTGGTTCTTTGATATTTATCAATGTAGATGATTTCGTCACTTAAAAATCGTTTGCAATTTTGCATGTTATATCTTGGCATCTTTTCTGATGCACATGACAAGATCTGCCATGATGTCAATGTCATTAATGTGAGTGCCTCATAATTATTCGTTGATTAATTTCTTCTCATCATCCATGATACATGCAGACAATGCATTTGATTGGGTTGTGATAACGTCTCCAGAGGCAGGTTCAGTCTTTCTAGAGGCATGGAGGTGAGGAATTAGGGCTTGTTTGGTTACCTTGTGCAAAATTGCTCTTGAATAGAATATATTTCAGAAGTAACCTTTAGTACATCCAAGTGATTTTGAAAAATTATCAGAATATTGTTTTGTCCTCCCAAGATAAATTTTGGGTTATTGTGGAGTGCAAGCCAAATATGCACCTATTAGTTGCTGACTAGTGACAAAATCACAATCTACATGGTGAGGGTTTACTAAAGTTTTTAAGCGTCGTTAATGTTTCTGCTAAATTTTCATCATATATTTTCTTCAGTGACTTGATGTCTTTGCCCTTTTTTCTCTAATTAAATTTTTATACCATTTTAATAATTTGTATTACTCCCTTTAATTCTGTTGTCGTATGGGAAGAGTACTTGAAATATCTTTTGTTATGGAACATGTTATCCTATTGTCTGCACTCTACTACCTAGATTGTGCATGAGTTGTCAAAGATGCATATGTAAATTATTCATAGATATTTGTTTATTGTTTTGGTCTAATTTTGTTTTTCTACATTTTATAGTTGGTTAGATGCAATGATACAAAGAATGACATAAATAACTAAGCATTTGTGCTCTGTTCTTTAGAATACATTTTTTGTTTGTGCAATTTTATATGACTTTGGTGAGCACTTTATATGATTATCTTGTCTTGATTGTTGTCCCTAGATCTTCTGGGATGCCTCATGTCAAAATAGGTGTTGTTGGGGCTGGTACTGCAAGCATTTTCAAGGAAGCTTTGCAGTCTTCAAACCGATCAATTGATATTGCCTTTGTGCCATCAAAAGGTATCCATCTGTGTAATTAGGTGTAGGCTGAATTTAAATGGGTACTGCATTGAACTATCCCTAGTTTCACTTCTTTACCTTGATGGATGATTGACTAAAGAAATATGAACTATGAAATAATGCCTTGAATCTTTTGGGCTATTCAAGGAGAATATGCTATAACATTAATAGTTGGTTAATATATTCATTTAGTTTGTATAGTTGATGCTACTTTGAGTATTAAATCCTTGGATTAAAAATAAAAAAACAAAAGTTTTAGTCTCTACACCTCCTTTTGTGTTGAAGATTGACCTCTACTGTTACATCTTTGTTAACATCGTCAATGTGTGGCTGACGTGACTGACATGTGGCAATGATGGGAATGAAAATGTCATTTGGTCCATATAGGTGATATTACTTTAGGAATTGATCCCTGTATGAAAGAAAAAACCTTGAAAGTAGTATCCCTATAAGGAATAATGTAATGGCAGAGAGCATTCTGTATAAGGACTTGCACTTTATTTCATATGGGAACTAATTCTTAAAAGTAGTATCCCTTTGAGGACCAAATGATTAATTTGCAGCCATGTCATTGCCACATCAACCACACCTTGACACCTAATTAAAAGTGGGTTATGGACCTAATTCAACTCTACAAAACTAGCTTGTAAGGTGAGGTTTGCGCCTCACTTGTATTCCCTATTTTGGCCATATTACTAGTTGATGCGGAATCTCCAACAACACTTTACCAAAGATGTAATGACAAGGACCAGTCTTCAACAGAAATGCGGATATACTTGTCTAGAGACCAACACTTAATGTAGTGTCAACTATATGGACTGAGTGAGTAATTTAACCCTAGTAGTTCCAAGAAACGCATCTACTAGGGGAGAACAGGACTTTGCTTTATGTTGATTGTTCCATCACCTTTGTGAATCAGTGGTGTAACTGCACTTGCTTTTGCTAAACTGTTATTTAAAGCTTCAACTTTAGAAGATGAAACTTATTATGGATTTGATAATTTTCAGCAACAGGAAAGGTTTTGGCTACTGAGCTTCCTAAGATTGGAAATAAATGCACCGTTCTCTATCCTGCTTCTGCAAAGGCTAGCAATGAGATTGGTACATAAGATATCTTGTTGCTTTCTTAAAAAGTCACAATGTTGAAGTTCAATACTTGAATTAATAAATGTGAAGGCAATGATATGCTAATTTTCTGTGATATTTATATAACCAGAGGAAGGACTTTCAAATCGTGGATTTGAGGTTACTAGGATGAATACATATACAACGGTACAATGTTTTAGCAGTACTTCTTCCTTACAATTAACGCATATCCTTTTGGTGTTTCATATGATTAGTTGGGTTAAACTATTTAAGTACAATATTTATTAATGGTAAATTCCCAGTAATATATTTCATGGTCTTTTGGGAAATGAATTTTCCTGCAAGAATGTATTTCATGGTCTATAAACTATCAGTACAATGGTCTATATTTTATTGTCATTTCTGAAAATTTTACATTAAAAATGGTTTTACTTAGCTTTGATCATAACCAACCATTGCTTGCATTTGGAACAATTTCTAGACTAGAGTGGGCTATTTGTGGTCTCTACCTCTGACAGATTCACTGCGGCCCCTAATTCAAACTTATTTGTCAGGTGCCAGTTCAACTTGTTGACCATACGGTTCTAAAGATAGCCCTTGCTGCTCCTGTTGTTACAGTAGCTTCACCATCTTCTATTCGGTGAGTTTCTTTTTGCTTCTTCGTTTTTGTCCCTTTTAAATTTTTCTATAATTTCATATCCATTCCAAACCTTCAGAGAGTTTATCATATTTGGATTCAATATGTCAATTCTATGTAAAGGGGATTCATGTGTTAAACTCGATGCATCCAATGACTGTTTCATACTAATTATCCTGGGATGCTGCTTTTGTCCCTTTGTTAATCAAGCGTCATAATGACTCCTGGTATTGTATGAATCATGGAAAGCTTTCTTTATCTTCTTATTTGTGCTGTAGAAATAGGTAGGACATTTTCTTAGGAGGTTGTACTTTATTTATTATTTATTCAGTTTTTCCCCCTTGAGATAATTTACCTAGCTCAGATAATCTGCTGCAACAGTGCCTGGAAGAATCTTCTTTCAGATTCAGAGTGGAACAATTCTGTTGCATGCATTGGTGAGACAACTGCTACAATGGCAAGAAGTTTAGGTTTCACAAATGTGTACTACCCAGCACAACCAGGCATTGAAGGGTAATCACAAATCCACTTTCTAGAAATTCTTTTTCTGGATCTTTGCTGTGATACTTCTCTGAATAGTATAGTAGTATTCAGTACTTTGTTTACATGCTTACTGCTTAGTAGTGTTCACTGTCTGGTCACATGGAGGTTTTACAAGCTCTTCTAATTTTGGAATATAGTAGGCTCAGGCCACTTAAGAATGACTCTAGTTTTAATAATTTATCTTTATTCTAAATTCATATATTTCATTCATTTAAAAAAAGAAGAAAACTCTATAAACTTTATGCCATTTTGAAGTAACTAAAACTTGAGAATCTTTACGAATCAGAAGTGATTCTCTAACTTTCCAAAACCTGCATATAATCTTTCCGTTCATTAGTTACATGTATACTATTCATCACATGACAAGTGTTTATTATTAAGTATACATGGTAGACTCTCATTTGTCTGACATTTTTTTTTAAAAATAATTTGAAAGAAGCTTTTTTCACCTATTAATTTAAATTAATTTTCTTTAATTGTTGTATACTTATTTTTCTATAATATAAATTAAATTAAATGGAAAAAATGAATTTTTTTACTTACTATTATGCATGTTAATGAAAATGTGCTAATTGCATGATGGACGACTTCCACATTGTTAGACAGAAGGGTCTATTTGCAAGTATTAATGACTTCTTATCATCCAAAAGGTTCATGGTGGCTATACTAAGCTTAGGAACTATTTTGTTCACTTCCCCCCTTTCAGTTTTTAATACCCCCTCTCCCAATCCCCCCAAAATAATAATTTCCTTTCTATTACTTGTTGCCTATATTTGACCGTACTTTGTGTTTATTCCGTGTCATGTTTCCTTGTATGCTATTAGCCTATTTTGTTGTTCCGGTTGAATATTTTAGACTCAATATAGAAGAACCTTTGGAAATCTTTTTGGGGAAATTACAAAATCACTGACCAAAATATAGACAATGACAAACAACAAAATTTTGCTATGCGTTATTATTAAAAAAATTGTAGTGATTCTGTGTGAAAACATGATTATTTTTAATTTTCCTTTATAGTAAATGAATTTTCATAAGTTACTTTTGGTAATTTACCTTCTTTTCACCTTCTGGTCTATGGGATGCTATCATGCTAAGTTGGTCTAATGTATAAGGAGACCCTATTTCTATAATAGACGGGAGGAATACACTAAATTAAATCCTAAAATTACGAGAAATTGTTTAGTCTCTAAAATTATACAAATATCATTTTAATTTTTGAAATTATCATTTAATCTTTAATTTTTTTTTTTGTAATTTCAGGAACTAAAATGATAATTGTTTAGTAACCTGGATTAAACTGACTGTTTACTTGATAATTTTTAGGACTATAATGACATTTTTGTAATTTCTTAGACTTAAATTGATTGATGAATAATTTAGTTATTACTCAGTTAACTGGTCTGAAATCCTGTTAATAATATTCGCTTTTTTGCCGATCTTCTTCCTGACAGCTGGGTAGAAAGCATTCTTGAAGCTTTAGGTTCCTATGATGAATTATTGAGGTAGGTCTCAGCTCTTCGTAGCAACCTGGAGATGTTTTCAACTGTTTCTTTCATGCTGCAAGATTAATGTAATGATTTGGCATCGTGGATCGATATACTCTGTGTTCAGTAGTATTTTTAAGGATACATTTAGCTTCAATAAAGTAAGGAGAGTGTAGTGTATATTAGGAAAGAAAGTGCACTTATAGTCATTGATTAAAATATCAATAGTTTTGTAATTAATGACTATAAATGTAATTTATCACAAATTCTAACCATTATTTGTTTAATTAATGACTATAAATGTACTTTATCTACTGCACTCCTCCACTTGAAACCGGTTCCTTTTAGGAATATTGGAGAGGCTATCATGAGATAGTGGTAAATAGTTTCCATGTAAATAGCAATGCTGAATTTTCTTCTATCGCTACATTGAGCACTCATTTTGCTCCTAAACATTATGGATATCCTTGATTTTAAGGTTTGTTTATTTGCATTAAATTAGGATTAGGATTTTCATGTTTTGTGGAAGTTTATAGAGTCAAGGAAAGCTAGTGAGAGCATTTATATCTTTCATCCAAAGACGGCTTGCATTCAAGAAAGTGGCCGAGTGGGGGAGACTTGGATCTTTCTCATTTTTCGTTCCGGGTCCTGCAAATATTTTGTTAAGGCTTTAGCCTTTTTTTATTTGGCCCTCTAGTTTGGTGTGGTGTATGTTTTTGTTCTGAAATAATCTTTTGTTCCAATGAAGTCTTAATTTTTTTCAATGGGTTAAACTAATGATTTTGATGAGTGTGATTTAATTATTACTGGAAATAATCGGCTTGCCATGATTTTTTTATTGTTTTATAGGTTTAAATACTTGTTAGTTTATGCAGATGTGTTTCTTTTTAGTCGTTGTGAAAGAAAAAAATTGTTTTGGCCTTGGTTATTTTGTTTGTCTTTATAATATTATTTTTTTGTAATCTAAGTTGTTTATTTTGAATTAGTTGTGAAAAAAATGATAGGATCTAACAGCAATCTTTTCACATTATAAGAACAAAAAAAAAGAGTGTGTATTACATAGACTAACAAGAATTAAAATAAAAAATTACGCGGATAAAAAATATTATTTTATAGGACTTAAAATAAATTGCATATTTGCAGGGATTTACAAGGTATTTAAGAATTTTTATGTATATTATAATGTTACTGTCATGATCCTCTAAGAGAAAGCATAATGGCATACTATAAAATTTTAATGAATTACATAATTCAATAAAAACAAATCATTGGATAATGTGTTTTATTTCATTTTAATCTTGTATGTCAATGTTTCTTTAAATTCTCATTCATTTACAATGTTACATTTGAAAATCATACGTCATACTCAATTATTTGTGTCATAAGATCGTTGCTGATTAAAAATAAAGATCAAACATGATTTTCGCAGTCTCTTTTCTGAAATCGGCTGGGGGTGTCATCAGATCGAATTCATTTGAGATTTTAGTATAATTTTGGCATGCATTTGAGTTTCAGTTTGATGGCTCCAAAAGTGTTTAATGACGGAGCGGAAAGCCTTGAAAGTTGAAAACCAAAATGCATACCGAAGTCGTGGAATGGACTTGGTTTCAACTGCCCACCACCATAGTCCATAAGACAGATGTAGATGAAAGTTTGCCATAAAAATCACAATTTCTACAGAAAAATATTAGTTTTTTTTTTTTTACCTCCCATGAGATATTTTCATACTTCTTTTAGTTTTTAAGTGTGATAATTATTGCTTTAGTTTCTGATATTTGGCCGCAAGTATTTCTAGTTAGACTTCAAATTTGTATTGCTAGACTGATAGTAAAACTTACTTTCGTGGTAATTGTGGTTGTTTGTTAGGCCACACTTACCATAAAATAGTTGGCATTGTACAAAAGTAATAAGTATAATTGTGCTTAATGATGGATTTTGAGAATTTTAAATTCCCCAGACAAACACTAGAGTGGGGAGGGATAGATTATAATCAGTTAATCACAATGCTATCAAAACATAGTATTTTCTTTTTCTTTTTCTTTTCTTAAATAATGTCAAACTTTTGTTTTTCGTTTTATTTTGTCCTTTCCCGAAAGCAGAGCCAGCAAAATTCAAGGTAAAGCCATGCGCATTAGTGGCCATCAGCAGAAGCTACCAAGTTCGGTTCCCATTTAATCTGTGACCATGTCTCATTAACAGTATTTACCACAACCATTTTGGCTATTACTCATTCAACACCATTATTCTAGATCTATGGTGGATGCAACTTCCGGGTTATGGGGTTTGTTGAGTTATTTTTTATATCAGAACTCATGGAAGGTCCACTATTTTGGGTTTTACTTTTTCTCGACCCCTATCCAACATTTCTTTTTGCTTCTGTAGCAAATGAAAGGTAACCTGTCTCTTATCTCTTGCGTTAGCTTCAGTAGTGATCTCCATTCAACTACATTGAAGCCATGTCATGTCTTGTTTTTACAAGACCATTGAAGACAAATTTGATGACCAATTTTGTGTGTTGAGAAAAACATATGAGTGTCCATTCACTACCCATTACCAATACTTAGAAACCAAAACAAAAATCTATTCTCCTTGCTTGCTAGTCTTCTATTTGCTTGCCTAATCACCAAAAAGCTACCCCAATAATAGTGATGGACATTTCTTTTGTCAGGGGACAAGACAAAGCTTATTGCAGCCACAAAGTTAAAAAAGAAAAGAAAAAGTAAGAATGGAAAAAGATGTGGTTTCTAGGAATAGCTGCTTTTTCTCACCTTTTACCAGTGGTTGCAGGAAATTTCCAGCATTTCTATTTTCCTTATCAGCCTGTAATAAAAATCTAAAGTAAGACTCCAGAAACCCATGAATTTGACATGTACAACCGGTACTACAACTTGGACCCTTCTCCACCCTTTTGGTCTTTTATCTAATTGGGAAGCAAGGCAAAAGCAAATTTTATGGATTTCTTGGTGTCTTGGACCATCCATCAAATACATTTCTATTGCTAATCCCCACCATGTGATTAAGTGAGGATGATGGCTACGTGGATGTGTGGATGTGTGCATGTGCTATTTGGCTAACAAAGAGCTACACAGAGATATATGATTTGGTTATAAAACGGCAAAGGCGTACAACTTAAGACTACAATAATTAATAATAATAACACAAAAGCTGAGAGGAGGTGACATGACAACCGTGGATAAGAGTGATCAGGACATTGCATTTGAATGCACGACAATCCAACTCCATTTCATCATCAAACAAGTCGCCACACTGAAACGCGAAAAGTAAAATGATTCACTTTATTGTGGATGGCAAACCACTAGAGTATCATCTTTTACTATATATATATATATATATATATATATATATATATATATATTGTTTTTTGAGAGAGACACGTTGGGTTACAGTAGAGTATCACGAGGCCATCTTTAGAATAGAGGTTGGCCCAATTTAAGATTGTAGTTAAACTAAGGTATAATTGCTCTTATAAGTAATTCTTGATTAAGAAGAAAATTGATCTAATTAAACAACTCAATTATATTTTCCACTTGTAAATTCTCTTAGTACTATAGGAATCCTAATAAGATAGAGAGTACCATCAACATGTTCACCAATCACTACCACAAATTATAAAACTTCTAATTCGGTGAATTTCTTTCTAATTTTCTGCCTCTCAAGGCCGAAGATCAAGAAGTCATCTGAAGTCAGGAACGGAACTAGAAAAATTCATCAGGGGCCAAAAATTTAATACATGAATCACCAATAATCCATAATTAAAACGAACTTTTCTTATATAAATTAGTTTATTTATCAAATATATTTTTTATAACCTAACATATAAATGAGAAAACCTATTTAAAAGCAATTAATGTAATTGAAACTGTGCCAAAAAAATTAAATGATTAAAAGCAATTAACGTATAATTTCTAAAATTATATAGTAGATGAAATAATTAGTGTTGCTATAATAAATATAAGACAATAAAATAATTATATAGCAATTAACGTAAAAGGAAATAGTTATAGACATAATTAATATAATTGAGCAATTAATGATAAAAAAAAATCTATAGCATTATGCTATTCTACCTGCCTAATGTATAAAATTATCAATTATTAATATAAATAAAATCTATAAAATGAAATCAAAGCAAAAGATGCACCAAACAAAAGAACAAGACACGTTGCTTAATGTTTTTACTCCAACAGGTTTTGAACATGAAAAATATTGCAATATTAGAAAGATGACTCAGTGTAAGAGAATGCTGGGAAGGAAGAAAATGATATAGTATTTGAGAATATGATGTGTAATATGACTTCATTTTTACACATACCTTATACATTTTTAATTAATAAATTTTATAATTATATATGTGGGTTAATATAAAACATTTGAAGAAAATAATTGTTCTAAGAATAACGTTTTATAGAAGTAACAAGCTGTTGTGGAGTTGAGATTATAATTTAGAAAGGGAGTGGGGTGGGGGGTGGCGAACATGTAGTCTGTTAAGGGGAATTTGGAATTGATTACAACGTGGTTTCGTTCCTGTGTGAAGTTGCTTCATTTTAACATTACATGAATGATCTTAAAAAGAGAGAGATTACATGAATAATATGGTGATTATATTTCTAAATTGTTATTTGTTGATGCATTCTGAATTAATGTTACGTAATTAGACACTTGTCGGTTATGTTATTGTCTCTGAGGCTCGGGAAAGATGAAAAAAATAAAGCGGTGATGTTAGTGGGTCTGAATTATGTACCATTCGTGTAAGGAAATAACAGAAGGACATTGCTCCTGTGTGTCGACTCTGGTTATGCTTTCCAGCATAAAGGGGAAACTTTCCGAGTCTTCCATGAATCTGTCATATAAATAGCAGTGCTAGTGAATTATTGGCTTCTGTAGAATCGGACTTGTATTTACAATACATGATTATGTCCCCTCACTCTCACAGAACATAACCTTAATTTCCTGCAACACTTCTTACTTCTTAGTATGTGTTGGATTCGCAGTAGATCATTCAAAATCGAATTGAAATACTACTTAACTAAGTTATTAATAAATATTCACTTGTTTAGTCTTGCTTTTAAGGAATTGATTATAAGTTTAAAATTGATTGAATTAAAATAATTTTTATATTAGATAAAAAAATAATATTGAGTTTTTATTATTAAACTTAATTTTAGAATAAAAACATTCAAACAGAAATCATTTTATTCAAAATAAATTTTAACCAAAATCGATCATCTTAACTCACATTTAGTTTGTGCCCCACCTAAAACCAATTCACAGAAAAATCATTGACCAAGAAATGAAGTGTTATTTACACTTGTTCAGTGGCTTCAATGCATCTAAATTATAATTGATCATGAGTTCAGCCGGTGACCCGCACTAAACTGTTCCTGTAGTAAAAGTAACTGTGGTGGGGTAATAGAAAGGGGCCAGTAACATAGTTTAGCAGATTGATGCATTTTAGTTCATGGTAGTTTGCTAATGTCATACGGATTGTAGTGAAACACCATCATTGACTCTGTTTTGTACCAAAAAAGGGGGCTTCATAATTGGCAACTAGAAATTTTTTTACTTAATAATAAGCTGCATAACTTCGAATTGATACTGAAATATATGGACTTCTGAATCTAGTTTGGTTATGGGGGTATATGTTAATTGTTTATCAAAAAGAAATACAAAATATTATTGTTATTTGAAAAAAGGAAGGAGGGGGGCATGTTAATATGCTAGTACATTTTCTTTTTGGTGAGTACATATGCTAGTATGTTACAGATATTAACCACCATCAAAACGGTCTTTTGTAAGGAGTAAGAAGAACCGTCTCTTTCATCTCTTCTTAAAAGAGTTGAAAGATAGAGCTTCTATAAATATTTAAATTACTTTACTAGAAAACTGTACATTCTATGTACACAAGATGACATGATACAGAGGCATGGCTTTGCTTCATATTGCGAATGTGTTAGGAGATACTACATTATTTTATGTCGCTGAGTCTGTAGTATCATATCATTATTAGTTTACCAAGATCTTTTCAGTAGTAATAGAAAAAGCGGCAACCTCCATTGTCGCGTGAGCTGAAAGCAACAGCATATGATTAATATAAGAGTAATACTTTAATGTCATGTATTGTTTTCCAGTAGGTACGGCTTATACACGCCTTAAAACCATTGGTAAAATTGGCTTCTAGTTGAGACTTGAGTGTTTGATGATAAGAACAGGAACAAAGTGATAAATAGCTTTTGACATTAAGAAATTTACCTTTCCCTGATGAAACCACATTCCCTTTCTCTCACTCAGTATCCATTGATATTAAGAATAACTTTTTAACATGCTTATATTTTTTAATAACTTTTCTATAAATAGTAAATTATATAAATTTGACCGTTAAAGTAATTACTCTATCAAGTATATCATATTTATAAAATTTTATATAAAATAAAAATAATTAATATTTAATTACCTCATTTTAGAAGATAGACATGCATTAAGAAATAAATATTTAAAATTTAATTGGAATACACTAATATAAAAAATTTATAGCATTGTTTAGTTATATATTATTATATAAGTTAAGATTATTAATGTTCGTAATAATTTATTTTACATTATTTATGTTTGGTTTATTTACATTTAGATATATTTAATATAAAACTTAAAAAAATAATTCACTTTCACACATTTTTTATTCTTTTAAACCAAACTCACGCTCAATATGTTTACCAGACGGGTTGGCTTATTCAATAGTTAAGTTAGAATTTAACAATAATAAACTTAAGTATGTAACACGACATTCACTCTTTAATTTTTTTGTGTGCAAATTAATCTTTAATAGTATATATAACTTATAGTAGATCAGATTGGATTCTTTTAAACAATTAAACTACACAATAATACAATTAATAGATTGCTTGGATTCTTATCAATTGAATATAATTGATTGTTGAAAAATGTCAACTAGTACTTAACATAATTGAGCTGAGAATTAGTATAACTAATAAATTCAATTACTCAGCGCTTCGACAACATTATTGCGAATAAAGTTGGCTTACTAATCTGATCTAATCTGTTGAAAAGATGTATGACAACCGGAAAGCTAAAATTGCATTATCAAAAGACAATGTTGCTTTCAAGGTCTTTATTGGGATGGCATGCTCCTTCTACGAGGATTAGGGATGACATGTTAAATTACATTACAATTAGTAAATAATCTCCTTTTCCTTAAATTAAAAAGAAAGATACGTCTAACGTCAGCTTGTGATTAATTTGGAGTCACCGTCACGTGGTTTTGGAACACAAGCTTTAGCTTCTTTCAATGTTTTCTCACCTACCCATCATCATCTATTTGCCGTTTCATCTGCGATTTCATTTCTCTTGCCACTCGTTTTTTTTCTGAATACAGCATGTCTTTAATTCAATGCAAAAAAACAGTTACGTTACGTTTCAAATAGTTCAGCTAAGTTTTTGTTTAGTACTAGTTAGCATGTCAAATACAACATTTTATTTAATAATTACGTGACAACGACTCGTTATAGAGTCCAATACTGACCCTTCCTCTCTTTATTATTTGATTTAACATTCCTTTTCTATTTTGTTTAAGTGATGAATGGAAAGAAGATCTATCCATACATAGGTATATTAAAAAGAACGACAAACCACAGGGTTCCCAATTGCCATATATTGCAAATGACGTGGGTTCTTTTATTTTTTTTAAAAGTAGATTTTATGATGTTTCTCCTGCCACATAATTTATACCATGCACCAGTTACTGTAAGTATTTAGAATTAGGATACCGTTGAATTCATCCGATAAGGAGACAATAAAATGGTTTAGTTGGCAACGCATGAGGAATGTGCAGCTTTTGCCTGATAAACCCCTCCCTCAATTTTATTTAATTTAGGCATCCACTACATAATCCACTGGTAAAAGCTACCAACCCACATAAAAATTTACTTTTGTTAGAATCTTACAAACAGAAAAAATGAGTAGTGGGAGGATAAGAAAGTAAGAAAAAGGCAAGGGGAGGAGCGTTTTGTTGGGGGTTAAAATTAATAGGAACTTAAATGGAAAGCGCATTATGTTTCATCATCACTTGCGCCTCAGCTCCTTTGATTGGAGCCTTCCACACAATTTACATTATAAAAATACTTTACATTGATAGAACTAGCCTATTAAAAAAATATTGTTATTAGTTATGATTATTTCATATGGTAAAATTATTTCTAAATAATTGTTTTTAAACTTATATTAATAGTAATTTATAATTAATTGATGAAAATAAAATACTTTTAAATAAAATTAAAAATTAAAAAATTTAATAACTTAATTTTTATTTACCTCTATAAATATCACAATTTTTAAATTTAAAAATTATCCTTGTTTCCTTCAAAACTTCTCTGCTAGATACACTCTTAAATTCCTCTATGCTCTTTGTCCGGCTTGGATGCCTTCTTTCATTGCCAAAAAAAAATGGCAGGTATCACTTACAAAGAAAAAAAAACGCATTTAAATTATTTAATAAAATTTACATAAAAAATACTCCATTCAATAGAAGAAGAAAAAATCCATCTCTCTTTCCTTATAAGAGAATGCTTATAATATAATTGTTCCAAAAAGTAAAATTTTGCTTTCTTAAAATTTTAAATATTTAATTCTTGAACATGTGGCTTTGTTAAAAGCACCGTCCATTAAATACCGTTTTCATGATCTGAAGCAGTTAAAAGCCTAGTATTGGACTCACCCCCACTCTCATTGTCGTCTTCTTCTCTTGAGCATACCATTTATCTCCTTTATGCTTCTTTCGGCTTATGGGTACTTCCGTTTCAGTACTTGGATCACAGTTTCACACTAAACTTGTCTTCTTATTACTATTACCATTATAGAAGTTGACAATTGACTTTCCATTTTCCAGTGTTGGATATATTCATGCAGTTGCAGCAGATTTAGAAGAAGTGCAAAAGATGAACACCAGCGTCAGGCCGAGGCTGCAGCATAGGAAAGCTCCAACTCCAACGACAGTGTCACATGAAAAGGTAATTAAAGTCACAACTCAACCTGGTACATTTTTGTCCAATGTATTTTTGAAAAACGGTTGCTACAGTACACCAAGTTTCAATTATTATGGTTATAGATTACTATTACTATTATTATTGCTATTAAATTATGATTATAATAATAGTTATTGTTAATTATGATTATGATAGCGTAAGAGTTCTCAATCTCATCCAAAGCTATGGCTTCAGTTTTAATGATCAATGATCCCAGAAATTCTGAAATGTCAGCATTTTTTTATATTAAGTACCGTATCATAAAATGGGAATGAATTGAGGAAAAGAAAAGATACTCTTTATTTTCATAATTCATGATTGGGTTGGGTTCTGTAAATCTCAGGCTTTCAATATTTTTTCTCCTTTACTTGCGAATTTGGCACAAGACATACGCGTACTTTCAAACTGTGTTATTAATTGCATAGTTTGATTCTAACCTCTAAAGCCTTGAATGAAAAGGCAGAGATGCGGGGAAGCTCGCGAGGGGGAGCAAATAATGCTGTTAAGGGTGGAAAAGCATCAAGCAAAGACAGGAAACTGGCTTTGCAACAAGATGTAATGGCATAGTTTCTTCTCCAATTTCTTATCTGGGTTTCATTTTCTTGCTTCTAATTGGCAACTGAGATGAAGTCTCCAACTTACTTTTCAGGTTGACAGGTTGAAGAAGAAGCTTAAGCGTGAGGAGAACATCCACAGAGCATTGGAGAGAGCTTTCAACAGGCCTTTGGGAGCTTTGCCTCGTCTTCCTCCATATCTCCCTCCTTATGTTAGTAATCTCTCTCACTTTTTGTTGTTTAGCTTCTTTTTATCAAGATTTTAATTTCTATGTCCTGTAATGTTATTATCAACCAATAAAAAAATCATGCTAGATATTACTTATATGGTAGTTATTGTAAAATATTTTAAACTTACCATACGTGTCAATTTATGATTTGACGACCGCGTAAAATAGATATATTCTTTCCCTTTTATTAACTAGTACTACTCTAATAAAATAAATCATTTAAAAGTTATAATCACAAGTTAGAAACTAGAAAGGGCTTAAAAGGGTATTGAACACAATTGAATTTTTTTTAAGGGTTTTATAGAGGAGGTTATCATGTTCCAGAAACATGACTATTTGACTGTTGTATTCAATATGAAAAATCTAGACACTAGGACTTTTGGCTGAGGTGGCAGTGCTGGAAGAAGAAATTGTTAGGCTTGAAGAGCAGGTTGTGCATTTCAGGCAGGACTTGTACCAGGAAGCTGTCTACATGTCATCCTCTAAGATGAAACTCGAGCAATCAGCAAGGGTGAACAATGCAAGCCCAAATAGTAGTCCCAAACTGGGTAAATTGAAGTCCCTATCCCAGACAATGGATGATGCTGCAACATCTGAAACTAGGCCTACAACAACGCTTCCAAGTGAGTAACTGGCCTTTATGTGCCACCAATTGAGGTTAAGCTGATTATTGAGCATGCATTTCATTTAGTACCTCTTGTTGTTTGTCTTGCCAGAGGATAGACATGGAAAAGAGAACCAATCATGTACTAATTCTTCCAAGAGCAGCAAGCAATCCATATGTAAAGGCCAAACTACAAAATCGCCAATTAAGAAACTTCCCATTGACAATAAATCACTGCAGAAACGTCGGGATCCTCCAAAGAAGCAGGTGTGTCATGTGTTTAAAGAGTTTTCAGTTGTGTGATAGGAGTAGTAGTCAAAATATGGAGAAAGTTTTTGAAGTCAATAAATGTGAGCTTTCCAATTGTGCAGCAAGAACTAAGGCTGAAGGACCAACCAATTGAGGAAGAAAGAAATCTACGTGAAAATGCACAAGGGGATGAAAGCCCAAATATAATCTCTGAAAATATTCTTAAGTGTTTATCGAGCATTATCTTGAGAATGAGTGCTGCAAAGAATTTGGATTCTACAGCTGATGTACCACCCTTAAGGACTCCAAAATCTAAAAATTGTGTAGAAGGAAGTGAGTTTTGGGATCCTTATAGTATCTGTTTGGAATTTGGAAACAGGGATATTGGTCCATACAAGCAATTACGTTCAATTGAAGCTAAATCATTCGATCCAAAACGAACTGCGGAGTCCTTGTTTTTACTGCATCGGTTGAAGTATGTTATATTCTTTTCAAACTAGAATACCATCACTTTCCTTTTCCTTGACACTTATCAATCGAGTCACTTAGATGTTACTATATTCTAATTTTTTAAAAATTTGCAGGCATCTTCTGAGAAAACTAGCCAGTGTCAACATTGAGAACCTCAACCACCAGGAGAAGCTTGCCTTCTGGATCAACATCTACAATTCATGTATGATGAATGTAAGTCAATCATGTCCATTAGATTAACATGTAGTGTCATCTGAAATGTCCTTGTTAACAGAACCATTCTTTGAACCAAACACTCTTCTAAAGCAGTAATAGCTTATTTAAGTTCCGCTTTGCTTCAGGCGTACATAGAAAATGGTATACCAGAGAGTCCTGAAATGGTTATTGCGCTGATGCAGAAGGTATGATCTACTACAAAGCTTTACTTCTTCTGATTAGTTGGCAATGGATTTGTTTGTTCCCTGAGTTGAGTGCAATAGCATTGGTATGCTAAAAAAATTATGCTATTTTCTTGTTACTCAGGCAACAATAAATGTGGGTGGACACTTGCTAAGTGCAACAACTATAGAACATTGCATTTTAAGACTTCCTTATCACTGGAAATTTGTAAGTTCTTTCCATTTCAAATCTAGTTTTTCTTGGGTGGGAATATATAGAAAATTATAAGCTTCTTACAGCTAAATTCTAAACAGACATTATCAAAGGGAGGGAAAGGTCATGAAACTTATGGACTGGAATTGTCAGAACCCCTAGTGACATTTGCTCTATCCTGTGGAACTTGGTCCTCTCCTGCTGTAAGTTGATACCTACTTTACATTGATTTTTTTTTATCTTCTATAACCAAGGCACTGTCCAATGAAAAATCCATTTCTTATGTTAATTTGCTTGATTGTAAACGTCAGTTTTTTTATTGCACTCAATAATTTCAATTTGCATTGCCTTGTTGCTGATTTATGAACTTTACCAATTGCAGGTGAGAATTTACACAGCATCTCAGGTTGAGAACGAACTTGAAATGGCCAAAAGAGAATATTTACAGGCTGCAGTTGGAATTTCGATATCAAAGTTTCTTATCCCGAAGTTGCTGGATTGGTATTTACTGGACTTTGCAAAAGACTTGGAATCATTGCTGGATTGGATATGCCTCCAACTACCAAGTGATGTGGGGAAAGAAGCCATTAAGTTCCTTGAGAAAAGAAAAACCGAGCCCCTCTCACAATTTGTACATATTATGCCATATGAGTTCAATTTTAGATACTTGCTATGCACATAGCTTTGCTTCTTTTTTTGTAAGGTTTTATTAGTTCTGTGGATACAATTTGTAAACAGGTTTAAATCATACATATAAGAATGTAAATTCCATTTGTTCTTTTCTCACTTTAAAAAGATTTTCTTAAACGCCTTAGTAACTGAAGTGAACATGGGAAGTTGGAGTAGAATTGGGTCATAAATCTCACTCAAAAACTCAGTCCTTCCATGTTTTCGGTGCTCAACGATTGCACTGTCACTTAAAAGGTTAATAGGATCCAAATTTAAATATCAATCTTCACTTGGACTGAAAAGCATATGTTCCGAACATTTTCTATATACAATAAGCAGTCTCTAACTACATTCTCATTTAGGAGTGTACCCCTCTTGGGTCGTATGCCGACCATGGAGGACTTCAAGCCTCGTCGCACTTATGCACTCGAGGCTGGAGGACTATATATCCTTCCCGATCATATGTTTCCCCATGGAGGACTTCAAGCCTCGTTGTGCTTATGCGCTCAAGACTAGAGAATGGTGCACCATTCCTTGGTCGTATGCCAACCAAGATAATCCCATTTGGTCGTCTGGAAACCAACCTACATTTCACCCAGGCGTCCACTCTGAGTTGGTGTTCGACCATATTTATTACCATTACCGTTATACCATTTGTAACCCCAAGGTCGTAATAATCATAAAAGTAGGGATAATGGTCACTGAATAGGAGGAGGGACCTTGTCAATAAGAATCTCTTGGTCAGAGCTAAGAAGACAGATTACGTTTACACTCAGTTGAATGCTTTTGAGTTAAGTCTCCTAAATTCTAGGTGAGGCTTAATTATAAGAAGAAGTCGCAAAGGAAGTAACGAGAGTCTATTAATATTTGTTTTATAGTAATTAGCACTTGTGCTGTTAGTGCATTCTTACCGTGTACAGATTATTATTGATACTACGTCTCTACGAGAACTGTTGGACTTCCATATATGATCCAACGTTCAAAGCAGGACTTATATGGCAATTCTCTAGTTATATTGGCACAGCCAGTTAGAGTTGACTTGTGGTCCATCTCTTCATTCTCGTGGTAGTTTATTTTTTAGTGTCGCACCTTAATTAATTTCATACAATAAAACCATGTTTGATTTTTCAACATATTTTACCTTTTTATTTGTACTCATAATTACAAATATTCGTTTATTTCACTTTATTTTGGTTCACGTTAGATTGAGTGCGAGTCTTGGTATAAGTACCCGGAGTATTTTGGTATGTAAAATATTTTCTCATCTTCGAGAACTATGTTTCTTAGAAATCGTGTTACCATTTGTGATAAATATATTAATAAGTGCAATTCCAATCACAAAAGACCAACAATAGACTAAAAGTATATCTTGCATAGTAAATTTTGGAAAGTCTAATCATCTATTCATTTATAAGTATAATGTGTTAACCAAATATACTAAACTTATTGACTAGAAAGATGTAAAGGCATAGCATAAAAGTAAAACTAATTTAAGTAATCAACACGAGATTTCAACAATCAGTAGTGGATTGGAATGAAATTAGATTTATTTTTCTTCAGGTTAAATTCTTGTGAATAAAAAAATATAGTTAGAAAAAAAAGATTATACAAAAAATGAATAAATAAATTCTCTAACAAAAATTAGTCATCAATAAAATAAAATTAATAAATACTATTCTATACCAAATATCATGATAAACCATAAACTACAAATATTTAATAATATTATTAGCCACGACTCCTTTATTCACATAGTTTTCATCCTTTTTTAGCAAAGTTCACAAAAATGGCCTCACTTTGACACACATGGCTTTCCAAAAATCAGGTCTTAACATCATTAATAAAATATAACGGTAATAAATAATTATCATATAGGAGTGGAAACAGGTCAGGTCAGGTCATATCAAGTTTGGTTATGTTGGACATTGATCTGATTTAAAAACATAAAGTCTGACCTAACCTATTTATTTGTCATAGACTTTTTTTTAGGCTTGGACGAGCATATTTAAAAGTCTGACTTGGCCTACGAGCCTATTAAAAAACCTATTTTACAATAAATATTATATATTAAGGGAAATCTAATGATTATACATTGAAACTTGGAGAATTTGCATATAACACACACACAAAA
Organism: Glycine latifolia; assembly: GCA_013407115.1. Taxonomy (NCBI): domain Eukaryota; kingdom Viridiplantae; phylum Streptophyta; class Magnoliopsida; order Fabales; family Fabaceae; genus Glycine; species Glycine latifolia. Next base: position 3,362,957 of record CM023944.1, on the reverse strand, counting down.
GTCTGAGTTGGCCTACGAGCCTATTAAAAAACCTATTTTACAATAAATATTATATATTAAGGGAAATCTAATGATTATATATTGAAACTTAGAGAATTTGCATAACACACACAGATATACTTTTATTTTTTTACAAATCTACTACAAATATTTCAAATTCCCTATTTCACACACACACACACATATATATACTTTTACTTTTTTACAAATCTACTACAAATATTTCAAATTCCCTATTTTATTTTTTATCTTTTAAGTAAATTAGGCTATTTAGATTTTATGTTATTTATTTTTTAAAAAAGATTGATTTATATCTTTTTAGTTTTAATATATATACTTTTGCTTTTTTACTACAAACGTTTCAAATTCCCTAATTTATTTTTTTATCTTTTAAGTAGATTAGGCTATTTAGATTTTATCTTATTTTATTTTATTTCTTTTTTT